>JASGCC010000102.1:0-550153 GCA_030067915.1 Hydractinia echinata | reverse complement strand
CTGTGATAGCTGGAAAAGAAACTTGCCAGTCGCTTTATATTATCATTAAAGACAAAAAGTTATCTGCTACAACAGCAACGACTTTCGAGTAACACAATCAAGCGGTTTTTTGTAGGCAAGTGATAGACGTTTACTCTGTTAATTGTGAAATTTATTTAAGAGGTTTTTTTATATTTCGTTGACGGCAAAAAATGTCGCAGAGAAGAGAGGTTAAATCCAGAAGAGTTTAAACAAATTTGAAATGACATTACCTTTTGGTTGTTAGATAGTACCCCATTAGGATTAAAAAAACTTTAAAGATTAAAAGATTATTTAACTATAAACAGTTCCTTTCCACTTAGTGTGCGCAGCTGGTAATATTTTTAGTTTTTCAAATAAACTTATAACTACAAACTCGATCCCAGGACATGTTGTCTTTTTGCATATCGGACGGCGAGACGAACATGGCCCTGGGTGGAGGCTGGTCAAAAATTCTTGATTTTCGCAAGATTTTAATTAATGCCACTCGTGTCTCGTTTTCCGGAAGTTTTCACTTCCTAGTCCTTGGTAAGCGGATTCAATTTTATTATCAGGGTTGGATTTTTATCGTGCTCGATGGACAATGGATTTTTAGTGAAGCTGCACTGTGAAGACTAGTTGTAGAGGTGGCTCTAAAGTTTATATTGTTTGTTTTTATAAGCGGTTTACGTTTTTTGAATATTGCTGAAACCGAAAGAAAATCAGTGCCTATGGTTTGGAAGAAATTGATTATTATTTTTTCATTTACTTGCTGATCTCTCCAGTTAAAAATCAAAAAATAATATCTGTTTTGGGTCATCACCGTCTAAACTTTCCCTTTATATAATGTCAGGTAAAATAATTAATGACCATATAATTCGGTAAATCTATTGTCAGGTGAAATGTGATGCCGGGGCTTGTCAGCAAGTTTTATTAATTTAGAGCGTGGCCATCAAAAGTTTTTTTTCACTCGCCATTATTGTATTTACAAAGTAACATAACGTACAAGCGGAGCGGAAATGAAACGCTGGAGAAGTCGCGTCCTAAGTATATAAAACAAAACATAAACTTTGAAATAAATCTATGCTCAAACAAAATAAAAGAGTTTGTAACTGTTAAATATATTGAATGTCCTCATAGTCAACTGGTGTTTTTTCAACCTCGATCCAGGGCCTGTAGCGTTTTTTTGATATGAGGATGAAACGTTTCATCCTCATATCAAAAAAAACGCTACAGGACCTGGGATCGAGGTTGGTGTTTTTTGTTTCACCAAAACGTACTGCTCTTTCTGAGTCTGTTCGCCTTCTGTTTCATTGTGTTGTATCATGTTGTCTTCTTTTCTTTTCGTTGTTACGTATAAATACCAAATCGCTCCTCCTGCATCTCTTACATCCTAAGGAACAGTTTGGTCATCACTTTCCTCCCGCCGTCATTTTGGAGCTTTACTTTTGGTTCGCTCTACTGGCGTGTTTGTTGGTAGTATGTACAGCTTTCGTATATGTCTTTGGTTTCATCGTAAAGTGCTGCCAGCATCTGTGCGAATCTCATAGCATCGGGGCGGTATAATACGAATTATAGTACCCCTAACTGACGATTCAATACGGTCTATATCCTGTATAACCACTTTATAACCGACTGGTAGCCTTATGGTAGAGCGTTCGCTTCCAGTGCGGAAGGTCTTGGGTTCAAACCCCGGTCGAGTCATGCCAGAGACTATAAAAGTGTGAATCTATCCTTTCTGCTTAGCGCTCAGCATGAGAATAGGATTGATATCTTGATTGCTGTGCTTGCACGACTTCCGAAGCTCAAATGGGAGCTTTAAATGCACTAGGACCTCTTTTGTAAATGGAATGTTTTGGACGGTTGCTCTTCTGTCGTTGTAGCGTTACGTCTCTTTACTTAGGTTTCGCTTTGGTGTTAATGCAGTTCGTTGGTACTGCGGTAAGTTATCCTGCAGTCTACGCAATGCGAGTAAATCTGATGAAGAAAGTATACATCGTATTGGTGTGTTGCGTAGAATTGATAAACTTTTAAACACGTCATGTTTTAGGCCGTAGGCCAATGCGTCTTAGCAGCTCTTAAAGAAAGTTTTATACCACACATTTCAGAACAAATATATCTATATATAAATTAGTGATTTTGAACATGCTGAATTCAAAAATAAATGTTACCAAGTTAGTAATCCTGCAGTTTTCGAAAAATTGAGCATCAAATATAGATAGTGTTTTATCGTGTTAAATGCTTTCTAAAGTCTCTTTTTGTAATATCTAGTTTTTTCATGCATATAAACACAATATAAATATCAACTTACACTCACAGGAAAAATTAGGTAAATACATAATTATCGAGTCGTATCGAGATCTTTTCGATAAATTTAAATCTCGAGTGTTGCTCCTTCTGTTGTTTTTTTACTTATAGTTAATAATATTTTCATGCATATCGACTAGAAAACTCAAGGCTGCAAGTAACTTAATTATAAGTAAAACGAGCTTTCGCAAAAAGCGTATCTTGTGCTAGCGATATTTTGTTAAAATATCATTAAAATTTTTCGGCTGATAGCATCAAAGCGTCAATGTCCGATTTATCAATAAAAAAGTTGACATCACTTAAGCTGACATCAACATCATCATTGTAATCTTTTTCGCTTATTTCGTATGTTTTGCTTGTCAAGACAGGCACCTTTCCAAATATAAGCTTGATAGTTTGCGCGCCTTTTATGAGGCGCCAATTACTTCACCAATGATGCGTTCTTCCAGCTCTCCACCATATAGCACGAGGTACTTCCAACTTTCATCAGTATGCTTCATGGTCATTTTTTCTTTAATTTGCTGCGATTGCCACAATTTGCCACAAAAACTAAATTTTCAATACGCATCAAATGCTTAGAGTTGCTATAGCAACATCGTCATTAGCAAGAGATATACAGTTACAACAAAAGACTGCAGATCTACCATGTTTGTTTACATTAGTTCTGGTTTCCCCAGTTACTTTCTTTGGTGGGACGGCTGGCCCTAACATTTGATAACATTTTCTTACTTCTTTGGTAAAAGAGAAAAAGTTAAAACATTCAAATTGTTGATTACTTTACCACTCCACTCTTTTGAAAGTAAGTTATTTTCTAATTCGTACAGCAAACGAAAATAACTTTATTTATTATTATCCTTACTTCTTTATTACTTATAGTAGAGTCAGTCTAGAAAAGATTATCAGCCACATCAATATCCCAAAGAGGTTGATAAGCAGTTGTATGATCGTGTTGGTGATATAAAAGTGGATGACGTATGGACGATATAAGTTAACTCGCAATAAATTTAGATTTTTTATCTGTTTTATTTTCCCTAATTTAACGTGTTTTTTTTGGAAAGAAAGAGAAATATTTTGAGTGAATGTAATCAACCTCGACCCCAGGGTCTGTAGCTTTTTTTTATACTAAAAACGCTACAAGCCCTGGGATCGAGGTTGGAATGTAATGTGTTTTCACTATTATTCACTTAACTATCAACCTCAATTCCAGGGCTTTCTTCATACCGGGATGGCGACAAGAAATATCAAAAAAGAGAAAAAAAGCACAGTCAGTCGTGTAACTTACAGAGTAAACGTCATGCAAATTGGCACCCTTGTTCCCAGAGCTTTTTAACTCTTTTATATTGGGGACGGAATTTTGTATTGAAGGTTCTGCGTAAATTTAAATCCTTCTTATTTTAAAGTCGGGCTAGTAATTCATGATACAGTTGCGTTGGATCATTTGATGAGAAATTAAAAATCTGGATTTTCGTTTTGTCATGTAGAATGTTGAACTTGCACTTTTGACAGTGTCAGCATGGTGTCAGTACTTTAAAATAATACATTTTTGGGGTTCCAGGAACACATTATTCATTTGTTCATTTACGCATGGAAACCTACTTTATTGTTTGAAACACTGTTATCAATGTGGGTCCTGTGCGGCATTGACTACGCAATTTTCCTCAGGTGGCATGGGTTTACCCGAAGGTGTGACAAAGATAACAAGTGTTATCATGCTCGCGCTGTGTAGACTGAAGTCACATATCTAATTAAGAAGTGAAAACCCCATAACCGCTAGATCATGCGCAGAAGAACTTTGTGAAATCAATTATTGCGCGAATTAGGCCTATTTTTGCGCACTGAACCGCAAAAATTAAAGGTGTGCGAACTGGAAAAGTTTATAATTTCAGAACTTTATAAAACGACAAATGATTAGATGAGATAAGTAATACAATTTTTTAAGCTTTTATGGTTTCAAATTGTCGTTAGTAACATAATGAGATTAATTTTTTCTATATCATATTTACTGCCATTCTCGTTCCTAGAGCTCTTTTGAGGTAAACCTCGAGGTTTACCTCAAAGAGCTCTGGGGACGAGAATGATTTAATGCCCAAAATCAAAATATATCACGGGGAAATTGTGAAGTGCGAAACTTAATGAAATTAAGTCTCTTTAAAAGTTTTAGATTTGGAAACAGAAAATACGCGATAAAAAAGAATATCTGAGCCGTACAGCATGTCCCAAATTTTTCTGAATCAAGAGAGTTAATAATTTGCTACTGTTTAAAGCTCCGCCATTGTTGGAGCCGAAGCGTCAAAGAAAATTTGAGAATATCCAAACAGTGAAGTTTCGCATTCTAAAGAAATTTTGGACTAAATTTTATACACAATAATTGTATTGATTCATTGATTAGGCTAAATCCAAAAGTTCTTATGGCCAATCAGGCGTAACCGGTAATTAAACAAGACCTGCTAATACGTTTAGTTAAGCATATAAGCGCATAATTTAGACGGCATCATAGTCACAGGAAAAAGAATAGTCTGGATACAAGGGCCGTCCTACTCATACCATTAAGCGCGGAGGTTGAAATTAGGGGCCCGTATAATATAAATGCAAACATTCGCGGTGAAGATGGCTGAACGACTTTTTCAGTAAATTATCATGGAACACGACCTTCGAATCGGAACGGCCCTTGTATCCAGACTATTCTTTTTCCTGTGACTATGAAGGCATATAACAATATTATATCCTCTGTAAGCAAGAACTGATAATAATAAATAAATATATTGACAACCCTTTAATTACATTGTTTTAACAATCCTGGACATAATATTTTAGCACAAGTCTGTTGTTTTTTTTTGGGGGGGAACCATTGTAATTTATGGATGCTTGAAATATATGTCGATTAATAATAATAATAATAATAATAATAATAATAATAATATAATAATAAATGGTAAAACGGCATCACTTTGACGTACATTGACTTTCAGACCGTCATAAGTTCTACTCAGGTTGTAACATATAAGTCCAGTACCAAAAATTCCCCCGTATTTTGTTTTTACTTTGTACCAAGTTATCCGAGGACAGCTTCTCCAGAGAGCTTGCAAAATACACGCTTTTCTTTTATAAGAACAAGAGGTCTATATCTTAAAACAATAGAGAAATAAGAATAATCACCCGACTAGTTACATTTTTGGTTTCTTAACGTAAAAAAAAACAGCGTGTAGTAAAAGATGAAAGCATTTTGAATACTCGTTAAGATAAACCTGCGTAGAAGAGTCCTAAGATCTGTTATGTGTTTTTAAAGGAGCGGTATATTTTTATATCAAAACGATAGTAGGAAATTTTAATTCGTCTGTTGACGCATATGGTTAACGTGTGGGAGAACATCAGGAAGATCGATAGCAATGGAGGCAGACCTTATTTCGGGAAGAGAAAATGAAAATGTAATACCTTCAGAGGTAAATGACGCTATTTCTCCAGTGGAAAATAATCGACCCAGGCATGCTGGAAAATCAAAATCTTGGGAATTTTGTGGGCCTGTTCTGCAAGTTGTGTTGCAATTGAGTTCAAGTTGTGGTATATTCAGTAGAAGAATTATCTCTAGAGGTTGGTTTATTGTGTAACTGGTGTCTACATGATTCTTTCCATTGTGTTGATGATTTTCTACTTTGTTTGGCAAAAACTAATGGAGAAGATATTGCGAAGAAGGTGAAAGCCATCATTCGAACGCTCATTGTTAGCTGGTCTATACATTTTTGGTACAGGGACACTGTTTATACAGCATGTTGCAAGATAGCTGGTATTATTGATTGCGGGTTGAAAAGACTACAAAGTTGATTTATCTTCTGCACACTTTTGTTTGCAATATTTCAGATGCTTTGTTTACATGCATTTATCAATAAAACCATGAGATACCACTGGCTGCTGGTCTTCTCTTGGTGTTCCTTTTTAGGAACCAATTTTTCGTCGTATATTGCCAACACTGTTATGAACTGCATCTAATATCAGAGAATAATACGAACATCACTAATCACTCCTGTCACGGTAAAATTTATGAATTTGGTATTGAATGCAGGAATCTTTAGTCTCTTTTGTATCTGAATTCATATAATCTCCTCAGAATCATTGCAATAATTATGTACAACATTGTAACAATCAGAGATGCGAATGGAAGCCGAGCATGATGAAGACGAGAACAAAATCACGCAACCAAATGACTGTAACTTATTTTTCGCTCCCAGCCTGGTATAACGTTTGGAATTTTCTTGGCGTACTTACAACTGCATCTACTGGTGTGTTGTACTCAAATATGTACAAAACACAGATCTGGTATATTTTTCTGTTTCTATAGTTACATTGACCATTTTGGTAAGTCATCTTTGCGCTAATGCCAGTATTCCATCCGCAACCACGAGATTAAAATGGCTGTTCATACGGATGATATATTGCTATACATATCTGTGGTGGGAATCCTTGTAGAAGATTTTCTATTTGTATTCTGCTGGCATTCCATTCATAGAGTAAATATTAAACATAGCCTGGTGTACACTTCTCACAACTTTACTTGAACTATGTTTTGCAATATTTCAAGTCTTTATTTTGATTCAATATCTGCATTTAAAAAGAAAAATTGCCGGCACGTGGTCTAAACAGTTTTTATACTTTACTCTTATCCAAACCTGACATATTGGGCAATTGACAATTTTGTGTACTTAAAGGATGATACTTCTTACCGTCATATATATCCCACTCTGGACTTCTATGGTGAGGACTATGAGAAAATGGCATCGGTCGCTAACGTTTTTCGAAATATTTTTTCATTTCCATTCAGCCGTGATAGCGTATGAAATTACATCGACGAAACTTTTATGACACTAAATACTCAAATACACCTACATCATCCGTTGGGGCTAATTTCGCGACTAATATTTTGATCGCAAAATTTCTATCTACAAGTAAAAACAAAAAAACAAAAAATGAATTTTTAGTACCACAAAGTGGAAAACAATCGAACGACGAAGGGGTTATTAATGCCACGACTTAAAATTTCTTCTCTGAATAATTTCCTACCAGAAAATAATTGGAATGATAAATTCCACAAAAAAGTGCGCTCTTTTATCACACCGTCAAAACAAACAAACAGACAAACAAACAAACAAACAAACAAAAAAACAAAAAAATCAGTAGACGATAACTTGTGCTCCTTTTCTAATCTAACTTCATCTAAACAAATGAACGAAGAAATCAGAGATACTCTAAATGCACGTGACTATTGTCTACTCTTGTCTATTTTTTTTCCCGCTTTTTAATGAAATTAACAATTCGATATTATTTTTCCTGCCTTAAATGAAATAAACAAAAAAATTGATAAAATATTTTGTTCCTTTGTTTCATTTCCTGTCTCTTTTTTTCAAGCTGTTTTTTCCCAAATATTGCACTCATCAAATTCTACGGCTTCATGTTGTGGTTAAATAATATTTTCTCTTTTTGATTTCGAGATGCGAGTTGAACCATTCATTATTCTTGAACAAGCCGAAAAAACAAAACAAAAAACCGAGAGGAAAATTCGAAACCACCAACGCGCATGTTCAGAATTAACCAGAAATGTTTGATAAAGTGGCGTGAAATTAGCCCTAAACCGAGAGGAAAATTCGAAACCACCAACGCGCATGTTCAGAATTAACTAGAAATGTTTGATAAAGTGGCGTGAAATTAGCCCTTTCATTATTTATAATTGTATTTTTATGATTTTAACTTCAGAACAGGGGAGAATGTTACGGGGTTGGTGTTAAGGCTTGATGCCTCTTCTACTTACTCCTGCATTTTATTGACAACAGTAAACGTATATATAAGCTTTTATAATCTATTACGTACCTTTTTATTAAATATATGTATCTATCTACAGTCGACGCTCGTTATCTCGAACTCCCAAGGGACCGAAAGAAAAGTTCGAGATAGCGAAAGTTCGAGATAACGAGCGTATTTCATGAAAAGTTCGAACTCAAGGGACCGAAGAAAAAGTTCGAGATAGAGAAAGTTCGAGATAACGGAGGTTCGAGATAATGAGCGTCGACTGTATGTATCTAGAATTAGAAAAAAGAAAATCAAATATCAAATTTAAGAGTAAGTACTTTCAGAGAGTAAATTTGTGAGGTGAACTCTTCTGTAATATATTACTGCTGGATTATCAGTACACTTAGGTACAGTGTTGTTGTGACAGATTTGTGGAGATAAAAAAGTATTTAACTGGCACATAAAAACCGACTTCTTATTTCACATTGCGTCAAAAGAGAAAACTAAAAAACATAGTTATTAATTCATTAATTCATTTATTGATAAAATAATTTTTTTTTAAAAAAAATGAGTACATCATCACGCTGAGCGATCATCGGACAGTACACTAACATAAAAAACTACATCAAAGTGATATAGAGGAATAAAATATTATTAAAAAACAATTATATAGGATTCGGTGGAAGTTTTCATGTTTTTTAATTAGGTTTTTGTTGACATGGTGACAAGTGGACACTAGTTTTCGTTCTCTTATTCAATAACTTTAAATTAGATATAATAATGTGGTATTTTTCGGTGAGGCATAGATTACACGTGTGGTCACCGTTTCTTCCTTATATTTCTTTCAATCCTAAAATGTTTATGATCATTCGTGGAGTTGACTACAGTCGACGCTCATTATCTCGAACCTCCGTTATCTCGAACTTTCTCTATCTCGAACTTTTTCTTCGGTCCCTTGAGTTCGAACTTTTCATGAAATACGCTCGTTATCTCGAACTTTCGCTATCTCGAACTTTTCTTTCGGTCCCTTGGGAGTTCGAGATAACGAGCGTCGACTGTATATGTTTCATACATCTGGAAGAACAGAAATCAGAACATTTGAGGCTGGACAAATGTAAAAAAATAAGCACAACAGCCTCAGCTGAAATTTAGATGTCGTTATGAAACACGTGCACAAACAACAAAGGGTTAAATTTTTTTGTCCTGGTGTTTTAAAAAAAGAGCTTATTTTACACGCCATCAATTTGCGCAAATGTTTGAGTGGTAGAAACAACGTGATGATTATTTTTGTTTTCTTCTACTTAACAGTGTCAACATGACGCTACCGTGTCATCCATACTGATGTCATTTTGTTATTTTAGACTTTCGTAGAACTTTGTTTGATTTTTGGAAATCGTTTTTGTTGACATTGCTATGTGCTATTAGTAATAGCAGGATTTACTTGGGTCTGGCTTACTTGGGTCTCGTTTACTTGGGTCTCGCTTACTTGGGTCTCACGAAATAAAACACCATGAGGACGCAAGAGACGCCCATATAGCTTTTTATATTAAATTATTTTAGTATTGCAATTTTGTTTTATTAAATCACTTATGATAATTTTATAAAAAAGATAATTATTAACTAATAAAAGTGTTTGTAGATATTGACGTGATGGATTGATGCCCCCCCCCCTCCCCCCTGAAAGCTTGTCAAGCAAAAAAAATGGATTTAGTGAAAAAGTTTTTTTGTCTTAGTTATATTAATGAATCAGTTGTACATTTTTAAGTTCGTGATTGTGTAGGGATACATACATATTTTGAAGGAGGTTGCTATTTTAAATTCAATTTTTATGCACTAGAACTGTAATAAACTTAACTAGAAATGAGTCTATAAGATGATTGAAAAAAAGGCTCAATGTCTGATTAATCATGGTCTATACATTTCAGTTTGATCAAGGCGGTTTTGGTTTAATGTATTCAATTTATTCGTGGTATGAAATAAATAAATACAGTGGAATCTCTCTATCTCGAACTCGCAAGGGACCAAAATATTTTTTTGAGATAGAGAAAGTTCGAGATAAAGAAAGGAAAATACCTTAGGCGAACCGCAAAGGGATCGAGACTTTAGTTCGAGATAGAGAGAAGTTCGAGATAGAGAGTAGTCGAGATAGAGAGATTCCACTGTACATATACTAAAGGTGAATTTTCACTCCAAAATGAAATGTAACAAATAATTAGCAGATAGCCAATAAGTATTTTCTTGTTATGTTCCGTTTCGTTTTGCTATCCAGTGTTTTCTAAACAATAGGGACTTTACGAAACAAGAACGGGAACTAAAACTGTACGAAAAAGCGCGCCAAAAATTGATCACTTAAGATTAAACGAAAGCAACAACGTGAAATCTCAGGTGATAGACGAAAAAGTTCGAGATATTGAGCGTCGAAAGCCTTTAAAGTTCGAGATAGCGAAATACCCGTACTCGTATACTTGTTTACGAAGGTTTACGTTTTTGATTAGATTGTTTAACTGAAAACGAGAAATAGAAAAAAGAAAGAATATATGGATATTAGTATTTAGTTTGTTACTAAACTTATTTCTCTCCGAAGAAGATTAAAATAATACTCTGCTTTCAAAAATCACAAATGGTAAACATTCGAAAGTCTCTTGATGTATCAATCGAACTTTAAATAAAATTGAATGTTTTTGTTCGAATAATAAGGGAATAGTTCGAGATAAGTGATAAAATGAGCTGAAGGGACCAGTAAAATAGTTCGACAAAGCGAAGTTCGAGATAACGGAAGTTCAAGATATAGAACGTAATTTTGCCTACAAGAAATGCAATGACTGAAGAGAACGAAAAAAAATTAAGATAACGGAGTGTATTTGAGATATCGCTCAATATCGACTGTATGGCGACTGTCTATTTGCAAAAAAATATGAAATTGTCGAATATACTGGCCATAAGCCGTTGAAAACACAAAATTTAGAGAAAAAAATCTCTCACTTCAGGAAAAGCATTCGCTTTTTCTGCGTTCTTTTATCATATAGTATTTCCATATGACATTTTTAATTCGTTAAAATATTCCATGTTACCCACAACTTCACAATGGTTCTTTTCGAGTCGAAAGAAAAACGGCAACTTTTCTGGGGGTTTACGCTGATCAGCACATGCGCACTGTCCTTGTTTCGTTAGGTCGCTGAAAGCCACCGCCATTGGTTGATCTCTCCCCGTCGTCACATTTAAGCGAATGTTATTTTAATAAATCGATTGATGTATGTTAATTAGTAATCGATTAATTGTGCATGTTTTTATAGCTTTGTAATGTTAGCCAAAATAATACATTAAATACAAAATAAGCAAAAGGAAAAGCTATTCTGCTGGCGAGATCTAATTTTGGTGTTGAATTATAATATTCTCGATCACATTCTGGATTCTGATTTTCATTTCTTTTCGGTTTGACACTAACAACACGGCTGGGTTCTACTTTCATAAAGGAGTAGGTGGAGGATCTAACTCTGCTTGTGAAATCGTTGGCAAAAATTCCTTCTTTCGTAGCATGTGTTGGAACTGATAGGCGCCGACGTTTGTTTTCAATTTTATTGAGGTTATTCATTGCTATGTTTTCATTTCCAAAAGTTGTTTCAGTCGAACTTCTACTTCGACTGTCTCCTATGTTTTTCTAAATAAATAAATAAATAAATAACATAGAAATAGTTTACTAGCGTGATACACACTGCTTTTACACATAGCGGTTAACTTCTTTAAAGAAGACAATTCTCATATTTCCTGCCTCCATAATTAAGTTACATGTTTCAAAAATTAATTACTGTAAAATGCTTTTTTTTTCGGAAGAGGATTGTTAATATGTCGTCCACATAGCATCCAAGACAGCAGAATATTCCTGTAAATTCTAGCTATAGTAGTAGTTTTTGATAACTTTCCAAAAAAAAATGCGTAAAAATGCGCAAAAATGTTGGGAAAATATAGACTGTACCCATTTTAAACGTATTGCATAAAATCTTTTTGTATCTCTATTATAATAGCCGTATTCCGTCTGTCTGTTTGTGCGCGAGAAAATTGTCCTGTTACGGAAACACGAAATGCGATATATAAAGGACGGGCGACCCCGTGGATTTTTCCACGGGTTAACGACTAGTCTCTTTAACAATAGCCGTATTCTGTCTGTTCAAAAGGGTTACCGCGTCCCGTAACGGAAACACGAAATGTGATATATAAAGGACGGGCGACCCCGTGGATTTTTCCACGGGCTAACGACTAGTCTATATAATAATACGCCAGTTCTGTATGTCTGTGACTTTTGCAAAGTGGATTATATTCTTCACCATTTTCTTTGATAAAGTCTGTAAAACATCGCCCATAAAATTGTTCTGTAATTTACCAAACTTTTAACGTTAAAATAATATTAAGGTCAAAGGAAAGTATATTAAATTAATGAAGCCATTACAGTGCACTTAAAATTTTGAGGCCAAATAACTTGGAAACGAGGTGGTGACGTCAATGATTTTTCACCGCGTAGGTAACTAGGGACCAGCTGGGACCAATTTGGGTAAGTTTCCCAAACCTGGGTCCCCGAATCCGTTTCGGAATGGACCGGTTGATGACGTCACCAAAAAACCTTCAAACCCTAATATCTCTGCAACCGTTTGTCAAAAGTACACGATCCTATACATTTTCTTGATCAGCGTTTCAAGATCTACACAATGAAGGCAGCAGGGCTTTATCGACTATTAATTGTCTAATAAATGTCTTTCTTTATTAATATTATGTGTGTTGTTGGTGTCGTTCGATTGCAGGTTTTCAGATTTAAAATAACTGAAATAGCAAGTTTGAACCCTATTTTATCAACGCCCATTTACGTGTAAGGTTTTATTATTTTTATGAGTATGAGTATATCATTTCATACATCGTTGTTCTTGCTTGTTTCGCACTCCATAGAATCACTCCATTAAGAGGTCTTTATAGAGAAACGCCTTGGTGAAATATGTTTGTGAATTGCGATGGAAATTACATAAAAGACTATTTGTTGTTTTTTGCCAGGCAGCGTATTACCAAAGTAGCAGTTTGATAATTCACTTATAATCCACAGAAATTAATAAAATACATCGTATTTGCTATTTCGGCCATATATATTTGGTGCATTCTTAACACGATATCGGCCAGTGTGGTAGATAGACAACCGCTTCATTATAGAGACAATTTCATTTAGCACGATCCGATTTTTACCGACAGATAGACAATGGGTATTGTAATATAGACGAGATTTTCACACTTTTTACTAAGGACACTGAGGAGTTCTCTAGGATATGCACAGAGAAAGTGATAATAACGTTTCAAAACTTGTAATGACTTGCAAAAATTGAAATTACAGAAATAAACATGCCAGAAGACTTAAAAAACCTGTTCGAATTCATTATCAAAACTTACAAAGGAGCGTCTTGTTTCAACCAATCTTCTCCTTTTTCTTCGCCATTGGTTTTGCAGAGTATTTTTTTTTTCTTCTTCTTTTTCCTCATTTTTATTTGCGCTAATATTTAAAACAATCACAAACTCCATAATGCTACACACAATAAAACAAAACGATACAATGAAATATGTATCTACAGATGTTAGGTAATCCACTCTTGGTAAGCGAAGATTAATGGTTCCCCACATGAAACAAAGTATCCACAACGTCATTGCGCCAATTCCTAAGAAAAGTAATCAAACGTCTAATTCAACATTTCTAAACCCAACCTGGGCTAGCAGCGAAGGTTACTCTGCTCACACTTGTAACCCTCATAACACCCGCCTATTCCTAATAATTCTGTAAATATCTTTGATATAATTATACTCCATAATATTAATGGCGTCCTCTTTCCTATCCTATTTTTTTTTAAACAGCATTTTTCTGCGCTTTTTTGAATTGTTTTTTTCCGGAGGTGCTCTTAGACACCAGATTTTTTAAAAACATGAGGAGGAGAACAGAGCGACAATAAGTAAATGGAAAATACTTTATTTGAAACTAATGTTCTTATATTAATTACCGTGTAAATAAGAGAAACTAATCCCAAAATTCATGCATAGAGAACCTGCTATGTGTGTATTTTACAGACCGAATTTTTTTAAGCACATACAACCCTGATTATATGATTCATACATAATTTCAGAATTATCAACCCAGGTCTGTTGGGCCTATTAACATCATTTCAAAGGCTCTTGATTTTTTGGCAGGAGATAAAAAATAAATCAATTCCGTACTCCAACAAAATTCACACTTACCGAATCTTGTGGACACGCAATTTTTGTGAAACCAAAAGGAAGACCAAGACGCGCTAACAATAGCAGCACAAGGAAAGAATATTTGAAGCACATATGCACTTATTTCTCTTTCGAAACGGAATGTTACTTCCAAAGTGCTGAATAATCCATCTATGCAAAAAAATCAAACATGGTAGCCATACAACACGTGTTTTACCAGAGGGCAAACATTACAATAGCTTATCCTGTGACACTTATGTCAAATTTATCAATTTTCTATTTACTGACTTCAACCCCAGGGCCTGCACGTCTTTTTCATATGTCATATTAAAAAACACTACATTCCTTGGGTTCGAGGTTGGATATTGTCAAATTTATCAATTTTCTATTTACCGACTTCAACCCCAGGGCCTGCACGTTTTTTTCATATGTCATGTTAAAAAACATGCCTTGGGTTCGGGGTTGGATATTTAATAATGAAAATTAGGGAAAGTGATAATCAAGCGTTTGCATACCAAAATCATAATACTTTACACCATTTTTTCTTTGAACATTAGACATTGTAAATTGAGCTATTTTATTCCTCGGCACTGCATATCCTTTTCCGCGCCATCGATATACAATGTGCTCCTTGGGGTAAGCATCTATGAGATTAAAAATTATTTATCTATATGGCACAGGATTCTAAAATATGGCATGCTGACTGGTGCTGTACTAGAAATAAACTTGTGTAACAGATGAGAGTTTATTTGGGCGCGTACACGAGTTTTTGGAAAATGCCGCACTCACTCGAAGACGCCGGCACGTTTTACGGCCCATGTGGATTATCACCAGCCTTGTGAAACAGAGATTAAAAAATGGAAATTGTCTCCGAAAGGAGAAATTACGAAGCTAACCTAGCTATGTTTCGTTGATTTTTTTGACGCTTCTCTGAGGGTAATTACACGAAGGATGTAAAGCGCCGTTTACATGAGACCGAAATGAAATTATGACGAAGTGGAATTTCACGTTGCAGTGAAAAGTGCGATCATTTACATCATTTCAATCTGAGGTAAAGTGTTTACAGTGAAATCTGACACCGGTTTGAAATGTCACTTCGGTCAGTTAAGTGTTGTTAAATACCACTCGAAATTAGTTTCACTTTGCCCAAAGTAATAAAAAAACTCACATAAAACAGTCTTAAGAAAGGCGCCGTGGACTGAAGTTGCTCAAACTAGTTTATGTTCATTTCGGGTCTCATGTAAACGATCTCTGAAAGGCACGCATTTTATTAATAATAGGAATGTGTTTTGATCTATGAGCAAATACTTACAACTTTGTAATATAAATCCACAGCTCTGTACATCCATTGGGTACTTATGAAAGTCCATTTTACAATTTACAACAGCATTCATTCTAAAAATGAGTAAAAAACGATAGTGGCAATATGTGATAGGTTTTGCAACAACAACAACAACAACAACAACAACAACAACAACAACAATAGGCTATGGAAATAATTATAATAACAATACACTAAATAATAATAATAATAATAACAACAGTAATGATCTAGGCTCAAATAAACTGTCAAGTTATTAGAGCTACTGCCCTTTCAAGCTGGAAGCTACAAGTAATATACTACATGGTTTATGATTTTCTTAGCAAGTTAAAAAAATCTTTAGATAATGATGTAATGCAAGTATACCTTGTCTCCAAGAAAACTGTACCATCTTGACGTATGATGAATTTGGCATTAGGGCTTGCTCTTTCATGCTTCGCAATGATGTGAGTATTCACAATATAAGTGTCTGGCGTCCAAATAAGATCTGTTGGAACGCCTTTTCCGATTAAAGAAATAATTATATTTGATGAATTATGACGTAGTCTTTGGTCAAGCCATGTTTGACGAAGAGATAGGTCCATTGAGTACGTCTAGGAGGTGTAGTAAAAAGTAAATTTTGAGTATATATTAGTTCTGAAACAAATAGTGTAAGATTTGTGAAGAGAATATGTATCACAAAATCTTATCCAATTTCACAAACGTCATTTCATTACCAGCCACCCACAGGACGTGTTGTCGTGGTTGCCATTTCGAAATGGCTATATCTCAGAATCTGTTGCTCAGTCTAGGTCTGTTTTTCTGTCAGTAGATCCGATTTTTAACTACAAGATTAAATTGTTTCGGCGTCGAGGGCAAAACTTGTGAATTAATTTTTTGCGAAAAATGCTTGACTTTCCGATAAAGAGAGGTTTAATAGCTGTAAAGAAGGTCTGCTACAAAGGTTATGGCAGTGTTCTGCAAATCGGGCAAACACACTATGTTATTGATACAATAAGTAATGGCAACCGGTACAGTACCAGTAAAGAAAGTTTTTGTCATACCATTTGCAGTTCGTTCAATCGTCCAAACTTTAAAATTGTTGCTTCAACATTAACCACTGTTGCATTACCTAAAAGTCTTGGTGAAATTAGAAAAGCATATTTTAAACTTTCGAACATAGCGTAAAATATTTATTTACCAGAATAATTAGGTCTTATTCTTCTGTTGTAACTTTTTAATAGTCGATGAAACTCTTTTGACACAAGCTTATCCAAACCACTAAAAAAGATAAAAAAGAAAACGCATCATTTAGAACTCTTTTTTTGATTGCTGAATGACAGCCTTTTAATCATGGTTATACCGAACACTTTATAAAGCACTTCCAGAAAATAACCTTTCAGGTGATATATCAATGGCGTCACGCATTAGATCGCACGTTCTGAAACTCATATATGTTATAATCATTCAGTGAATATAGACCTTAGAAGAGTTGCTGTTCTGAATTATAACAATTTGATGTTTCACATTCTATTCGATTTACTGCAACCAATCCGTAATATATTAAAACTAGTTAATTTTTTAATCAAAGAAGAAATATGTTTAATCTCCTTATAACTTTTAAGCTGAATCCTTCAAGTCTATATTGCAGAATTATAATTTTGAAATCTCGCTCACGTTGCGTTTGTTGATCCGAAGATGGTAATTTGGAAAAGCAAAACCAATCTAGATGTAGAAAAAAAGGAATATTCATTCTCTCTCTATTTTAACAACATGAAATAGTTTTTTAACAACATGAAATAGTTTGAAATACTTACAAAATTCGTTTCTTATTCATTGTTTCAAGATTTAAACTTCATAGATGTGTATAGTTTATTATGATTCTTTTTTATTGTTTTTTCATTCTAATTTATTTTTTACTTTATAACTTATTTCCCACAATGACATTGAAAACAAAACACAGATGTATCATGGTTTTTGTCAATGAATTATTTAGTCTATCAGAATACGTGTGGAAAAGAATTGAAATGTCTCAATTTTTTTAACAAGAGATTACTAGACAGCCCTCCTACTCCTCCTCCTTTTCCTCCCCCTCTCCTCCTCCTCCTCGTGGTCAGACACGGAATATTTTTAATGAGCTTAAATAATCCTCTGTTGAATGACCGCCTAATAGCTTTGTGGTTAAACGTTCGCCTCCAGTGCGGAAGATCTTGTGTTTAAAGAATAGGATTGACATTTCAAATTGATATTACAAATAAATCGAAGAAGAAGGGCAAGAAAAAAGGCGGCTCATTTTAATTATATTTCCGATGTATTTCGATACTTTATTACTGTTACTCTGGTAGCCCGAAAATATACAGTTGACCCTCGTTTTAGCGAACCCTGAGGGGACCGAGCAATTTAGTTCGCTATAATGAGGGATTCGTTAAAAGCGAACTTTTCAAAAATGGGTTTAAATCTGATAAATTCAGGATTTTTTAGTACTGCTTAGTTTAATACTTATAAAGAGGTACATGAACAGTTACATAAAGAATCAAAGTCTATGAAAGAAATTTTCAATGGTTGTTTGTTGCTTTTTCGATTCTTGACATTTATCGTATACTAGATTGAACTGCTCCAGATACCTTCTCATATTGAATGCTACCTCTTCCTCCTCAAAAAGACTGCATCTCTGAAGTAATTCCATAGCTACGTATATTTCAGATCGGGACGGTTTGTCTGGAGGTTCGACTTCCACTAAAATGTGGTACTATTCGCTATTTCGAGGGTAAATCAGGCGTTGTGTTAAGATATTTTTGTTCGATATAATGAGGAATTCGTTAAAAGCGAGTTCGTTAAATAGAGGTATTTTATGAGAGCTTTCTTAGCGAAAATCAAGGGACCGAGACATTTTGTTCGATATAATGAGGAATTCGCTAAAAACCATGTTCGCTAAAACGAGGGTCAACTGTACTTATGAAAAGTTCAGGAAGAAGAGAATAGGTTATTGAAAATATCGATAGTATTTCATTCGCTTGTTTTCAAATGAGAATATTTTAAAAACTACTTGATTGGGTTGGACCATACATAACGAAGTCACGTGTGGTAGAGTCATTTTTGTTTTTGAAGTTCAAAACATGACTAATGATGTGTTCAAAACTAAAACTAAATGTTTAGATTAACTAAAAATCAAAAGCGCACTTGCTCACAATAATCTTGAAAAGTCAATAAAATACATCTCGCGATCGCATGAATCGACAAGATACTTGGAACAGTTAAAATTCGACTATAGTGAAATCGCTTCTTAAATTCAACATATAGAGAAAGGCTTCAAAATTACCCAACTTCTTGCAAATATTTATTTAACATATCAGAATTTTTTCGTTTACATAAAGAAAAACACGTTTTTTCACGTTTCACACTCATCTTCTAAGTTCTTCTTCTTTTGATCACACAGAAGTGTCAAGCTTGCACTCTACTATTTTTCAGCTGTTTATTGCTCACAGAAGTTCAAACCAGGTACATATCACCTTTTCTTTCTTCTTAAAAAAGAAAACATCTAGCATCTGTTAAAGAATTTGCTATAAACTACAAGTGTTTTGCTTCTTTTATTTAGATCTAACGTTGAGTGGAAGATCTAGTGCATATATTAAGTATCATCAATATTAAGTATCATGATGGCAATCAAACAACGTTCAAATTAACTGTAAAAGAAAGCAATTCCGGATCAGTAATTTTAATCCTAGATTCTATATCTTCCTGCATTTTAGTTTTTGCTTTATTCTTTAACTGGCTTGGTATACTTCTACTGTATCAACAGAAAAGCAAAAGATACTCAAATCAGAAACTTATTCTAATCACATTGAGTGTGACATTAATCTGTATATCAACAACTGACTTGATATACACTATAGGTAAATTCACTGGATTAGAGAATGACACACCGAAAATCTACTTCTTGTGTGAAAAGATATTAGCATCTATTTTCTTCACATACTATGCGGTACTGTTCCTACTAACGATTGATCGATTTTTGGCGTTTATATTTATATTGCGTTACAAGGTCATTGTAACTGCATACAGAATTAAATTATATTTAGTATTTTGTTGGATTATTGGACCGGCAGTTGCAACTCCGTTTTTTTTCCTTGGGAAAAAAATCTTTTTTGATGTATGGTACAAGTTTATTTACTTAATTTTAGACAGTATTATTTTGCTAACAGTGGTTGTAACATATTCATATATAGCATTTTCATTTAAACACAGATCATTTATTCAAAAGCAAGGAAATACACACAGGCATCATCACGGTCATAATAAGATATTCTTTGTGATCTCCTTAATCACTATTAGCTTTGTTTTGATGGTGGCGATACCCGATGCAATACACGCCTATAGATTTGTGATGAAATATAAATGCAGTGAAGTTGAAGTAGCAGTCGTTGGAATATGCTGGAAACTTAATTATATCTTGGATCCTGCAATATATATCTTTCTACATCGCGAGATTCGCAAAGTGTTTGTCAATGACATGCAAAAATTAAAGAGTTTTTTCTCGAATCGATGATTGAAATAGCGATGGTTGCATTACCTTGTCAGGATATTTTACAATCTGCCCTATGTCAAGAATATATCTATGTGTTTTGTAGTGACAGAGAAGAAAAAAATTGATCAGTAATTAAGCATCTGTTACTGCAAACAATGATCCGAACAAATCATATTGGAATTAAAAAAAGATTATCAATCCTACAACAGCCTGGAGCTGAAGAATAAAACTAAGGATAAAAACATAATAATATTGCCAACTTAATAATAGATTTCACTGGAAAAAACGTCCTGGAAAGAAAAACGGAAAAAATAAATTATCAAACAAGTCAAGTGTGAAACTTGGATGATTTAGTCATCAACACGTGATTTACACAAACCATAAGGTTTTGACGATTAACGATTTTTTACAATATCATCTGTACTGAACTGTAATAAAATAGGCGGATCACTGATTAATAAATACCTGATCAGATCTTCTTCGAAAAGGACGAATTAAAGATGAAGCATGATGAAATATCAGATTTTGTCAACGTGAGCACGCGCTAACAAAAAAAACCCCGTCGTTCTATAGCGGAAAATGCAGTCATATAAAAGCGAAACCTAAGACATAAAAAAGCAAAATAATGACGAGAAACAAAATTTATTACAAACAGCAACTCAATCATTTTTATTAAAGTTATTAATCGGTGTTTAAAGAGACTTAGAAACGAAAAGAAACGAAATAAGGGAAGGCAAAGGACAAGATAATAATGCACGTTCTTTGATGACGATAAGACGAATAAAGGAAGTCTTTTTGAATATCGTCAAGTTTTTTTTCTCTCTTATATATGTACATACAAAGTTTACTGTTTTCGTTTTTTGTTGACTCACTATTTTAAGAAAGGTCGTTATATACCGATCAAAAGTAATTTTTATTCAAAATTAAATAGCCTGCTTTACCCATTTGCCGTCTGCTTAAGATAGCTCTGCGTCGCTATCTTCTCTAAACCTCAACTGGTTTCGTCATTGCTACACGGATTATAGTTAATTAAAACTATTATTTAATGGAATACAGCAATGTCACAATTTTCCATATGACTGCCATAAATGTGGCAAGGCACGTAGCTAGTGAAAATGAATGCGTAAGAGCAGAGAATCGGGTATCGGAATTCTATTCTAACTAGCCGGGGGTCCCGGTGTCGAAACGCCGGGTGGAGCCATAATTAGATGTGTGGCCCCGCATTGAACACCATGTCGATAGCTTATAAGAGTCGTAAACTGTGCCATACATGCGAGCGCATTAGTACAGGTATACAGTATGTCGTAAATCACACACAGCATCGTAGTGTTTGTAATATATTTCTGAAAAAGTAACATTTCCGCCACTTTAGCTGTTTACAGCCTTTTTTTTACCCCGTCATATTAAAAAAAATCGGTTAATAATGTTTTATTTTGCGGAATAATTTTTCGTGATAGTTTAAATCGTCACACTGTGCTGAGCGTGTAGTACAGGCAAACCGTGTTGGACATCCCTAGAGGCGTAACACACTTCCTAAAATATCTTTATCGCAACTTTGGTTTAACTAGAAACATAAGGCACAGTCCGTTGTTAACACGTGGGTGAGCGCTTAGTACAGGTAAACCGTGTCGCACATGCGTTTCGGTGTAATACCCTTTTCTAAAAAAAACACAACTTTGGTTTAAATAAAAACCCATCTAGCTAAAAGAATCAGTCAGCAATTTTATTTTGCGGAATAAGTTTTCCTGAAAGTAGCCTGTTGTAACAAAATTAATTGTGGCAACAAAAAAAAAATTTAGAGTTCTGCCAAAGTTTATCTTCCTGCAAAAGGTGTAGCTTTCAAATTGTATTTGGCATAAGAGAGGTTTAAAATTTTATTGCAACCAACTGTATTTAGCTAATTTTACTTTTTAGCCACAGGTAGCTAGCAAACACAGAGCCCACAATTGCAGCTTAGTAAAAATCACAGAGAGGGTAAAAAGCTCTTATATCAAACTAAATAATAAGGCTAGGCCTCGAAATCTACAATCGCAGCCAAAATCAACATGTGAAAACCTACAGAAAATAAATATTCCTATAGATACAAAGTATTTAGAACAGAAAAAGTCTCCTACAAACCTCTCACCATCACTCGGAAACGAACATATATTTCCTACAAACCTCTCACCATCACTTCGAAACGAATATATATTTTTCAAAAAACAACTTTCCACAACTTTAGCCAAAAGAAAAACACAGTTAAACAACCTGTTGTTACCCCGTCATAGTAGCAGAGATAGCTGGCCAACACTATGTTATTTTGCGAAATAAAAGTTTAAAAAAATTATCCATGCGACCTGGCTGAGCGCTTAGTACAGGTAAACGATGTCGGACAACCGTGTGTGGAGTGCGATCTATAGGCGTACCGTTACTTCCAAAAAAACCAGTTCATTGCAACTTTGGTTTAAATAAAAACACAGGAAACAACCCGTCGTTTCCCGCCCAGCCGAAACAATTACTCAGCGATTGTATTTGCAAAATTTATTGCCAATTCAGATAAAAACACATCGTAAAGCCTGTCAACACAAAATTAATTGTGGGTAAAAATCGAAATTGTTCTCATCAATAAACCTTAAGATTTATATTATATACAGTAGAAAGTGTAGCTAGCTGGCTACCTAACTGCATTTAGCATAAGAAATATTATTCGAAAATTTTGTTGCAGCCAACTGTATTTGGCTACTTTCATTTATTAGGCAGAGTTAGTTAGCTAGCTAACATCAGCCATAACCCCATGTGAGTAAAAGTCAAATTGGCGATAATAACACAAAAAATAAATTCTGTCCGTCCGTCCGTCCGACAACGTCCGACAACGTCCGACAACGTCCGACAACGTCCGACAACGTTCCACAACATCCGACAACGTCCGACAACGTCCGACAACGTCCGACAACGTCCGACAACGTCCGACAACGTCCGACAACGTCCGACAACGTCCGACAACGTCCGACAACGTCCGACAACGTCCGACAACGTCCGACAACGTCCGACAACGTCCGACAACGTCCGACAACGTCCGACAACGTCCGACAACGTCCGACAACGTCCGACAACGTCCGACAACGTCCGTCCGTCTGTCTGTGAGAAATGGCTTATGAAAACGACGACAACTTTTAGAGATTTCCTCAGGCGGAAAGAGTGTAGTGATTACAACTTCCAGTCTCCACCTTTGGTGCTAC
Source organism: Hydractinia echinata (assembly GCA_030067915.1). Taxonomy (NCBI): domain Eukaryota; kingdom Metazoa; phylum Cnidaria; class Hydrozoa; order Anthoathecata; family Hydractiniidae; genus Hydractinia; species Hydractinia echinata. The sequence continues at coordinate 526,794 of JASGCC010000102.1, read as the reverse complement.
CTACTTGCTAGTTCCGTTGTGTTGCAGGTAAGAAAATTACAGATATGCTTTATACATCTCTAACGGGAAATGTAATTCAGCCAAATTTGAAATAATTAAATAACAATAACAAATAACAAAATATTCATCTTATTTTGTTTCTAAATGTATTCTTGGTTGGTATACAATAGAGTTAAATAACGTATACCTTTTGCCTTGGAACGTATAATGTCGATAGCGCAATAACGTTGACAAAGTAAGGATGTTTACTTAGAGGTAGCCTATGTGGTAAGCAACGCTTTCGAAGTATCTTATTTAATTTACGTATATTGTTGACAAAGGTTTTTCGAATTTCTTGATGAAAGAAGATGTATATTACAGGGTCTAGAATATAATTAACTTCCCAGAACAACCCTATGAACGCACCTTCGATCTCAGTTCCTTTATCTGTCATCACCAATCTATACGCGAAAATCACATCAGGTATTACCACCATAAAAACAAAACTAATGGTAATTAAGAAGATCACAAAAAATATTTTATTATGACCGTGATGATGCCGGTGTGTATTTCCTTGCTTTTGAATAAATGATCTGTGTTTAAATGAAAATGCTATGTATGAATATGTGATAACCACTGTTAGCAAAATAATACTGTCTAAAATTAAGTAAATATACTTGTACCACGCATCAAAGAAGATTTCCTTGCCAAGGAAAAAGAACGGCGTTGCAACTGTTGGTCCAATAATCCAACAAAACAATAACGAAATTTTAATTCGATTTGACGTCAAAATAGCCTTGTAGCGAAGTATAAGTATAAACGCCAAAAATCGATCTATTGTTAGTAAGAATAGTATGGCATAGTACGTAAAGAATATAGCTGCAACCACCTTTTCGCAGTAAAAGAAAACCTCGGACGTGTCCTCTTCTAATCCAATGAATTTACAAACCATGTATATAAGATCAATTGTTGTTATACAGATAACAGCTGCACTTAATGATGTTAAAATATTTCTTTGATTTAAGTATCTTTTGCTTTTTTGTTGATACAGCAGAAATATACCAAGCCAGTTGAAGAATAAAGCAATTGTAAGAATGCAGAAAGATATGACATCCAGGATAAATAACGTCACCGCATTGTCAGTTTCGTCATCATTGCTCGATATTGTCAATTTAGTTTGATTCATATCGCCTGCCATTTTCTGAGAAATTAACACTTTCTCAGGTTTTTCTATCAAATAATTAATTTGAAAAGGGAGAAATTTTAACATTTCTTTACATTTGTGTATTGCATATAACAATATTAAAAAAAGTACATGGATTTAATATAGAATTTTCTTTGTGATTGGTCTACACTGCAATTAAATGTATTTTCAAAAACTGTTGTATCAGAATGATTTTATCTTCAGCATACTTATTGTCTAATTGAGAGATTTTTTTCAAAACAACAATTGCACAAAATGCAATTTAAACTTTATCAAATTTATCATTCAATAAAAAGAAAGAGTAAATAGAATGCTTTAGGTAAAACAATAACAACCACAAAAACAAAAACAAAAACAAAAACAAAAACAAAAACAAAAACAACAACAAACAACAAAAACAAAAACAACAACAACAACGACAACAAAAACAACAACAACAGAAACAACAACAATAAAACAACAAACACAAACACAACAAACACATCAAAAATCAACAACAAAACCAACAACAACAACAACAACAACAACAACAACAACAACAAACCAACACGATCAGCAACAACGACAATCAATTCTAAGAAAGTCCAAACTAAACCTAACTTTTCCCTAGGTCACAAAACAAGGTTTTTAGTTTCACCTGTCGCTTTAGTATTATCAAATTTTGAATTCCTATTTCTTTACTATTCAAAAAACATTTTTTCAACAATATAAGAAATCGCAATAAAAAATGTTATGTTTCTTTTCCAATAAATTGTCTTTGTAGTCAGTCTATTGTTGCCTATAAACCTTGTATTGCTTAGGATATTACTGTTGCTTGAACACATACATTCCAAAGTTTTAAAGAAAGGGTTAGTAAATCTAAGTTTTAAAAAATTAAGGTGTATTTCTGTATCCTGATCCATCCAGCATACAAATAAATACATCCAGCATCCAGCATCCGAATATAACAAGATAACACCTGCGCGCGCACCTTATGAAACATGTTTTCCGTGTCTCCGATCGAGGCGCTGGAGTTGGACGTTCGTGTTTCTTCAAAAAATAGGACTCGCCGCTGTTTCGCACGCAAAAAGTTTGAATTTCCTTCTCCGTGCTGGTATTATTTTGTCGTTAAATTGTCATAAACTGCTTGATTCTATCGATTCTGTTTAGCAACCTGATTGGGCAACGTTGCAGAATTAATCGGTCTGTGACGAAATTGACAGTCACCTGTGCGTCCTTTTGAAAGCTGGTTTGACGAGCATAACAGAACGATAAAAAATCACCATCTACAAAACGCTGAAAAGATTCAAACTAAATACAGATAAAAAAAAGGCCAAAAGTAATATCTTTTTCAACAGTTTAGATAAAATACTCAAAATTGAATAAACTTTAACAGCAAATTACCTATTTTCGACGTCAAATGAGCGCTCCCCGTTTTGATAGAAAATGTTTTATGTAGCGCCACATGAGTGTTTCCTGGAAAGGGGTCTGATTGAAGAAAATATCGCCTAAAGCCATTAGGAAGTTTTTTTCAATAAAGCTTAAACAATACAACTAAATTGATTTGTGGGAACTTTGTAATATGGTAAATTATGGTGTCTGTTATGGTGTGTGGGTTATCAGAAAAAAAATAAGTGTTCATATATTATCTTAAAATTAGCCTAGACCTGGGGTCGCGCGCACAATGTATGCCACAAGTTAAATTTGATTACATCATTTTGGTTTTTTATTGTCTGTATTCAAAGTAAATTGTCTCAAGTGTAAGTCAAATAGGTAAAATGACAGACTGGAAATTCGATCAATTATATTGCATTGGTCATGATTCCAGCGTCCCCAGGGCCCATTTTATGAATATCAAAAATGCAATAACTTGAGTAAAAAGACGATTATTGGCTTGGGTGTGCTTTAGACAGCATGAAAAATAGTTTTGTATTAGCTAAGCTTCAGAATTTATGCATTATAAAAGAGGGCGATCAGACATTTCAAAGAAAAGAATGGATTTTAACCGAAAAACATAGAAATAGGTACAAATGTTAGCAAAATAATTTGTTCAAAGCCTGTGCATATAAGGTCAAAAAAAATTCAGACTAAACGAACTCGACATTGTCTTTTTAACAATGAATAGGGTTGTGACTAAAAAACCCAAACCTTGGATATAGCACCTACAAAGCCTGCATGTGCAAAATGTTATTGAAATAGACTTTAAGGCAAGACAAAAACTCTCGACAGTATCAGCCGCTTTGACTTTAGCTGGCAAAGAGTTTCACAACATCAGCTATTCTTTCACTATCATCAATAGCTAAGCATAACAAATTAAGGGAAAGTTAGCTAGGTTTTCAACGTTATGAATGCGCAGGATAATTCAAGAATATAAAACGAGTAACCTCTTCGGTTCCTATACCAAGGTAAAAAACTCAAAAAATGTAAACGGAAATACGTAATTCGATACATAAAGGACGGGAGATCCTGTGGATTTATCCATAGGCTACCGACTAGTCTTTTATAATAATATTCCGTTCAGTTCTGTCTGTCTGTGGCATTCAAAGTTGATTATATTTTTTCTACCGTTTTCTTTAAAAGCACCTATAAACATCCCCTATATCGCTGTTCGGTCTTAAAGCTTCTGTTTACGTTTTCAATTGGTTTAGAACAAGCCATATGATAAAATTTTCTTTATTATTGTCAAGAGAAGAAATCGACATCGTGAAACTATTGTAATAAAGGGCAATTTTATTATTTGAAAAAAATAATCAAATTGCCGTGACAGGTTTCAAACCACAAGGAAAATAAATGTTTAACTGAAAATAACTTATTCTAAAACTAGCAACTTTAAAAGACCATATCTGAATAAAATATCAACTGAATTAACCATAAATAACTTCCAAATCAACATAAAAGCGAAGCCGAAACAACTGCTTCATTATAAGCACGTGTTTGTTTACAAAATGCTCAAAACTTGACTCGTCTTTATTTAGGGAAAAATGAATATGGAAATAGGTATATTTGTCCCAACCTCGACCCCAAGGCTCTCTGTCTTCGTTTTGATACCAATACAATGAGGCGAAATAAAAAAGAGGTCCTGGGATCGAACTTGGTATTAGTCTTATAAAATATTAAATGTCATTAAATGTCTTTTATTTAAAAGTATTTTAAAAAGTCTATTTATTTTCTTCTTCTCTCTTTAGTTATTTCTCTTATTCTATTTTATTTAACTCATCTATTATATTGTATAATTTTATTAGAGATTTTTATTTTCGTTTTTTAGCAATACATTTTTTTATCAGTTTCATCTGGCCCTTGTGGGATAGAATTCGAAAGTTTTTTCCCTATTCAACAAGTGGTGGCATTATTATTGCAGCGGAAATGATGCAGCTATTTTTTCTAGATAATATTCAATATGTATCCATGTTTGGGATTCCATCTGGTAGCATTAATGAAACCGAACCTGTGGTATGGAATACATCTAATAATATTTTTACAAGATTTCCTACATTTTCCATCGTAACAAACAAAAGAACGATTCAAACGGTGAAATCAAATCATGATAAAGGACCTTCATTTACCAATATCGAGATGAGCAAACATCCATGCGAAGAAAGCATGGCGCTTGATTTTTCTCTTGGAGTTGTCGCAGGTTCAATGTTCCTGTTGAATTTATGCTTAATAATCCTTATTCTAAGATGCAAAAAACTTTATAGGAAACACAACGTGAAGTGTTTTATTAGCTTATTTACAGCACACATATTGATGGCAGTATCCCAATTCTTATCTAATCTGTACGACAATGTGGAGATACCATTACTAATGAATGCGCTGTTACTGCAAATGTTCTCAAGCTTAATGATTGCCAGTATAGATCGTTTTTTAGCAATTAAATATCCTTTCCGATACAACAAGATTACCACAAGGCATGTCAATGGTACCGTGGCTATTTCTTGGATTTTGTCAATGGTGTTTTTTGCGAGTATTGTAGTTATAAATATACAACAAACGAGTCTGACTATTTTATCCAGCTGTTTGATTGTTGTATCTTCTTTGGTGTTAACTGCAACGAATTTTTCTGTTTACTCTCTTGCTAAGAGACATTCAAAAGCCATCGAAAAAACGACAGTTCAAACTACAGACTCAGTTGAAAACAGAAATCCCAGTCAAAGGAACAAGTTTATATATGTTTGCTTTGCATTGGTTGCTTCTTTTGTTGTGTTGTGGTTGCCATATTTGACATACAACATACTAAAGCTGTTAGGTTTCAATGATCAATGTAAGATTCTTCTGCGCTCTACTGAGTTTTTTGCATTTAGCAATTCAGTCTTGGACCCTGTGTTATTTGTACTATTTCGAAAGGACGTAAAAACGTGCTTTGTGAGCATTTGGAGGACAAAGACTGGTAGTCATGGAGCATAAGCAGGGCTGACGAAGTGGTTTTGAAATTCAAAGGGTGACTTTGAATTTCTAAAAAAAATAGCTTAATTGAAATATAGACAAAACTCAAAAATCGTTTTATATGTTTCTATAGAGGTCAGTTCTAAAGAGGTATTGTAAAATGACGTCCGCTCCGTCTTTTGAATGCTATGTCAAAATGCATCAATGAATTGTCGAAATAAAAGGTAAATATCTGATTTGTTTTTTCCCATTTCATGGCCGTACATTTTTTCGAAAATTCGTGAAATTAAATTCCCGCAAAATATCAGTTTTTTTTATGCAAACCGGGAAAACAAACACCTCTATACTCTGCAGTTTTTTTGTGCGTCAAGTATTACTTGCAAAACGTTAATTCTTTTATTTTCGGGGAAATTTAATTTTGATCATCCGCGAAAATAAATTCTGCGAAATCCATTGAACTTGGTCCAACGCAAAATTCCGCGTAAATGCGAAGATTTCGCGTGTTTTTATATTTTAAATTTTCTTCCCACGAGAAATTCTGAGGATAGAGTAATCCTCAATCAGTGAGAAAAAATATTGGCACATGAAGGCAAATTTTGAAGTCCGTTGCCACAAGTTTAATTTACGCAATTTGAACTTGAGAAAGTGGACAATGGAGTTAGGATCTTAGGTTATTGGGTTTAATCCAAACTCTAAAGCTGTGCTAATTCTTGCTGACGTGTGCATGATCCTTTTTCCGATATTTCGGCATTTTGCTTTCTATCATACTATTGCATGTTAGAAAAATTTATTTATTTAAGTCTCATTATCTTAATGGACCAGTTAAAATCCTAGTTTACAGGCATTGAGTTGTGATTTCCGTGGGACAGATATTTTGATATGGCCAATGCTGATATCAAATTGACAATAATTTCTATTGTGCATTTTAAAGCAGAATAAACAATGAGATCTGATCGACAAAGTGACTCTTTCACCTCTTTCACTACAAACCACAGTGTTCTCTTCTCTTTAAATTCTACTTTTTGAAATGTCGGCCCAAATCATTTGTCGGTTCGTATATTTGTTGGTCTTGTATCGTCGGTACAAAATTTTTCCACCTCTTCAAAATTTTGTCACGAAGGTTCTAAACTAGGGTATCCGTTGAGTAGCCCCTACCTAATTAGGGGAGGTCTAATAGTAAGAGAGAAGGGGATAAACGTTTAAGTGAAAATTGACAGTTTTTTTTGGAGTGAAGAGGAAGGGTATAATAGCAGGGAGGGGTAGGGAAAATTACAATTTGATATAAATTGAGGAGTGGTCTGCTTTACTGCTATGAAAGAAAACGGCGCTTTAATACATTTTCTATTCCTGCCATCACTCTTAGTCCCCACACTCAATACCGAAAAACAAGTTCCTTAAAAGAGAAACGATACGCAGTTCTGTTGGAATGTTTCAAAACAGTCTGTTTCTTTTAAAAATTCCTGCTTTTCAAATTCCTACATTGACATTGGAAAACGACCTTGGTACAATTGGATAGAGAAAGTATTCCTGTGGGAGTGACGGTTTTTTTTACATTTACCAACTGGATAAAAATGACGCTATTTTAGCTATGCTGAGACGTGGCTAGTAGCTACTTCCATTTAACCAGACAGATAACACAGTATCGGGCTGTGAATCTTAGAAACAGATGTGAAGCGAAATAAAATTTCTTTGCACAACGATTTATGTAATACAATGCTTTTTTCCAAATAAGAATGTAAAACAATGATTGAAAATTTACAAATCGGAAAATGAATAAACTCATGTTAGTGCGCCGTCTAAAAATGCAAGAGACATGCAGAGTTTATTAAAAGAAGGTTAATAAAATAGTGAAGACAACATGACAATAAAATATATGTATATATCGTAGGTGATTGTTCATATAAACAAAAAAGAGTGCTCAGTATTTAAACATAAATAGAGCGATATAACTTTTGGTTGGTTTGAAAAAACAAAACAACTACGTATGCAATTATAAGTTTCACGTATTCACGATTATCAGGCATACAACTACAATGTCAATACAACTTACTTCTTTTATAGTGATTACAATTTTCTATATAAATCCCTAAACACTAATCGTTACTTTTCCAATTATTTAAAAGGAATGTGTTCTCGCGCTGGCATTTTTGACGTCAGTTCATTTCTTTTGTTTAACAAGTTGTTTGATGTTCGTGAGTATAATTAACTTTTCCATTAAACATAAACTGCATTGTTTTGTGATGTTAGTATACGACGGTACGTGTGATTGACCATTGTGTCTCTGGCGAATTTCTGACGGAATATAAACACTTCAAATCCATTCGATGAGGGCAGCATTTTTTAAGGCGGCGTTTTATGAAAGTTTTAATTCCCCGAAAGTGAAGTGGAATTATTTGGTTTCCACTGACAAGCTTTTAACTGTTTACATTATAACTTAGAGTTACACTCACCACGTTCTGGATGATAACCATGAATGCAACTTCCAATAGTCTGGGTTTCACCGGAACGAAATTCAGGTGAAGCGAGTGCAACTACGCATGCGCAGTAATCGTATGATCAGCGTAAAAGATGGCTGCAGTCCGAGGTATAAAACTTCACTTAATGAAACTTTATGTAAATACAACAGTATTTCACTTCGGTTTAAGATTTCCTTACTTCAGGCAAAGTAAAACTTTTATGTAAACACCAGCCAAAATATCTGAAGTAATATTCCGTTGCTGGTAAGATGCATCGCTGTTTTTGTGTGACGTTTGATTAAATGAAGTTCCTTTCGCATTGTTTTGTTGTGTTTACACTATTTTTGAAACTTAGTTTCTTACTTCCTGATCACGCACAGCAATACACGTTATTTAGTTACTCATCTCCTCTGTTCACATGAGAAAATGTTATGATAGTGAGTTCGCTATCTCTTTAATAATACCCGTATTTTTCCCTGTCTGTCCGCAAGAAGAAAGTCGTGCGATGGGTACACGAAATAGCGTGTAATTTAAAGACGCGCGACCCTATAGTATAGTATAATGTTCGCCGTGCGTTCGTCTATCTGTGAGCCAAAATAGTATCATTGAGTAGCGGCAGGCGAATTTCTGTAGATTATTTCATGGGATAACGACTACTTCTTAGAAGAGTTAAACCTAATCCGTTTAAAAAGTCAATAAAAAGTGACCAAATTTGAGCTCAGTGACTATTTTGTACCGATCAACACTTCTAATCGACTTATTTTTTCAACCACCACCCTTTTTACTGACTTCATTTTTTGCCGCCCTTAGAATTATTTTTGTCAGTTTTTGGTTTTCCATTTTTTTATTGCGTTCAGAACTCAAATGCCTGAAAGAGTAGGATAACATTGAATACGTTTAAGTTTATCTTTTTTTATCCAAAACTATTATATAAAAAGGTGAATTTGTGATCGTTCCTTTGTTCATACTTTATATTTTATAAACTCAACAATTATTTCTAAAAATTAATCGTGACATACCGTAAACCTCCGAATATAAGCCCACCCGTGTATAAGCCCATCATTTTACTCATTACTAACGATTTCCATGTATAAGCCCACCCGTGTATAAGCCCATAATATTGGAAGGGAAAATTTCATGGTTGTATTCTTTTACTAAAAAACTTTTTTTTTTTCAAAAATGGTGATAGCGAAAGTGAAGATAGTGAAGAAAGTGGCGATGAGTGAAAAGTTTTTATTACGTAAAATATATGCATAGATATTTAATATGTTGCTATTGTTTTCCATGTATAAGCCCACCCGTGTATAAGCCCACCCCCGTGTATAAGCCCACCCCAAAAAAGCTTACGAACTTGTATAAGCCCAGGGCTTATATTCGGAGGTTTACGGTATTCACGATTAATTTTTAGAAATAATTGTAAATTTTAGTCAGTAAAAGAGGACTAAAAACTTTTACGGGCTTTTTTTATGCCGCTCTTTTTTATATCGATAAAGTATTCTATGAGTCACATTTTAAAAGAAAAAGAAAACCCAAGTTTTATCTGATGTTAACTACAATCAACAACGTTCATTATACGAATTGAGTTATAGATAAAAGCGCCCAACCTCCATGCATTTCGACCACCCCAATATTTTCATTTGATTTGTTATTTTAAAACTTAAAAAAAAAGAAATAGTGGATAATGAGTTAAGTGTGTTAGTATTGAACAATTTGTTGATGTTCCCTATCATTTTGAGCATTCGTGAGCCTCTTTGTTTATCGCAATTCATGATACAGATACCGAATGTCTGTATTTGTAATACTCGTATATTTTTTCTGTGTGTGAATACGCAAGAATAAAGTAGTGCAACGGAAACACGAAAAAGCGTGGAATTTAAAAGCTGGGCGGCGCGGGGATTTATTTTTCAACGGGTTAACGACTATTCTCTTTATTAATTCCCGTATTCTGTCTGTGTGTGCGCGATAAAAAAGTCGTGCTACGGACACACGAAATTATTTTTATATGTGAAATAACAAATGCCATATATTTTTAGCGATTTTGTTGTGATCGCTCTGGCGTAGTAAACCAATCACAAAGCCTGATTTTTATGAATAACCAATCAGCTAGTTTTTTTGCAGCCCGAACGTGCTAACGAAGAAACAAGAAACGATTAGAGCTCGGGTGAAGACAGCCATTTTGAAAGTTGTGGTGTTGTGTTTTGTTGGAGGTCTCCTTTTGACCTATTTGTCTTCTAAACACTTTGTAATGATAGGATTATTTCATTTTTATGTTTATGAGAGTTTAGATAAATATAGATCACGTGAGTTTAGATAAAAATAGATCACGTTTTTTAGTCATGAACAGCAAACCAATTTTAAGATTTTGGCAAAAACATACATCCTTAAGAGCAACTAAGCCAGCTAGCTAGCTAGTAATATTTATGCTTTTCTGTTAGCGGAAGTTTTAATTCAGTTTAGTATTGAATGTTTTCATTCCAGCCAACACTATTGCTTTCATGTGCCAATTAACAATCTGATCTTTACAAAGCTTCAGTTTGCGTTATTTTGGCTATCTATATTGCTGAAAAGTTAAAGTAGTCTCATAGCTAGGTTGGCTGGAGCAAACTTTCTAGATGGTTAGTTAAGTTTTTCTTACGCCAAATGTACATATAGTTACGCCTTATACACTTGTGTGAAAATCCAAAGTTTATATTGATACAATGACAGGTATCCTGCGCACAATGCAGTCTCCGTAACCTGTCATACTTTTAGAACGAGTTAAATTTTGCTTACAATTTATTTTGGAACTTTCACGGCAACTTACTTTGAAAATAAAAATTAAGGGTGATTGTTTTACTTAGACGGGGTAGCGACGGGTTGAAGAATTTGTTTTTAATTTAAGCCGCAGTTACGATGCAAGTTTGAAAAACTTTTTCCGCAAAATATAAAGTGCTCCATGTTAAATTTATGATTTTTGTTAATAGTATTTTGACTTAGTAAGTATGGACACATAATTTATTTTAGTAGGCGTGAACACGACTCACGTGTTTACGTTATTGCGGATAATTTTTATTACGTTTAGTATTCTTTGAGTAGCACACACGCGTTTTTAATTACCCCACTCGGTTGTCCAGGACCGTTTACCTGCACTTAAATGGTCAACCTTATATTCGACGCCGGATGACCTAGCTAGTCTCTAAAATAATAGCCGAATTCTGTTCAAAATGGTTGCGTCGAACCTTTATTTCGGACTCACCGCAGAGTTATTTCATTACTCTATTACGCCTATTAGAGTTGTAATGAAATAATGAAATTACTCTGCTTGGAATGAAGTAATGAAATTACTTTTGAAGTAACGACGAAAATGTACGGATGGGAAAATCTAAGGACCGCGGACCCGTGGATTCTTCCACCAGTTACCAACTAGTTTTAAATTATGGTTATTGGAAAAGTAGGTTGTTGTATATGTCTGATCAAGATGATTCTAGTAGTTGCTAAAACAATCATGGAATCAAAATACAAACAATACACTCTTTCCTTCGTTATCATTTTCGTGACTAAGTTTTTAATTCATTTGCTAATGAACTTACAAGTGATACATTAAAAATGCTTGTAAAGGCCGGTTTCCATACAGCTGCATTTTGCGCCCAGTCGTAAAATGCGCCGCGACTTTTATCACATATACCGAACCATTTCCATTTAGCGATTTTTGCTCACGTGTTTTTTGCAAAACATGGCTGATGTAAACAGACGATATTTGTTGCTGCAAAATTTGAGAATAGTCCTAGCAATATTTTTATGGCGTAGAAATAAACAACGTTGTAAAATACGTAAGAAAAACATGTGGATGAGACGACTTTCCATAGAAAGAAGAATCAAAGGACTATACAACGTTTTGCTTAAGGATTTAATGTTGTCAGATCACGAGTAATCTTTTTAAGTTTGTTTACAACGTTGTTTCTTTGTGCCTCCACAGACTCATTAATGTTATTTTGTTTTTCATCTACTTCACTTGATTGATATTATTCTGACTCTCTACATTCATTTGGCTTTGACAAAAATTTAACACAGAAACGAGATGTTGCTAGCCATCTTGAAATGATCTAATTAAAAATTCTTTCGTAATTCATGTAGATTTCTACCTTTTGATTGGCTGTTAAGCTGAAGCGCAAAATGTAGCTCGCAAAAAGTAGAGCCTGTTCAACTTTTTTTAAATCGCCCCAGCGCACGCAAAAGCGCGAGGTCAGCGGCATTATTCTGATAATGCGCATGCGTAGGTCAAAAGTCACGGCGCTTTTTACGACTGGGCGCAAAATGCAGTTGTATGGAAACCGGCCTTAACATATTGTCATATTATTATACATTTACTCAAAGGAAGTAAAATCCCTGCGTATATAAACTATTAAATTATCCGTAAGTGAATGAATTATATATGCCCAAACATTATCTTGGTAACATATTCTGTCTTAAACAGTTCCATTTCTCAAAATGGTTTCGAATTTGAGTTTAGTTTTTGCACACAATGATAAATAGTTTTCTATTACCAGTCAAAAATTCTACAAACCAGGCACTCCATAGCAACAAATAATTGACCCCTCCTCCCTATTGAACTGCTAAATTTATTAATTCGTTAAGAGGAACAACGTATTTAAATCATTTGAAACATTAAGCCAAATCACTTTTGCCTATAATCAAGTTGAGAAGAGCATATCAGAATGTAAAGAGAATAAAGGACAATATTGCATTGCAGAGACATGTCATGTAACTGGATAAATCTCGATTCCATTTGACTGCATTTTCCACTATAGTGTAAAAAACTCACGAGCTTATGTCTTAGCGCGTGCGCACTTAAAAAAAATGAAATATCCAATTTTTGTTAAAACCCCGCCCTTCAATTATTAATTTTTTCAAAAAACATTTACTAACTCCCTTCTACAAATATTCCAACCTTCTGTTCTTTAAAAAGAACTAAAAAGCAAAGCAGATATTAACTACCTTCACTTGACTATGCATTAAAAAACAGCCAATCAGTATCAGCGTTATTGTTATTGTTTAATGGTTGGTAAAGTTCACCACTTTACCAACCATAAATATTTTTGCACTTTTCTACGTTCTCTTAACGAAATAAAGTGAAAAGAATAATGTAACTTATTTTCGTAGTAATCGAGGCAAGATACGCATGCGCCTGATAGCGCATGCTTGAATACAACTTTCCCACCCATTTTTACTCATAAGTCAATTCTATTCGTACGTGTTAGACGACCCGCCCGCCCTCTCCAGTAAATTGAGAAAGTTATTCAAAAAGTGATATTAAGACTGGCTGAGAGACATAGAATGTTATACCTACCTATACGGTTTCTTCTGAAAAAATAGACGCAGTCAATCTCCTTTGGCTCGAGATAACCGGAAGTTTTTATCCTGGAATCGGTATAAGACTTAAATGTGTAATTTCAGCAAGGTAACAAGTCTTAAAATGCTTACACCACAGGCGGCTGCAAAGTTAAAGCTGAAATGAAAAGAAGATTTTTTTTGAAAATTGTTTTACTATTAAGAAGTATAGACGAAGTCCGTAAGAAAATTGTTGTCGTTGTAACCTGAGTTGTGTTGTAATTATATAATATTGAGTATATTAGGAGTTTTAAATACGTACGAATACCGAAGATGACTCCACTCACTAAATTTTACTTCTCGAATAGCGTCCTAAGTCTTGAAGAGATTACGTAGACAATAAGACTCTTATTTTCGGTTGAACATAGTGAATAAGAAAATAACTTGGGTGTTCTAGTTAAGCCTTAACCACAGAGAAAAAAAGACTTTATTGTCTCTTATAGCTTCAAAGTTGTTTTATTTTTAATTAAAAGCAATCAAAGGATACGATGGTAAAAACCTTCTTTAGAAAAGTTCATTTGAATTAATAATCTTACTCACCATGTGCTCTAGAAGTTGTCTTGCCAATGTATTGGAAAGAACGTTCGAGATGAAGAGATAACTGATTTGAAATGGTAGGATCTATTGAGCAAGATATGTTAAATGATTGGAAGGAATATATTTTGTGTGTTCCCTTAAAGATCGTATCGTCAAAAGTAGATAAATATCCAAAAAATGATTGCTCAAGGACATGGCCTTATCATATAGCCGGTGTTTTATATCTCTTTCTTTCTATCATATTTTTTCTCTCTTTATTATCGTATCAACCCTTCTACACAGATCACTTGTGTGTTGAAAAGGTATGTGCTACTGCATTGAGCCTGGGTATCAAGTTGTTATTGACATCGTGTGTGTGCGTGTTTTTTTATTGGAAAAAGGAAGGCTATTGACCCTGTGGCGAATTTTAGTGTTCTTTTTGTGTCATAGAACTAAGATGTGTTAAGTGGAGAGATGTCGAGTTTTCTTTTTTTCTCGTTGTGTAGCTATATGCGTTTTCTAGTAATTTTGTTTTGTTTTGAAATATTCTATTATTATTGTATAGTATAGTATATTATATTATATTATTTTGTAAATTGTATAGAAGAAGAAATTCAAGCAAGGTAAAAATAATACACCAAAAAAAGAAAGGCAGAACTTTGTATAGGACAGTTTTAAATATTTCAGTTGATGTTTAACATTCAATTGTTTTCTTTCATTTAACGCAATCATTTCAACTAACGTGTTTTGTGCTAAAATATAAGTGCATTCAATTTCAAATATTTGATTTATAAATAACATTCTAGCTAGTTATGTCTGTTATGAAGTGTATCTTTTATGTTATGGCTTTCAGCCCTTATATAATAGCCAGTACAAAACATATTACCTAATCAGACCAAGCATATTTTACTTATTGAATGTAGATCGTCTTTTGTATAGCATTTGTTAAGACTTGCAAGGAGATTTGTGATGGTTTTATAGCGAGTTGTCTATTATGGTTTGCTTGCTAATGTCTGTTGATTTATCCATTTTATAGGTTACAGTAATCAATTATATTCAAGTGGAAGTCATAAGTTTATTTCTCTTGTGATAACTACGTTCTGCTTTTTCTGTTTCCATCTATGTATAACAACTTTACAAGCATCGTAGCTAGTTGCGTTCTGCATCAATGAAAACCATCTTTCGCTTCTTTTTTTTTAGGATTTCAATCATGGAGTTGAATTGCTCGGGCACAACATTAAAATACCCCTCTTTGAGCAGCATTGATATATATGTGCTTACATTTCTATATACCGTTATTGCAATCTTTGGAATGGTATCTAATATATCCATCATTATAGCAGTACTTTCCACGAAGCAGCTAAGGAAGAAACAACAGTTTATTCTACTCAATATTGTCGTATGCGATATATTAACTATCTTAGTTTCGGCACCGTATTATATATATTCAGTCAACGTGAAAATAATCCGAAAAACTGAATTAGCAGTGCACATGTGCAAGATGTATTTATATTTCTCGTATGCTTTGGGATACGTTTCCATTTTATCGATGTTATTTATTTCACTAGATAGGTATTCCGCAATTGTATATCCTTACCTCTATCATGAACACATGACTCCTAAGATATTAAGGTTGTGCAGTGCGCTATGCTGGTTAATTCCTGCTTTGGCATGTTTTGCTCCGGTTGTTATTGATTGTTGGTTAGATTATGATGGAAAACCTGGCGGAATTTGCGGAGTACAATGGACTAAAGTCGATACTGTTTATGTGTGTTTACTAATCGGCATGCTTTTCATATTACCGACCTGTTTGATTTTTTTCACCAATATTAGAGTGTTTAGGATAGCACGGAAGCAAAGAAGAATTGGACCGGGACCAAATACAGGAAGTGCAGGCGTATCTCAAAAAAGAATGAGTCGTGCTATATCGACATCAGAAAGTGATATAAACGGCAATTTTTCCCGACGCATGTCGGCGTTTATTAAAATTAAACGCCGTTTGTCGAGCACAACATTAACAAGATCGGTTACGTCACGTGATATTCAAATTGCAGTTGCTACACTGCTTTTGATTGGCTGCTACTTATTGTCATGGCTTCCCTTTGTAATACCCAGAATGCTGTACACATTTGAAATTGGAGTCCCCTCCCAGTTGATATCTTATACTCCGGCATTTGCTTTTTCGAATGTTCTCTGGGACCCATTTCTAATTCTAGGTTGTCGAAACGAGATAAGAAAAGGTGTGAGAAGAATTTACCGCACAGCCAAATGTTTTATATTTAACAAGGAAGATGTTGCCAGTGGACAAACGAACTGAAATAATTCTTTTACTTTAATATTTTTTATTTATTTATTAAATCTATTTATTGGTTGTGTACATCAAATTTTATGAATTTATGGAATTAAGGGATACTTTTCAGATGTAAAAAATGTCCAAATTTGTTCAATTTATAGAATTGGGAAACAATTTTTACAGCATAAAAAATCTCATTTTCTAAACAGATAAAATATTCTCAAAATACAAATATTTTATATTTCAAACTAATCTCAAAAATAGATTTCAGACAGGATTAGGCAAAGAAAATTTAAGAAGCTTGCGGCACTTAATACATTTCTTAAGCAGTGTACGACCAGTTAAGGCGTGGCTTAGTGTTCAGTTCCTTCTAAGAGTAGGTTCATAGAACATGGCAAAGAGAATATCGATCTCTTTTGTGTTGTAGTAACATCATATTTGTAAAGTCGTTCCTTATATGCGCAATAGACTGTAATAGCCTATCGTTGGATGGAAAAGGTTAATGATGGTAAATTCGATAAGAATTCAGTCTTTAATTGTGCTGTATGTTAATACTCCAAACGATATCTAATTTTCAATGATGTCAGGCTAATACAACTAAACGTGCTGCTTATTGTCGCTTATAAAAAACCTTTTTTGTTGTACTGTGATAATTTCACTTCTACTAGTTACTAATTCCCTTATTGGCTTATTTCATGCAGGTTTTTAATCCACTTTGGCCATTTCTAGATGTTTCTGATCCACTATAACCAAGTATTATTTTTTTTACACGGTGTTGTTGTTAATCACACATGTCAAAGGCGCTAATATGTTTATGCTCTAGCGAAGAAAGAATAATCCCGAGAGAGAATGGTTTATTTAGCCCCTCTCCCCCCTCTTCCTCAGACAAAGTATGTTTTTCGTTAAAAAGAATATCTTTATCTAATTGGGACAACGTACTGATTCTGGTTTACCCTGAGCGCTTAGGTTAAAAGACTTTCTATAAATGTGTTATAGGATAAGTAGGAGCAAGCTGAGTGTTGCCATCACCTGTGTCCTCTCGTATAACAAGTCCCCGTACTTGTCCATTTACGGGGATGATTATTGTATAAATCACGTGCAACCACGCCCTTTACGATTGAAGTTCCTGCTACACCACGCAAAAATGTTTAAAGCACGGAAAATTAAAAGTTATTTATCTGTGTCAATTCGATAACACATAGTAAATCACTCTGTGTAGTTGAAATATTCACGTAGGTTTTTCACGAGGCAGCAACTACTCCATCTATGAGCCAAATATGGTAGCTTTCTTTAAAAACGTTTTTTTTTTCTCCCTAAAACAATTCTTTACAATAATATGATATTCGCAGAATCAGCCAGTATCCAGCCTTTCATAAGCATATATGCGATGTGACTTCGGCTTGAGTACACGCAGGTAATTTGCAACAACTTTCTTATGCTCCTTTTTAAGCTCTTTCTACGTCTTTTTTTACCTCTTTCTACTTTTTATATATTTCTAAACGTTAGCTGGATTTTTATCACAATTTTTTGCCTACATAGAAGTCTTATTAATTATTTATTTTGAGGTGTTTGCGCCAAATGTGTCTTGTTCGATGACCTTTTTTTATTCTCTACGAAGCAAGTTACTATTTCGCAAAAATTTCTATCAATTTTCAGTAAGTTTTTTGTTTAAAAAAAATTGTATGGTTGCGTATTAATCTCGATGAATTGAGTTATGGTTGGGTGACATGTAAGGTATTAGCTTTGTTCGCACTGAGTTACGAAATGTAAGAATGTGCTGGATTAAGCTTCACCAATGTTTGGCCTAAACCATTTGACAGGTTCTTTGTTCGCCCACAAGGCCATGTTCACCCGAATTTCGTCCTGGATTAGGTGTCCGTCCACACACAACCGAGCTTCGCCGATATGCAAAACAATGATTCTGTTCCGATGAAAATTTTAAAATGATTTTGTTAAGCGGCGTCGTGTGAAAAGAAAAAACGAAACACAATGGCAAACCTAAAAGGCAAACAAACGTTAATGTTTTCACTTAATGGTAGCCTTATGGTAGAGCGTTCGTTCCCAGTGCGGGAGGTCTTGGGTTCAAACCCCGGCCGAGTCATGCCAGAGACTATAAAAGTGTGAAACTATCCTTTCTGCTTAGCGCTCAGCATGAGAAAAGGCGGTTGTCTAGTTGAGCGATTGCTGTGCTTGCACAAGTTTCGTAGCTTAAATGGGAGCTTTAAATGCACTAAGACCCCCTTCGCAGGACCCTCGTTGATAGAAGTACCAATAGGAACTGAAGAGGCTATCCTGAGTAAATAATTTCAATAATAATAATAATCTTAGGCAGCCACTTCAAGTTTGTTTCCACTCATTATAGTCCAGAAAGATTTCTCTCGGAATAAATTTCTATCCGCAACGTGTTAACATACTTTAAGTAGACTTAAAATAATAATTTCGCCAAAACCTCTCTAGTTGTTATTATTTCGTTCGCTTTAATTTTTTTGTAAGGAAAATCTCATTACTTTTCTTTAAAACTAGTTAGTGGCCCGTAGATAAATCCACGGGTTCTCCCGTCTTTTATTTACCGCATTTAGTGTGTCTCGCTACAGCGGTTACCATTTTGCGTGACAGACAGACAGACGTATCCCGTATACCGTTATAATATAGACTAGTAGAGCTACTGCAAACTAACTTTTACTCTAATTCAGTTGCATTGGTAGCAGTTTACAACAAGCTTCAAGTCCAACACCCTTTTTTAAAGAAATTTATTGTAATTTTTACAAAATGGATCTAGGGGTGTTCATTCATGACTAAATAGTCAAGATAGTTAAACCATTTGACTCCTTTATGTCACTCTTTCCTATGCTAACTGTTAAGTTCAATATTACAAAACATAAAACGTGGGATGTGTTCGGTAAATATATCGAAATTGACAACTAATTACCATAAGGGGAGAAAAGTTTACGCAAGAAAAGATTGCGGAAATAAAAATTGCGAATTCATGATCAAAAAAGTCGTAAATTGCGGAATTAAAGATTGTGAATTGGTGAAACAATCATGAAATTGTGGAATTAAAGATTGCGAATGGGTGATACAATCATGAAATTGCGGAACTAAAGATTGCGAAGTGGTGATACAATCATAAAATTGTGGAATTAAAGATTGCGAAGTGGTGATACAATCATGAAATTGTGGAATTAAAGATTGCGAATTGGTGATACAATCATGAAATTGCGGAACTACAGATTGCGAATTAGTGATACAATCATGAAATTGTGGAATTAAAGATTGAGAATTGGTGATACAATCATGAAATTGCGGAATTAAAGATTGCGAATTGGTGATACAATCATGAAATTGCGGAATTAAAGATTGCGAATTGGTAATACAATCATTAAATTGCGGAACTACAGATTGCGAATTGGTGATGCAATCATGAAATTGGGGAACTAAAGATTGCGAATTGGTGATACAATCATGAAATTGCGGAATTAAAGATTGCGAATTGGTGATACAATCATGAAATTGCGGAATTAAAGATTGCGAATTAGTGATACAATCATGAATATGCGGAATTAAAGATTGCGAATTGGTGATACAATCATGAAATTGCGGAATTAAAGATTGCGAATTGGTGATGCAATCATGAAATTGTAGAATTAAAGATTGCGAATTGGTGATACAATCATGAAATTGGGGAATTAAAGATTGCGAATTGGTGATACAATCATGAAATTGCGGAATTAAAGATTGCGAATTAGTGATACAATCATGAAATTGCGGAATTAAAGATTGCGAATTGGTGATACAATCATGAAATTGCGGAATTAAAGATTGCGAATTGGTGATGCAATCATGAAATTGTAGAATTAAAGATTGCGAATTGGTGATACAATCATGAAATTGGGGAATTAAAGATTGCGAAGTGGTGATACAATCATGAAATTGCGGAATTAAAGATTGCGAATTGGTGATACAATCATGAAATTGTGGAATTAAAGATTGCGAATTGGTGATACAATCATGAAATTGTGGAATTAAAGATTGCGAATTGGTGATACAATCATGAAATTGGGGAATTAAAGATTGCGAATTAGTGATACAATCATGAAATTGCGGAATTAAAGATTGCGAATTGGTGATACAATCATGAAATTGTGGAATTAAAGATTGAGAATTGGTGATACAATCATGAAATTGCGGAATTAAAGATTGCGAATTGGTGATACAATCATGAAATTGCGGAATTAAAGATTGCGAATTGGTAATACAAGCATTAAATTGCGGAACTACAGATTGCGAATTGGTGATGCAATCATGAAATTGGGGAACTAAAGATTGCGAATTGGTGATACAATCATGAAATTGCGGAATTAAAGATTGCGAATTGGTGATACAATCATGAAATTGGGGAATTAAAGATTGCGAAGTGGTGATACAATCATGAAATTGCGGAATTAAAGATTGCGAATTGGTGATACAATCATGAAATTGCGGAATTAAAGATTGCGAATTGGTGATACAATCATGAAATTGCGGAATTAAAGATTGCGAATTGGTGATACAATCATGAAATTGTGGAATTACAGATTGCGAATTGGTGATACAATCATGAAATTGTGGAATTAAAGATTGCGAAGTGGTGATACAATCATGAAATTGCGGAATTAAAGATTGCGAATTGGTGATACAATCATGAAATTGTGGAATTAAAGATTGCGAATTGGTGATACAATCATGAAATTGCGGAATTAAAGATTGCGAAGTGGTGATACAATCATGAAATTGTGGAACTACAGATTGCGAAAATTGGTGATACAATCATGAAATTGCGGAATTAAAGATTGCGAATTGGTGATACAATCATGAAATTGTGGAATTAAAGATTGCGAATTGGTGATACAATCATGAAATTGTGGAATTAAAGATTGCGAATTGGTGATACAATCATTAAATTGCGGAACTAGAGATTGCGAATTGGTGATGCAATCATGAAATTGTGGAATTAAAGATTGCGAATTGGTGATACAATCATGAAATTGGGGAATAAAAGATTGCGAATTGGTGATACAATCATGAAATTGTGGAATTAAAGATTGCGAATTGGTGATACAATCATGAAATTGGGGAATTAAAGATTGCGAATTGGTGAAACAATCATGAAATTGTGGAATTAAAGATTGCGAATTGGTGATACAATCATGAAATTGCGGAATTAAAGATTGCGAAGTGGTGATACAATCATTAAATTGCGGAACTACAGATTGCGAATTAGTGATGCAATCATGAAATTGGGGAACTAAAGATTGCGAATTGGTGATACAATCATGAAATTGCGGAATTAAAGATTGCGAATTGGTGATACAATCATGAAATTGTGGAATTAAAGATTGCGAATTGGTGATACAATCATGAAATTGCGGAATTAAAGATTGCGAATTGGTGATACAATCATGAAATTGTGGAACTACAGATTGCGAAGTGGTGATACAATCATTAAATTGCGGAATTAAAGATTGCGAATTGGTGATACAATCATGAAATTGTGGAACTACAGATTGCGAAGTGGTGATACAATCATGAAATTGCGGAATTAAAGATTGCGAATTGGTGATACAATCATGAAATTGTGGAACTACAGATTGCGAAGTGGTGATACAATCATTAAATTGCGGAATTAAAGATTGCGAATTAGTGATACAATCATTAAATTGCGGAACTACAGATTGCGAATTGGTGATGCAATCATGAAATTGTGGAATTAAAGATTGCGAATTGGTGATACAATCATGAAATTGGGGAATTAAAGATTGCGAATTGGTGATACAATCATTAAATTGCGGAACTACAGATTGCGAATTGGTGATGCAATCATGAAATTGTGGAATTAAAGATTGCGAATTGGTGATACAATCATGAAATTGGGGAATTAAAGATTGCGAATTGGTGATACAATCATGAAATTGTGGAATTAAAGATTGCGAATTGGTGATACAATCATGAAATTGTGGAATTAAAGATTGCGAATTGGTGATACAATCATGAAATTGGGGAATTAAAGATTGCGAATTGGTGAAACAATCATGAAATTGTGGAATTAAAGATTGCGAATTAGTGATGCAATCATGAAATTGCGGAATTAAAGATTGCGAATTGGTGATACAATCATGAAATTGCGGAATTAAAGATTGGGAATTGGTGATACAATCATGAAATTGTGGAACTACAGATTGCGAATTGGTGATACAATCATGAAATTGCGGAATTAAAGATTGCGAATTGGTGATACAATCATGAAATTGTGGAATTAAAGATTGCGAATTGGTAATACAATCATGAAATTGCGGAATTAAAGATTGCGAAGTGGTGATACAATCATGAAATTGTGGAATTAAAGATTGCGAAGTGGTGATACAATCATGAAATTGGGGAATTAAAGATTGCGAATTGGTTATACAATCATGAAATTGTGGAATTAAAGATTGCGAATTGGTGATACAATCATGAAATTGCGGAATTAAAGATTGCGAAGTGGTGATACAATCATGAAATTGTGGAACTACAGATTGCGAAGTGGTGATACAATCATGAAATTGCGGAATTAAAGATTGCGAATTGGTGATACAATCATGAAATTGTGGAATTAAAGATTGCGAATTGGTAATAAAATCATGAAATTGCGGAACTACAGGTTGCGAATTAGTGATACAACTGCGAATATGATATTTTGTCAAGAAATTGCGGAATTTAAAATCGCAAATTTAAGCAATAATCCATAATTTTTTCCACGAAATCGCTTGATAATTTTTTCGTCTCTGTGTGTTTTCAATCGCTCACACAAACTTTTCTTTCGTCTTATTGTCCCGCATTTCGTGATGGGGTTTTATTGTCTCGCATCTCGTGATTGGGAGATTATATCAGGCTCTATTAAATTGTACACATCAAACATGTATGAACTGTAACATCGACCAACCGTACAAAAGCTTGTACTGAAATATCATTAGAAATTGTATTTAAACCCTTAGCCTTTTTTTTTTTAAATGTTTCTTATGCAAAACAACCCGAGATTTTTTTAACAAACCATATACATTTAGAACTGTTTTACAATATTCCTTTAACACTTTGAATATCTGTGTTTTTTCGATGCAAATAGTTTAGGGGTTTCCCCTGTAAACCTCTATATATAGCAAAACAACGACAGTAATAACTCTGGAATTGCGGAAAAAAAGATTGCGAATTGCAACTCCTAGCTAGAAATTGCGGAATTGAAAATTGCGAATTTTGGCCAAATTCGCAATGTTTAATTCCGCAATTTTTTCTTCCGCAATATGTTCCTGCGCAATACTTTCTTCCATTAAGGTAAAATGTGTGAAAACATATGAATCGGTTGAAATATAGAGTGCTTTCACAAAAAAGTTTTTGAGTGGGTGCAGGAAGCTTCTTTTGTAGAAAAGGCAATAAAGAAATACACCCGGTGTGCGGCGCTGGATCTCACGGGTGGTAGATTTAATTGGGATAATTTGTCAGCGAAAACCAACTTTAAGAGTTTCCAGAACATTTTACAGACCTTAAGTCATGAAGTCCCATAATTTTCCCAGTTAATTGTAAACACATTTACAATTTTTCAAAATTTTTGCTTTTTGTGTTAACATGTTAACTTAATGCGTTAACTTGTGATAGACGCTAGTTTGGTCGACATAGTATGAACTACAGCATGGGAAAATAATACAGTTATTATATCATAATGTGATCCATGTGGTCCTCCAATCCGTCACTAGCACATAGGTTTTTAACTTTTCTTTTTGTATGTTTTTTTTCTATTTTTTTTATTTTTGTATATGCCACAGGACTCGTTTGTAAAATAGTTTTTTATTTTTTTTCGCGTACCGATACAACTATCCTGTACAGATATCCGAAAATAATAATAATAAGTAAGTAAGTAAGTAACGGGAATTTTTAACGTTCTTGGAGATACGTATAGCGCTAGACATTAGTTTCCCGTATTTGCATGTTTTAGAAAGCGTTTTGAACTATCACATCGATATGATTGAGATTAGATAGCAATACTGCAGTATCTGTATCCAAATATTGTGGACCCAGTTCACCTTTCCCTTATTAAATATCACGCGTATCTTTGTTAACAAGCAAAAAAACGTTAGGCCAGGACTGATTTTAGTTCGGAGAAGAATAAAAATAACGAAAGATGCATATGACATGAAACGCAACTCATTGAAATAAACTAAAGAAGACTAAAACAAAGAAAAGAGATATAGTTTCAGTGAAGGAGAAAATACGCGATTTCGGAATTAGTATACCATCTATAGTTTTTTTATCGCAGTGGGGCAAATTGGACTTTGAAACCCAGTTTTCAGTAGCAAAGCCCACCCTCGTCCCCAGGGTTTTGTGTCTTTTTGATATGAGAGAATACGACGAAAAATACCCTGGTATCGTTGAGTGATTTTTGGCCAATATATGGCCAGATTATGCGAACGCGTCATACGTTAATTTATGCAACTAACAATGGCGGAACTTTAGCGGGCAGAATTGTTCAGCAGAATGTTCCAGCAACAGAAAATTATTGTCTCACGACTAAAATATACAAGAAAAATTATCTTGGTAACTGCAATAAGCGTCTTTCAAGTTTAAAAAAAGAGTGTGCTGTTTTATTAGCAGGTTAAATAATACTTTAATATAGTTTAGCTAGCTAGGTACTTCCTGAAGACTTAGATAGTTCATTGTTAGGCTTTAAATCAAATTTATGAAAAAAGTTTTTATTTTTGTGGCGTTTTGAACCATGAAAAAAGAAGGAATTAAAGAGAAGGATATATGTAGACAGCTTCAGATATCATAAAAGCTTGCCTTAGACATTCTGCTATTCTGTTATGTAAAACAGCAGAACCATTAAGCGGGATTTCCTACAATCGAAGATTGTCGGAAATCAAGTTTCTTGACGATTCTACACGAATGTTTATCGCTTTCGCTACGCATGCGCAGTGCGCAGCACGCACGCATGCGCAATAACTCTCATATATAAGCCATGCTTGACATGCTATATTCCTCGATCTTTCATTTTGCTGGAAAGTTAACTACAATTGTATACCATTAAATGTTACGATGTTTAACACAGTTTATTATTTTTTACTTTCACGCACTTCATCAAATCGCCATGGGACTTACTTTGAAAGATTGTACTTTACCGTCATCAAGTGAGCAACTGAAGTCGTATTAGCACGCAGTAACGAGCCTCGAAGCATGAACGCTATTATTAATGGAAATGACGCCCATTAAAATGACATTGCAAAACATATCTATATATGCGCTGCTTCCGACGTTCTGCGATAAGTCGGGAACGAAGTTTCTTTTCGGATTCTGCACTACAATGTAACCCGACTTTTCGGGTTATGCGCATGTGCATGAGAATAGTATAAATGCACGTGTTGTATCCTCGACCAAGCCTCGGTCTTTGGTCGCGTGGAAAGCATCGCAAACTTTAACTGTCATTAATATTAATTGATGCAATTTTCGTTTTATGTACCTCACCGGCGCAAATAATCAAGAAAATGTTGGCGTGAAGAAGAACAGACGGACATCGACAACTGTAAAGTGACCAGCTTCACGGTTTTCTTTCTTGGAAAATACGCACAAAAGATGCAATCCACATTTGGCCGTGGATACCGAGAAAGTTTTTAATCCAGTTGCTGGTCACAAGTCGGTCGATGTCAAGTGCAAAGATCTGTGATGAATATGAAATATATTTTATAAAATATGTCATGCGATGTACCACTCTACTAATTCCTACACCTACTCCTACCAATATACCAAGTTACTCCAATACTGTTGTTTTTTCTGTTCTAATTTATTGTTAGGAAGATGTGAAAAGAAAAAATTTATTTGCAACAAAGGCTGTGTGAGCAACCCACTGTTTTTGTCCTGTCAAAATACTGTACGAGAACTAATTTTTTGCGAAGATAAAAAGTTCTACTCTTGTTTAAAATACCTCCTTAATATGAATATAAGTATGAGTATAAGTACTGAATGGAAAGGAAAAGAAAAATTTCTGAGCATGCAATATTTACGTCACATGAACAGAAAATGTTTTTCTCTATTCTGTTCTGAGCAAAGTAGAATCGAGTTCAACTTTTTCTTTGCGTTGTGTACGAAAAAGACAAGTAGAGAATTTTTTAGCCAATCAGGTTACTTCCTTTTGTGAGGATTGCGAAAAGTGTGTTTGTTTACTTTCTGTATAAAAATGCGCAATATAATGAAATGGAAGATACAAGTAGAATTTTTTTTGTACTGTTCCTGTCCATTTCATACCATGGAAAATTTCCTTAAAGTGGGAAATAGCTGTTAAGGTGCCCAGTAAAGTGAGCTATAAAATACTTCTTGTTGGAAACCATACCCTTTGCAAAAAATAAAATTGAAATAAAGACTTAAATCTTTTTAATCTTTAATCTTTAATCTTCTCCTCGTCCTCTTTGTTGTTGCCAACAAACACCAGGCTTCTTTATTTCAAGTTATTTGGTGCTTGTTCCCTTTTTTCTTCTTTTCCTTTTTTCTTTTTTTTTTCCTTTTTTTTCCTTTTTTTGAAAAGATTTGAGGACTTTTTAAAGGAGATTTTTGTCATTTTTGAGGAGCTTTTGTTAACAAAATTGAGGAGAATTGAGGCGAAAAACTTGCACTTGTAAAAATGAAGAAACACACAGACTGGTATCTCAGTATTTTCCTATAAAAGATAAGTGTTTGCAGGCCACGCCAAGTTGTTGTGATTCAAAATAAACAATATAAACACTAGCATATATAAAAAATAACCAAATGTCAAAATTTTTTTGAGGAGATTTGAGAAGAAAACCTAAATTTAAAAAAAAATGAGGACATTTGAGGAGAATTTAAGAGACCTTTTGAAATCAGTGTCTTTTTAAGCTGCGGGTGGCTTGATTTTACCTGCCTGTGCATGAATACGGTTAAGGTATTATTGAAATTCATAGATTTCTCAGAGACGCTAAGATTCCCCCTTCTTCTTTTTCTTGAATAAATTCATTAATTTAAGTAAATATTTGATAAATTTTTGAAAATAGGGTCCCCAGAAATATACATATTTGTTGGATTTATTCTTGTGCATCTGATTTCAAACAAATATGTTGCTATTGCATTTTACAGAGGAATAAAGTCTCTAATCCTATCATAATTTGCAAACGTTGAAAACGTTGAGCTAGCTAATAGCTAGCTAAATGTAAACAAAGTACTAAGCCAAAATACATAAAGATATCAGCACGTCTGCAGTAGGTTTTTCATCACCTACTACGTGCTAAGCATATTAACAATCTTGTTTTAGCTAGGTTAGCTAGTTACAAACACTTTCTAAAAGACAGGGCTATTCTTTTATTATTTCAGCAGTCTACTATTCTTTCTTAATGTACAATGCAGCACCAGGACTGAGTCAGTTATGTTTTAATAAATCTAACAAAGAAACACCAAAACGTTTTTCATAAATTTTACTGACTTTATAAAGTTTTGTTTACGAAACTGATTAATCACGGCCTCATGCACCATTATTATTAAGTGACTATGGAAAAAAATCATCATAATTATGCGAAAATGTGAAAGCCAATCATATTTCAAAATCCGGTCAACGATACCAGGGTATTTTTCGACGTCATCTTTCATATCAAAAAGTCAAAAAAAACCTGGGGACGAGGGTGTAGCAAAGTCTACAAAAATTACTAAAAACAGAGGCTTCTTTGAGAGTTTTGCAGCTTTTATTTATGTGTCAACATCGTATTTTAAGGCTTTCTGGTCTTCTTTTGTAGCAAAATTATATGAAGCTCTAAAACATGACAAATTCAAAGCCACCTTTAATTTCGCGAATGGTAACGTAATGCGATGTCCTGGGGTCTAAGGATTTGATACTGATACCTAAATGTAAACAGAAACGGGTCAAGATAAGTGATAAATCTCTCAAAGTAGCCTCTTCTTGTTAGCACTTTTACATGTTTCGGTACTGAGAACTAAGGGTTCAAAGTCCAACTTGCCCCACCGCGATAGAAAATTAAAGATGGTATCCTAATTCTGAAATCGCGTATGCTGTTCAATTTTTTCTAGCATATTTAGAGCAAAAATTAAATTTGCTGGCGTTTTGTCACAAGACGTATTCAGCAGCTTTGACTTAGAAAACTTGAAAATTCACCAAAGTTTGTTAACACAACAGCTAGAGTAGTAAACTGGAGAAGGGAAATCAATTTCGATGCATTTTGGCTACATAAAAAACAAAATTATTGAAGAAAGTTTTAAAGATGGCGTCTAGCGTATTTTTGACATTCAAGTTAGCAATTACAGGTCTACATGTAATGATTATAGCGAGTTAATTGTAGCTATACATGCAAAGAAATCACAAGGAAAGAAGGCAGCTACCTCAAAATTGAGGTTGTCACGTATAGCTAACAACTAGACATCTTTTAGCTTTTGCTTTTGTGATGTTGTACTTAACAAGCAGTACTTATGTTAGGAAATATGTTAGTCATAAAATTGCATTTATCCGAAAAATGGTTTGTTTTTACATGCATATTTCCTGGTGTTTGTCCGTATCCATAAAAAGCTGTGATTTATTTGATCATTATTTTGTTATATATTTAACAAGCTAAAAAAAATGTGTAATAGTGTAATATTTTAAATTCAGCGGCGGTTTATTTTTTTACCATGTTTTGACAAAATTTGCCGGTCTTGCCAAATATTCCACATTAAGTCACCTTATTTAAATACATTTTGACAAAAAAAGTTTGTTGAAATTGACAAATTTCTTTCTAAAGTGGCAAATTAAATTTGGGCTTAATTTAAAAAATTTTGATCATTCGTTAAATTAGGCTGAGAACGTACCTATTTTCCAAATTATTTTTGTTTATATTATATTATATTTTTTATTTATATATTTTTCCACTCCCCAAAACTAGTTTGTTTTTACAAAATATTGTTTACAAAAGATGTAAAAAATTGCTTTCTATTTGGGTTAATTGAAAGCATGGAGTACCCCAATTGGGAATAGTGTTTGGAAATTTTATTCTACAGCTCAGATAATTATGTGCTCTTCTTTGACACTGACCAGTTTTGCAGATGGAAACCATCTTTTTAGATTAGGACTGAATGGTTTCTATTAGCGATAATTTTACATGTAAATAACTTAAAAAAAGGTTCTCACAGCAAATCGTCCGGTTATACTGTTCTTTTGTCAATGACCAAATAACATGGAAATAAGGCTAGCAATTATTTTCGTATGTAAATAGTTCTTTTCCGGAAAGGTTCTTATCTCAAACTTTCTCATTATGAAGTTGTTTTGACAATAATTAAATAACATGGAAACGAGGCTAAAGCTGTGTGAGAATTTCACTACGCCGCATGCAATGTACAGTCAGCTTTAGAAAGATTGGTTGCATTATACATGCAACCATCCTTTAGGAACCGCACCGTACAACATTGCCCATCTTTTCGTAAAAGTGACCAATTTCACACAGCAACTCGGTTTTGCCAAGATATCTGGTCTGCAAATTATTATGTAAAATTCAAATATGGCGGACCTACGCGTTGTAAACCAAGGGTAAAACTGAAAATTATTTTTAAAAAATTGGCGCTAAATTCGGTATGTTAAGCAAGCTAAGATCCGTGGCATTGAAGTAAAATTGAATATGTAATGTGTATTTACTAAATATATGCTGTGAATATCAAAATTAGCTACCCCTAATTGGGGTCCACCATGTTTTCAATTAACCCTTTCTATGTGGCTATTTTTAATTTTTTTCTTATCGAGCCTGGCTTTTTCGAAGATGTGAAAGTTTAATTTCACACTGTGTCTTCTATCGTTGAAAGTTAGGTTAAAGTTAAATCAACCTTATATCTTGTAAGCTACAAGATTGGTTTATGTGTTTTATTCGACAGCATCATATTGTCTCACGATTCTACGATAAGGATCTGCACTCATTAGACGCAAATGAAATCAAGATTTTTAATGCGTCCGTCCGTCCGTCCGTCTGTCTGTCAGCAAAAGACGCTGCACTATTTTTTTTTATATCTGCACGATAGACAAAATGCGATATATTTTTACCGATTTTGTTTTGATCGCCCGTGTGTAACAACCAATCAAAACGCCCGATTTCAAAGGTCATTTTAATTTTGGAACTGGTGTGTTCAGTGCTAAGTTTGCAGGTTTCTGTTTGATCTTTTTGTCTTCTAAAAGCTTTTTATATTTGTTTTCTGTATGTTTTCACATGTTAAGGTAAATATATTTTTACGTTTTTAGCCACGTACAAGTCTTAAACCACTAATTTTAAGATTTTGGCTATAAACTTAGATTTTGAGAGAGTATCCTAAAGCCAGCTAGCTAGCTATAGCTGGCCTAATTTATTGCTTTTATGGTTTTTATTCAGCTTAGTGTAAGAGCTTTCCGGGTCCCACTTTAGGATCCTGGGTCTTAGGTTCTCTCATAGAGTCTGGGGTCCTCTGTTTGAGTTCGGGGTCCTCCCATAGGTCCTAGATATCGTTTAGAGGCCTGGGTCCTCCCACAGCGCCCCGAGTCCTGGGTTCTTGGTCCTCCTATGGGATCCTTGTCCAGGTTTTCCGGTGTGCCCTTTAGTAGGGGACTTGTCAGTATATTATTAGGTTTTTTTATTTGTAATATTAGTGTGACTAAATTCCAAGCAATTATACAAATCTCAAATTACGAATCTCAAATTTAAAGAATTGATAATAGCAAGTTTTTGACCAAATTTTTACTGGGCAATAGCTACTTGTGGTAAATTTCATTGCAAATAGGCAAACACTGTTGAAATTACAGAGGACCCTTTCAAGCATTGAGGAATCCTCATAAAGCCCAGTAGGAATAGGGTTAAAAAAAGTGATAATTTAAGATTACATATTTGCCTTCTATTTACATTTCTGACTAACGAACTTTTTAACCCTGGGCAACGATCTTTCGTTTTGTCAACAGTCACTGAAACTTACTGGATCATAATGAGATTCCAAATTTAATCCAGCATAGGTGGTCTCTTTAAGTTCAACAACGTCTCTGTGTAACAAACCTGAGTATGTACATTCAAGCTTCTTATGTTTCTCTTGTAGAGGAGGTGTTGTTGCCCTGATGGGTCCAGATTTAACATAGGGATTAGCTACTACACTGGCAATGGTGTCTCTCAACGCTGGTCTGTAATTGGAATTTGGTACAGAAGGCCTTGTGTTTACTGGAATATCAGCATATAATGGTTCATTTCTTTGAATTGCTGGATTTTTCGAAGCCTTTTTACGACACTTGCAGATAATAAGAGCAATAATTAACATAATGACCAAAACAGCGATAATTGCACTGATTATTTCAGTAAGTGGTAGAGCTAAAAGAGAATGTTAATTTTTTTGTTAGTTAAAAGATGTTCATGTGTTGTAGATAGAAGTTTATGTGTTAAGTATCTCTATTTACGAAAACGCACATTATGGAAATTTGGTGTTAAAAATTAAACAGATTATAGAGGGCTTTTTAAAAACTATAAATATTCAGGGTAGAAAAATTAGGTAGCTAATGTAACGAATGGTAATGGAAAACTAATGGTAAATATAACTTAACAAAACAACTGCACTTACATTCAGGAGGATTTACAGGATCTGAAAAATATGTGAAGATTTATTAGTTGTACAATGTAGTTGAAGGTATACATTAGTATTTAAACGGTTTACTATGATCAGTGTGACTATAAAGAATTCAACCTTTCTTTAGAAAAATATTTACCCACATATTCCCGCTTTCATTTATAATTCTTTCTTAGACATTTAAGAATTTCTCTTGACTGTTCAGTTAAGCAAACCCAGGTGGATTTGAGTTAGAAATTCCTTCACCACATCCAAAGTTCTTATTGTGATAAAAAACTTATTTGCACCAGCAGACTAGACCCTTTTTGCATTACATCTTTCAAATTTTGGTTTTTACAGAAACTATATTTAAATAGTTTATACATTGCATATACAGCGATGAACAATAACTTGCTTTCAATTGAAAATTATAAAGACATATTTACCTTCGTATTTCAAATTCACCGAGTTTGATTTTTTTTCTAAAATGGATTCTGCATTTGTGACACCACACCTGTATTTGCCTGCAATCCTTTTATTATTGCTGAGTTTCAGTTGCTCTAACGAAGGTACATTTAACTTTTGTTCGTCTTTGTACCAGTTCGTCGTCAATTTGGGTCTTGTGTCATTCTGTTCACAAAATAAAATATTCTCGGAAGAACTTTTATAGTGGCTCAGTTTCGGTGAATCGATGCCTAAATGGAAGATCGATATGCTAAGTTTTAGCTACGCACGTTGAAATATATTTTTTTATGTTTAAAGTTGGTATTGTGGGTTTATTTTTGAAACTAGAGGTGAAACTGCATTGGTTCAATTTTCGTACAATGTGTCACTTACGCAAAACCTCCACAAAAGCCAAATGACTCTTTACTTGATACTGTGTTCCAATATTAACAAGGCATCTGTATGTTCCTTCAACTACACGCAGAAAATCTTTCGCAGGAAATGGGATAATTGGAGAATCATCAAAATCTGGCAGCACTTTCCCATTAAATTCCCATTGGTAACGTATTGATTCATACTTTGGTTTTGTGACTATGCACGATAAACGAGGGTTTTTTGTCGTTCCTTCGACTTCTGTTATGTTTTGAGGCGTGATTCTTATATCAACATGTACTGTAAAAGATAAAAGATGAATTGAATTTCATGTTGATACTAAACTTAATGGTAATGTCGAATTAAAGAGAATATTCATTACAGGAAAGTTTTGTTGAACTTTTATGGAAGACAAACTTAAACTTTACTCGTGATAGTCAATAACGATTCAATTTTTTTAAATCTTTTGTATCCCAGTAAATTTATACAAAGAACCTTCGATTCTGCCTTCTATTATGCGTATGCTCTTGCATCGTGCATCTTTATGGTCAGTAAATATCAGAACGTGTAAAGTTTCACGTACGGTTAAACAATCGCTTAGTCCGATTGGCTAAAAAACTTGATAAAGAAATCCATGTTTCCATTTACAAATTAATAATTATGAACAATTTGTTGTAGAAAACCACAATATCTGTAAAAAAAATGTTTTAATTTGAAGATAACCGTTGCGTTTTAAAATTATAAAGATTTTATTTAGCGTAAAGGAAACAGAACATTTATTTGTACATCGTTGTTAATCCTGCGTGGATATTTAATTTTGCAAACAAAATGCATAGTGGGAGTTGAGAAGCCCTGTTACAAATTCTTCGTCACAGCACCTACCTGGTGGATGTTATAATCACTTTCGAAATCGCCGCGTAGTGAAAGCGAATCGATATGAAAATTCTTTACAAATATCACCTTTCTAACAGAAACAAAACGCCTATCCGGTATACCTTCCCACCGCGACGCAACGTTTATAGCCTAATGGAAAGATAGTCCAAAGTTTTCTAAAAATTATTTTTTTCAAAGCATCTTTTAACCTTTTTTTTAGGTTGTAAGTTTCCATATGGTAGTCACCATTGCAAGATCATAGCAGAAGTTGTTTTGAATTAATCAAATGATTAAAAGTATTTGACGTACACGATCAAAATTTATTTATGGTGATAGAAAAGCTCTTTCAAGAAAATGTTGAAATATTAATTTCGCGGATGACCCCCTGGTAAATTTCTTACTAACTTTGCTTTTGTGGATTTTACAAGAGCCAGCAAAATGCGCTTAAGTTTATCCCCGAAAGAAACACATTACCATAGATCTATGAAGATTCATTCAAAGCAACTTCGAAAAGAATTCAATTAAAGTAAAAGTTTTTGAGCTATTTAATAAAAACACTTTAATTGCTTCCGTTCATCGGAAAAAATATTTATCGCGGAAAAGTTATTACTTTCGCGGGAAGTTATTACTTTCGCGGGAAAGTTATTACTTTCAAATCTCACCTTTTAACATGATAGGTTTGGATTTTTTCATTACGTTTTTTGAGGCAATCCACGCCTCGCATTGATACGCTCCTTGGTCTGTTGTATTAAGTGATGGTATGTGAATACTTGTTGACATATTCTGTATGATTTTGTTGTCTTTAAGCCACTGATAAGAAGTTAAGTTTGGATAAGTTGAATTCACCATACAGTGGATGGTAACTGGAGTATTTATCATAGATAGACTCTCAGAAGGTAGAATGACCTTTGGAGTGTCAAGAATTTCTAAAGAGTAAATAGTTATAATTGGGCGAACTCTTTAGGAGGTGATTATATGAGGTGAACTGGTCCGGTTGACCGGAATATTTCGACTAGGCGATACCTCACCACTCTATTTAACCGTTGCTAAAAATTAAACGTGATTAAATGAGAAGTGAGCCAGCCAGTCTTAGATAATACGTAAGTATCGAAAAAGGAGAACAAAAGAATTGCTTACTTTTCACTGTCAAAATGATATCGTCTGATTTTTTTGTCAGTTTTCCATTTTTGGCAAGGCAGCTGTAATTACCATCATGTTCTAGCGTTGCGGATAACTTAAATTGTTGGAAGCTAGTGAGCTTATCCAGAACGACTGTCGATTGGTTCTTTCCAATAATTTCATACGCAAATACTGTGGGATATGAATCATTAGTGAAACAGTCGATAGTGACGTCACTTCCTTCTTCAATCACAGGTGAGGGTGTAATGACAATCGTAGGTTTGTCAATGTCTATATATTAAGAAAAGATGTTTCTAGTTTCAGACGAGACTAATTAACTTTGATTTGGTCCTTTTTGTGTTATAAGCAGTGAAGATAAAAAAACATTTCCGTAAAAAAGGCTTACAAATACTCTCAACGGAAGTGAAAATGGAAGATTAGTGGAAAGTTGGGTACATGGAGAAGTCCTATCCCAGGATCTGTAAAATGAATGAACGCACGGGCAATATTCATGGGCAAGTTTTGGCTGAAGTACAAATTATTTTATATCCTGTCACAGGCAGTAAATTAGATGTTTTTAAAAATCTAGAAATTTAATTCTGCAGCCAAACTTTTTGATATAATCAAAGAATACTCACAAAATACTATTATATCTATTTCATCTGACCACTGTTCCTTAATTGTGTTATTACCATATAGAAGTGCACAGCTGTAGGTCCCAGAATCGTTTTTCCCTATCCTCGGAATAGTAAAGTGATCACGGACGACACGAATAGTTGGGGCACGCCAAACTATTTTATCGTCATTATTACGACTTGAGACGTTGCAAATCAAAGCCAACCTTTCTCCTTCGACAATCGGGTTGCTACCATCTTCAATTACAATTTTCGGTTTTAATTGTTGCTCACCTATAATGAGATTTGAAAGTAGATTATAAGATTTGTATTAGTGATTAACTTGGCTGTGAAGTGAAGTCTAAAGTCTGAGTTAATTAACTATCACTGGTGATTTATATAGGTGTTTATCAAACGAGGGCGTTCCTTTAGTGTTTCCACCCACTGAAAGAACGCCCTAGACGGTTTATGGTTCTGTAAGATTTTGGATATTAAAATTTGAATCGGGAAATTCGGCGACGTTTACTTGCGGCGAGCGCTGCTTTTAAGATTCGTGAATTAATATGCTCAAAGAGAATTTATTTGGGCAAATTCAGTAAAGAACCATCCATTAAATACAACCAGTGCTCAGTCGGCTACTTTAGCAACCATAAAAAATAAATAAAAAGAAGTTAAATTTCATTACACTAAAGTTATCCTACCGGTGTTAATCAAAAAACATCCTTAAGCAACTCTTAGTGCTAAAAAAATGTACGCAAATTTGCGGTGGGAAAAAAGGGTTGTTCAAACGATAAGTTGCTGTATGCTGGAAAGAGTATGTTAAAAGTGTTATTAATCTTCCCTTCCAAAAGTAAAGTTCACTGTCCTCAATAATCTGTTTATCAAACGTAAAATGGGAGAGGGGCGCTACTGTATGTCATTTTTGACAGGCGTAGCTACTAATTGGATTTCCGTCTTAATGTAAAAACACAATATGTTGTACATTAGCGTAAAAAAATACCAGCTAATTTAATCCAAATGTGTAGAATACTTCTATTTTTTGAAGAAACCAGTCGTTATTATGTTATCTCGTGGAAAAATCCACAGGAAATTGCCGTTCGCTCCTCGCAGCTACCATCTTTGAATCGACAGACAGAAAGACGTAAGGTATTATAACAGACTAGTCGAAAACCTGTGGAATTGTTTAAATTATATGTCGCCTTTGCTACTTCGACAAAAATTATTTCGTTTATTTTCAATCCGGAAACAGCCCGTATGACAGAAAGACAATGGCCAGATATAATTAATATACATAGAGATATCAATCAATATCAAAAGAAATTCATAGCGCAGTATTAAAGGCAGTTTCTTAATTAACATTCCAAAAGGTTAATGATTTTATTAAGTCTTGTAACTGGTAAACAACTATTTAATCTTCCAGATTTATATAGAAAAAGTATAATCAAAAGATCTGTCTCAAAATTAGTAATAGAAAATTTTCTTCCATTTTTTTTTTTAAGTCGATCGCATGTATGCATTAATGAAATTATAGAACATCGTCCCAGGATGTTACAACACCTAAAAATTATGTCTTGAGTTTTTACTGCAGTGAATGTAGTTTTAAAGAGACATGAAACACCTAATTGTCCATGTTGAGAATAATGTTTCCTAAACTGCAAAATAATAAAAGTATAAAAAAGCTAATTAACTATCGAATTATGTTATTTATGGAAATAACAATAATTTAATAATAATAATAATAATTTATAAATTGGAAAGACTTAAAAATTATCGAACACCTTTCTCGAGTTGTCGACTCTTGAGTTTAAAAGTACATGCATTTAAAGTATACCACATAAAAATCAAACCATTCAATTGAGTACTAAAACGGTGTCGCGGTTTTGCTTTTTAAGGTCCGAATTGATATTAAAAACTTGCCTTTCGTGCTTCTCCGTTGCAGTTTTTTATTTTCATACTGTGATAAAATCTATACAATTCATTATAAAACAAAACAGACAGTATTTGTGAGATCGTTAGGTCTAGATGAAGCAAAAATTATTTTCGAGATATCGAGATTAAAACTTCGTAAACTAGTTAAATTTTATTGAAAAGAACCGAGAAAAAAAGGTATGTTATTTTTTCCCCTTTTTTATCATTTCCCTGTTAAAAACTTAAAAAAATCTTTTTCTGAGCAACGAACAAATTTATGATTCTATTCCGCATTCCCATGTGCAATAGAAAATAATTCGACTAAAAGTTAGATAGCTAACAATACGCAAACATTTAGTTTTAATATGGTTTTTTTCGCTAGCTATATAAAATTTATTCTAAAATGAAAAACATAAAAATTATAAAAACATGGAACTTTGCGCAGGTTAAACTTCACCTGTAGTTAATGTTATATTTTTAAATTTAATGAAAGGACACCGTTCACCTACAGCGCATTTAAAAAGCATCACATTGCAACGGATAATACTGATCAACTTTTTATTATCCTCTTTTTTAATCATACAGAAAGACATGAAAGTTCGCTTGAAGAAATATTAAGTTACATGTCCCTTTGCCTTTGCTAAAACTTCATTCTGTCGAATAAAACGAATAAACAAATATGGTAGGATTAAATTTTAAGATTTTAACACTGGTTTTGAATGATTAAGTTTAGAACGAGACACCATACCAAGGACAAGAATAATTAAAAAAAGCGGAAAAAACACACAGACTGAACTAAAATTATAATCACATTTTGCTGGCGCTTTACGTAAATGCCATCTTCTATTTCACACCAGTCAGTGCTCTTTGCCTTTCATATTTTGTCAGAAAGTTCCAAAAATTTTCTCAGGTCTGTCGCTATATTAATTTGAACAGTTTATAATAGTTTTATTACCTGGGTTAATTCGTCTATTTAAGTCAGAACGTTTTTTTGAATTTCTATATTGGACTACAAAGCAACTCTTTAAAACTATCGCTAATATAGAAATCACTACAGAATTGCTGGATAAATTATAGAATAAAACTATTTTCCCCTTCCTTAACTTACTTTTAACAAACTTATCATTCTTTTTAAATTCCAAGTCCTTTTTAAACTGATTTGATATAAAAATAACTTACGTAATAAAACTATACCTTGGGTGAAGGCGAGAAAGTATACAGCTCCGACGATGAATAAATTTCTGTACATACTTAATGAGTCCACTATCGCATTTGTGTTAACTATGATTTAAAACAAAAATGCATATTACATATTACAGAAACTTGTGCAGAAGGCTATACAATACAACAGCTATTACATGACATAGTATACTTTTTCTAATACCTTTTATACAAGTTTTAAATCTATATAAATAATGTTTCTAGTAATTACACCTTTTATTTAAGTCCAGAATCCTTTGATGTGAAAAATAGATTAGTTGACGAAACTTTTATTAATGGAGATGAAAGTTGTTTCTATGAACAGCAATTAATTAATTCCCAATCTCTGTTGATTTTTTTTGTCTGAGGAGTTGACGATTTAATTTCTAATAAGGAAAAATACCTAGTGGATGTTTTATAACTTCATAAAATTCTATAAATCGTTGCTATGAATCTTTGTACTCAAATTTAAAATATGTGTTTTCCGAGTCTACTTTGCTGGCTAAGTAGCTACACAAAAGTCTTGTGGTGACTAGCTTTCCCTTTCCCTTTTTTCAACAATCAGGTCAACTAGCTATTCCCTACACTTCTTGTTTTACGGTGTTTAAGCTAAAGGCATCAAAATATGAACCTTGTGTTGCAATGATTTCAAAAATCGAAAAAGAACAATCCTGTGTGCTTGGGCATAAAGAAAGGCGCAACATAAAAGTAATAATATATAAGGATCAAAGCTATGGAATAACCAGAATAGCGTCCAAAGTAATCAAGAAAATGGAAATTATATGTTTTCCCTTTTCAACGCACTTCGATAAAGGGATTGGCCACCTGCTGGTTGCACAGTTTGACCTTACTGTTCCATTACTCAACGCCATATGGATTAAAACTCAGAAAATGTTAAAGAAGGAGGCTTATTTAGTAAAAAAGGGGTTGAAGCCATTCTGCTAAAAAGGCATGTTACCATTAAAAAGCCCTTGACTTTCTAATGGTATCAACAGTCTGCTTGTCTTAAATCACATGTATCCTGTGTCTCCAGTTATTGACCGTACCTTATTTCTCAAACGACATCGGTAAATACAACATTAGGCTGATTCTTACTGACGGTGGTTCTAAAATAATATTCGGTCTATTGTAATGGTATCTCACCCTGCTCATTATTTCCCAAGTGAGACAACCAACAGTTTAGCAGTATTTAGAACATTTCACACATTTATAATTTCAAAATTAGAAAACTGGTTTGACGTGGTGGGAAGAGTTGGACTTTGTTCCCCTTGTTCTCGACATTGGAGTGCTAAGATGTAAGGGCTCGTCCAAGCTAAATTTTGTAAACATAACTTAACTTTTTTTCGCCTATATATTCTACTTTTTATCGCCTGTCGATTTTTTAGATTTCAGACAGGCGTGGGAATTAAAACTCGTTTATACCACTAGGATAAAATATTTTATTCTGCTGCTTTGTAGCTAACACAATAAATTATGATGTATGAAAAAAACATTGTTAAGCAAAGTATCGTAGCTAAAATTTGCAGGGAATGTTAAATAACATGTTTTTAAAGATGAAGACTGAAGAAAGGTCTTCATCTTTACTAACCACAGTAAACACACACAAAAATTGTGGCAGTTTATTTACCCGTACTTTTTTAAAAAGAAACCTGTTTATAAGAAACTAGAATCTGAAGATTTTCTAAAACTAAAAGCTGTGTGTTTCACAGCTAATAATTTGGATAACAAAATTTCCAGTCATATTTGTATAATTTAAGGAATACTTTTAGATACAGAGTGTACATTATTTTTATTTTAAATCCCTTTATGCATAGAATTAATATGTTTAAATATATTCACCAACCTAGCTGGAAAAATAAAACTCGCACAAAGATCTACTGAGTGTACTTAACGAAGTGCACCACGAGGGTAAGAACCTGAAAGAAAAAAAGATGCATGTCTAATACAATAAATAAAATGCATCCTTACAGTTTTTTTAGGACTCACAACATATTTTTGGCATAATGGCAGGTTGGCATAATGGCATAATTGCAGGTATAATAACATATGGCATATTGGGAGGTTTGGCATAATGGCAGGTTGTAAAACCAAAATAAATATCTGCAAAAGAGTAGTATCATCAGCATTGTTAGGGTTGTAGCACTTTTTCAAATTCTCTTTCTATTAAATGTAGATAAAAATTACATTTCTTGTCTGATAAAAACCTCCCCATCCGACTTAAGACTCCACCGAACCTTGACTATTTCTTCTGATGTGCCTTATAAATCCACAAGGCAAAGGTGCACCGCCTAGGAACATCTATTCCCATCAACAGCGCACGCTATTCTCATGTTGAACATAAGGGCATGTCAGTACAAACTCTAACACGTCAACCTCTTGTCACTTTGTACAACATGACAGATAGACATAAAGTGCAAAATATTGAATTCTTGCTATTAAATATTGCATGTCCACCACATATATTTTATGAATTAACTAAACAACATTTTGATTATAACATTTCCCACTAGAATGTTTTTGCTTGGATTAGGTAACAATGCTAACTCGAACATCATCAAATGCCCTTGCTTTGGAAAAAGTAACATACAACCGGCCATGAGAAAACAATATACCAATCTTCTCTAAGGTTTGAACTTGTGCCTTATTTATTGTCATAGTATAAGAAAGCCTGGGTGAAAGCTGTCTGTGATGTGAAACAAGATGAGATCACCTCAGTTGCACCTTGGAATGATGATTGTGCCCTAACAGGTAAATCTCCTTTCCAAAGTTTTAGAAGCCATGCAGAAAATTCCTGTTTTCTTAAAGCTTTTAATTTTGTAGCTTGATTTGCAGCTCTGTTCACCAGTTTCTTTAGCCTGGCCTTGCTTGAAATGAACAATTATTTGGGAAGTGTACTAGCAATTTATGGACAGCATGAGATTGGTGGTGATTTACCCAGCATCCAAAAACTTCTGCATCTCATCGTGATCAATACGTTTATTGATCTTAATGTTGGCGCAGTCATGACCTTTATAAATATATTTATAGAGATGTTTAATAGACTTAACAGGCATGCAATCCACTAAGTTTATATCTGCATTGTATTTCTTGAGAGCCATTGATCGTATGAAACAACCCAGCGATTATCTACATCAAAGTTTTTGATTTTGATACTGATTCCACTATCATGACGTCTATACAAGGATATCTGTCAACTTCGGTAGATGCTGAAAAATCCTTCGGAACATTTTTCGTGCAACATTCAGATGGCCACGTGGTTCATGAATCATGCACGATCGCACAACAGGTGGTTTCTGTTAATTAGAAATTTCGGCTGAAATAACACTGTCTATGTCACCTGCATCCTGAAGTTCATCAATGGGATCTCAATGAAGTAACAAATGACAATGAGGCAACCCCTCTTTTGAAATCCTATAACATAAACATTTGCTACTGTCTAACCTAGAACTCATCTTTCAGCAACATCTTTTAGAAGATCATTTAGTCACAATCTAAAAACTAAAAAATTAGACCGATCATGTGCATGTTGGCGTGCAAAAAATTTTCTATAACCCCACGCCGATCATGTGGATGTTGGCGTGTAAAAACCTTTCCATAACCTCACGCCATTTAGTATTGTACATAGAGGTAAAGTTTTCCAAACTTACCGGTGACAGCAATAGCATCTTGATAGTTTTAAGCCGCCTCACGTGGACTTCCTTGAAACGTTGAAGGTAGCATAGCAATACGACCTGGTTGAAGGCCCCGCTCATCAGCTCTTCAGCATTCAAGCTGACAGCTAAACCTTCGTACCTATCAAAACGCAGGTTTATTTAATTTGCACGAATGTAATTTAAGTTGTTACTTTCTACTTTAACATACGAATTAATACAATACTGCTGAAATAATTTCTTAACATAAAGAATTGCACGGAAGTTTTCCTGAACATCTAGTCGATAAGTAAATTACTGCAGTATTGTTGTGCGGTTATGAGTATTGGTGCATATTTTGGAACACGAAAAATCTTCCAACGTAAATCTGGCTCACCTGTTGGAAAAAATAAGGATAAATTATTTGCTCCAAAGTTGCAAACATTTTGGAAATATTATGTAAATTACCTCCGTGATAACAACATGTCTGTTTCCAGAAGGTACTTTATATTGGCCAAAACATTCTGCAGGTACTTCGTCATGATGTGGCAAGTTGTATCGCTTTTGATTACTCGCAAGTCTCCTGTACATGGGTATTCTGATTGGACACGGTTTTCAGCTGCTGTCTGAGCTGTCTCATCAGCTTTAAATTTAGCGATGTACCTATACGCCGCGTCAAAAGAGCTAACTCTGTTCATCACATCCTGAACAGTTTGCTGTATATGTGTTTTGAAACAGCATTAGAAACAGTCTCCATTTCACAGCTTGACAATACTCACAACTTTTGTCCATAGCACCTAAATAATAACATTAGGCAATACATCTTGACGTGCAACATTATAATATGGGCATTTAAACGAGCATGAACAAAGCCATGTCGTTGCGCATTTGCCTTCTTCTCTTTTCAAGCTGCTTAACATTTTGCCTTTGTCGAGCAAGAGCTTGCCTTAAGGCCCGTTTCCACTCTAGGAAATTTTCCGTGGACAGGAAAAATTTCCACGGAATTTTTTCTACCGGCATTTCCACAACGCGGGAAAATCAGAAAACGAAATCGAAAATGAAAATGGCTGCAATAAATAGACGCTTGCTTTTACTAATTTTGCTGCGAAGAAGATTATCTAGAGCAAGGCAAAGCAAGCGATGGGTTCGTAAAATATTTTCCGAACGTACTATCATGTGCTCATTCAAGAAATGAAATTGTTTGACCATGAGTACTTTTTTAAAACACCTGGAGAATGGCGAAGTGAAACAACAGATTGTAATGGCTTATTACCTATCGCTAACCAAGGTTCTAATAATTTTAGTAGGTCAGCAGCAAAGATACGAGATCAATTTTGCACATACTTTAATTCTCAGGCTGGTTCATTAAGTTGGCAATGGGATATAGTAAATACAACTGCAGATATGTGATAACTTTGTAATATATACATAATAAGTCTATATATATTGTATATGATGTAACTTATTCTTCCTCTGTCAAGTTATAAAACAGTTCACTTATCTTCATTTTCGCATATTGTTGTTTTCGGTTTGATAACTCCTTCAAAGTATGTACAAAACTAAGTAAAAACGAAGTTTCAGAATCATTTTCAGCTTTTGAAGGAGCAACTTCCTTATTGTTGTCATCACTTAATGCTTTTATTAACAAAGCATCAACACTCATTTGTAAATCTGCTTTTCTTTTGGCAGATTTCCTTCTTAATGGTTCAACGTTCTCCTGCAAATCATCGTCAACAGTTTGACTTTCAATAGGTATGGGTACATTTGATGCAGTTTTTCGAAGCAGTGAAACGTCTTTCAGGAAATCCAGCTCAGCAAAAAAATTGCAAGTGGGCAGCTTTTTGTTGCCTGCCCCTGAACGTGTCATCTTCTCTCTTCGTTGAAGGCACTTCCGATAGTTGTCACGCAACTTCAGAGATAGGAAAATGTATGTTCTGGCGCAAACAACGACAACGGCAACAACGGCAACAACGACAACGACAACGGCAACGACAACGGCAACAGCGGCAACAACGACAACGGCAACGACAACAACGGCACGCGCAAGAAATCCCGAACCAGATGATTCTTGCGCATACAGTAGCGCATGCGCAGTTGAGTAGGGGGTGAGTTCCGATGCGCCAGAATCTTTTAGTTGAGGTCTATATGTAATAAATGAATACACACACCGTGAAAGAGTTACATGCTATTGCAAAGGACCGTGGACTCAGGGGATACTCTAGGCTACCCAAGACCGACCTTATTGCTTTGCTGGAGCAACCAGCTGCACCCACCACAGCTCTCCCAGAGGATGTACCGCAGAGACCATTCAGGAGGGCCGGGCGACAAAACCCAGTCAGACCAGCGACTATTCTACCAACACCAGAGGCCATGAACATGTTCGAACTACAGGAGATGGTAAAGAGTCGATCGATCGTGAAAAACAAGATGCGCGAATGGTACAACTGGCTATTGAACGCTGTTCCCGAGCCTATAAAGAAGGGTGCTAATAGCGTATATAATACGTTCA
Organism: Hydractinia echinata; assembly: GCA_030067915.1. NCBI lineage: Eukaryota > Metazoa > Cnidaria > Hydrozoa > Anthoathecata > Hydractiniidae > Hydractinia > Hydractinia echinata. Next base: position 482,361 of record JASGCC010000102.1, on the reverse strand, counting down.
AAAACAATGTGATGAACCTCTACAACAGGGCCACGGGTGCAACACTTCATGATGAGGTTCGGCAAGAGGCAAGGGAGGACCATGCCGAAGACGAGCAGCAACCGGATCAAGACTTCACGCCTCAGGAGCATAAGCAAGCCCACGGCAGGACCTTCCGGAGCTTCCGCATCCCTGGTATGGATGGCACGGATGTCGACGGGTACTTAGGGATGGTGCGATCACACGTGAAAACCCTGGTCGAGAACCAGGCCAAAGAGATGGGATCGGCGAAAGCGCAGTGTTCCCTCTGGATCCAGTGGAAAAAGCCGGTGGAGGGTGCCAGTGAGTTGTTCATCGAGGTCAATAAGGTATTCAATAGCAGCATGACACCGGTCTTCCAGGGTAGCGACGTGGAAGAGGTGCTAGACACGATGCTCGCTCAGATCAAAACGCATGTGGAGAACCCGGCGCTGCCCAAGAGCGGTTTTAGCATCGGTCGAATTATGCATCTCGATGTAGACTTTCACAAGCTTAAGCTGACGAGGGGCTCCTCGTACATCGCAGCACCAAAGTGGTTAGCCGCTAAAAAGGCCATCATTAATCCCGCGAACGAGGACGAGGAGTGCTTCAAGTGGAGCATAATCGCCGCTCTACATCACGAGGATATTGGAAAGGACCCATAGAGAATCAGTAAACTAAGACCCTACGCGGAGCGCTATAATTGGCAGGGCATCGAGTTCCCCACGAGCGTTAAGGACATCACCAAGTTTGAGTTGAACAATCCCGACATCGCGGTGAACGTCTTGTACGTGACGGGGAAGACGATTAACATACTACGTCGCTCCGATCACAACATCTCACGCGAGAAACAGGCGAACCTGCTACTCCTCACGGACGATAAAAAGACCCACTATACAGCAGTCAAAAGTCTATCACGACCGCTGGGCAGTGAGACCTCAAAGAATACGGCAAAAATGCACTTTTGCATGAACTGCTTGCATGCTTTCCCCACAGTCGAGTCGCGCGAGAAGCATTATGACTATTGCGCCGACAACGAGGCGATCAAAATCTCAATGCCAAGCGAGAAGGAAAAATGGCTATACTATAAGGATGGCCATCAACAATTCAAGGTACCCTTCGCCATATACGCAGACTCTGAGAGTCTGCTAGTCCCCGTAGAAGATGCGAGCGAGACCAAGACGAAGAAGTTGAACGAGCACGTACCATGTGGTTGGCGGACATACTCAACCTTTGCATATGGCACCGTACCCGATGCGTTGAAAGGATGTCGCGGCAAGAGCTGTGTTAAGAAATTCGTCAACCACCTTGAGGACGAGGTAAAGCGACTCTACTCTATCTATCCACAGCAGGACATGTTGCCACTAACGGAGGTGCTAAAGAGAGAGCATGACGAGGCTGAGAAATGCCATATCTGCATGAAGTTCTTCGATGATGACAAGAACCGCAAAGTGAGAGACCATTGCCATTACACCGGTCTATATAGAGGTGCCGCGCATAACAGCTGCAACCTCAAGTATAAGATACCAAACCACGTGCCTGTGATCTTTCATAACTTGAGTGGGTACTACGCCCACTTATTCATCCCAGAACTCGGTGCCAAGTATGATGCTCAAGACATTGGTTGTATCGCCAAAAACACGGAAAAAGTACATATCCTTCAAGGTTAAAATCAATGTACCCATCGACGACTTCGAAAAGCGGGTAGAGATCCGTTTCATAGACTCTTGTCGCTTCATGGCCTCTTCTCTTGATAAGCTGGCATCGAATCTTATTGGTACAAACCCGGCAGGTATGAAATGCGCAGCATGTAAGGAAACTGCTCTGGATTTTTTGGATATTGACGAGGATTACGTTGCTAATTTCAGGTGCGGCGAATGTGGCTCGATTACATCGAAGAAGCATTCGCGGGAGACGATAAAGTCGAACGTGCCCTCCATTAGCCTATTCAATGAGGGAGATGACGAATTCCTCAGACTTATGCTGAGGAAAGGTGTATATGCATACGAATATATGGATGGTTGGGACAGATTCCGGGAGACTCGGCTACCTCAAAAGGAAGCCTTCTATAGCAAGCTAAATATGCGTGGTATTAGTGATGATGACTGCGATCATGCAAGGAAAGTATGGGAGAGCATGCCATCATCTCGTAGCAAGAAAACTCTGGGAGACTTCCATGATGTTTACCTTGAAATTGACGTCCTACTATTGGCAGACGTCTTCGAAACCTTTAGGGGAGTATGCTTGGATCAATACAAGCTCGACCCCGCCCACTTCTACACCGCTCCCGGCCTCGCTTGGAAAGCAGCGCTCAAGTACACCGAAATCAAGTTGGAGCTCCTGACAGACTTGGAGATGCTATTGATGTTTGAGAAGGGTATTAGAGGTGGCATAACCCAAGCCGTTCACAGGTATGCCAAGGCCAATAACAAGTATATGGGAGACAAGTGTAATCCCGAGGAAGAGTGCTCCTACTTGCAGTACCTCGATGCCAACAATCTCTACGGCTGGGCCATGCGAAAGGATCTACCCACTGATGGGTTCAAATGGCTGTCAAACGTGGAGGACTTTACGGGGAAGAAGATCGGTAAACTCGTGGCTGCTAACAAGCATGGCTACCTCTTGGAAGTTGACCTAGACTACCCCGAAAGCCTACATGACAAGCACAACGAGCTCCCCTTCCTACCGGAGCGTAAGGTGATTCACGGGGTCGAGAAGCTCATCCCGAACCTTGAACATAAGCGGAAATACGTGGTACATATTGGGGCTCTCCACCAAGCTTTGAAACATGGGCTCCTACTCAAGAAAGTGCACCGAGTCATCCGATTTAACCAAAAGCCTTGGCTGCGCGACTATATCGATCACAACACGAGGCTGAGAACCGACGCCAAGAACGACTTCGAGAAGGACTTTTATAAGCTCATGAACCTGTAGGTCTTTCGGAAAACCATGGAGAATATCCGCAATCACCGTAATATTAAGCTAGTCACGAACGAAGCCGCGTATACAAAGTTCGTCATGAAGCCAAACTTCAGGGGCGGCAACTACTTCAGCGAGAACCTCATGGGTGTTGAAATGGGTAGGACGGGAATCAAGATGAATAAGCCCATGTATATTGGTCAAGCTATCTTGGATCAGTCAAAAACCGTCATGTACGAGTTCCACTATGACTACATGCAGCCCAAGTATGGTAGCAAACTACAACTATGTTATATGGACACCGATTCCTTCGTCTACCACATAAAGACCGAGGATTTTTACCGCGACATTGCCGCTGATGTGGAGTGTCGCTTTGATACGAGCGCCTATAGTAAGAATGATGACAGACCTCTCCCCATCGGCAAGAACAAAAAGGTCGTAGGCCTCATGAAGGATGAGCTAAGCGGGAAGGTCATTACCGAATTCATCACCCTGAGAGCGAAGGCATATGCCTACGAGAGTCTCTCGAAAGAGGGTGGAGATCGCAAGGCTAAAGGTGTAAAGAAATGATGTCTAGAGGAGGGTGTTAACATGTACAAAACCTGGGTATGTATTGCCAACAAAGGACATCAGATCTTCACGCAGGAAGTGACAAAGCTTGCTCTCAATCGAGCAGACGATAAGCGGATCGTTCAATCGGATCAGATCACGAACTCTCGCGAGAGGTCATTATCGTTTGGAATTGTAGCATCAAAACAAATGGAAATATGCCTATATATTGCCGTGCTACTACCCTATGTCTTCATTATGCCCATCTTCTTGCGTTATCGACGTGTAATAAATATGGTTCAAGATCTCGCTGATATATTTGATGTGGTTGATACACCGGCGTCAGAGCAACGCGACAAACCTATCGACAAACGCCAAGCTTTGAAGGATGCCATACATCGTGGGCAAAAGCACTTACTACCGAAAAAGTGTACCGAAGGGTTTATCGATAAAGCCTCACCTGAGATGATCGAGAAAATCCACACCGAGTTTCTTCAACGTGAACTCCAAGAGAAGGGCGAGAGGACGGCGAAAGCCCTATCGTCACAAGCTATCAGCATGTATGTCAAAGTCTTAGGGAGGGTAGTTCAGCTCGATAGCGCCGAGGGTCTTTGCAAAGATATTGAAGAGGATCCTATCATTAAAGACTCCATGGCTGACTTGGGGTTACTAGTATACTCCGCTTTTGGTAAATTCCTATCGCCTCTTCTGGTGGCTGCACACAGTGTAAACCACTGTCAAGTACCCACGTCCAAAGTGGGTGAGGGGCAAGAGGTTGAACAACAAGGTAAAGATGGGGAACAGTCTATTAAAGATACGATTGGATAATTATGAAGTGTTTGAAAGAGCAAGCAACAAGGCTCTATCTCGAATCAAAACCTCTGCCTTACGCTATTCGGATTGGTGCAGCCTCACGGGGGACCTTGGTATACATGATCGTGAAATTTTAACTCCGGCAGCGGATCGATTTCCACCACAGGCGTGTATTTTAGAGACGAAACCCTATAAGAACGCTATAAGAACGTCTGGCAGATGCGGTGTGAAAGCCGGCTAGAGGGAAGTCCTCTCTGTGAGGCTCGTGACCCGGGCGGGTGAAGAGCGAGATGATCTTGAACGAGAGAGAAAGATGAGCAGCGCTTGTATTATAATCAACCAACAAAAACAACAAACCGAGCCCGTCGAAAAAATTGTTGAGGTGCGGAAAAAGCACCCGTGGAGAGTCGCATGGGGCCACAAATTGACGGCACTGATGAGGGAGAGGAAGCTTAGAGCCCCACCAAAAGAAAAACCCATGACGTTCAGGGAGTTCTTGAGATATTTCGAGAGAGATTTAAACACCCTGGAGGCTATACTCACAGGGATGAAAGAGACCATGGAGATCCTTGAGGATCAGGGTCTGACCTTCCATATCTCCGTAAAAAAGAAGTGATTCTTATACATCTTAGACCTATAAGAAAATGAGTGAAGAACCTAACCAAGTTATAACCAAGAAGAATGAGGGACGTGTTGCTGCGGGCAAGAGACTTGTGGAATGGAATCGCAAGGATAAGCTGGAGAAGAAGAAGAACTTGGGCAAAAGTACTTCCCAAGAGGGCCAGGAACTTACCGCAGGTCCTCCTAAGTCGACAGGCATTATATATCTCTATAGCGCAGGCGGTCTCGCAGTCATACTCACCTGTGTAGGAGTTGGGTTCTATATTTTCAGTAAACAGCCGGCTCGCCAGCCTGACGAAATCCTGAGCCACATGCGCCTCTAACCAAGCAAAAACAAAAGCAAGAGCGACAGCCGGATATCGACATTTTTCGTATGCGTTAGGCCCCTAATAAATGAGTTCAAACGTATCACCACAGCAAAAAGAGATTATCGATATGCTCTATGAAACAGTCGTGGACCTTGGGTTCACATTTGCTTACGCGATGGCCGGCAAAAAGTTCCTTGGCATTACGCGCCCCTCCACCAAGATGGACTTGAGCAATGCCCTCAAAATGGTGGCCTATTTTACAGCAGGTAGAGGTTCGCGGGAAATGGTTGTTTCAAAGGGATGGATACCTGCATCTATCGTACCTAAGCCAAAATAGAGGAGGTGTAACCACCGGGTACACCAGGCCAGGTCAAAATAGCCATGAGGTCTTCGATATATCTCCAACTAAATGTGCAAGGTTCTATCTGCTACCGGCAGACAGAATAAATGGTTCTTGACATAGTGAAAGACCCGCATACGGCGATCTTCACAGGGCCCACCTCATGCGGTAAGACCCAGCGCGTCCTTGATTTACTCGAGAGCGAGTACAGGCACCATTTCAACAACATCGTCATTCTCTGCCCTACAATACAGTGGAATAGGACCTATCTTGAGAGAGCTTCACTATGGAAAGATGACCACGTTTTCCTCGTGGACCCCAAAGGTCAACTCTTCGACTGGATCGAGCAATTATCAAAGCTTCTAGCGGGTGAAGAGAGCTTGTTCATTGTTGACGATATGATAGCCGATGAAAGCCTGGATAAAAAGCGACAACCCCAGCTCGAGCTCGCTATCAGTGGTCGGCACAAGAAGCATAGTTTATGGCTACTCACGCAGTCCTATACAGCCCTGCCAAAGAACCTGCGGCGTCAAAAGAAACAGTTGTTCATGTGGTATCCCCATGAGCGTTCAGACCTGAAGCTGGTGGATGAAGAGACCAACATGATCAACGACTGGGAGACTATCAAAGCAGGGTTGAAAAGATCGAAACATGCTTGCTTATATATGAGGCTCCAGCATCCCAGGAGCTGGAGCATTTTGAAGTGATTTCAATATATAAGATTTATAGAATATCGCCCTCGTTCAGCTCCCACCTATAAATAAAGTATGACAGAGGATACAATTAAGCAGATTATGGAACAGATTAAGAAATTAGAGGACAATCTAGCCTATGATAACATTTCTAACCCGGAAGACACCGAAACGGATGAACTACTAGGCAGCATACTGTGGGAATTGCGCCAAGTGCGTGACTGTGCGAAAAAGGTCGCGACGTTAGCCACTGTGGGATCTATCATCATGGTAGCACGCGTGATATATTGAGGACTGTGATAGGGTTGGTATTAATGTGAACCTGTGGCTCACATTAACTACGCTCACAAGTGGCAACTGAGCGGTTCGCCCGCTGCGGGCGAACCGGTGAACTGGCCATCCAACTCTCAAAAAAAAAAATGCGGAAAGGTGACGCTGTTGTTGAGCTCCAGGGTATAGTAGATATTTTACATACCCAGCCAAACACGATTCTACTAACGAAACCAGGCCTTTATTGCTTCCTCTTGAGGTGTGGCAGGCAGGTTTTTGGGGATTGGAAAAAATGCAGAGTCGTATCGAGCATGCCACTACCATTTCGCGTCATGAGATAGGATTAGTTTCAAACCAACTCCCCTCAAGTATGCAAGGAGGCGGGAAAAATCCGCCTATTTTTGTAGCTCAATCGAGCTACAAAAAAAACCAACCCATTTACCACTCTTTTACATGCTCCGGAGGTACCTGAACATCCTCCGGTATTAGCATGAGCTCCTCCGCCACAAAGCTTCGATCAGGCCCACCCGCCAGATAGTATAACAACCTCGACCCTGTCACGATACGATCCAGTCTATACGTTTTCTTGCTCCACCAAGCGTCGGTCTCGCGTCTTTTAGCGTCACCATGCTCCTCCCCAGGTTGCAGCAAGTACAAGTATAAGCCATCCTCGGGTAGGGTTTTCTCTTCAGGGTGCTGCTCACTTTTCGTAAGCGGGACATCATCCAGCTTGATGGCTTTCGAGGGTTTCATGTCGATCATAGCTGTCTCGCTATTGTTCATGCTTTTCACGATAGTGTACAAATGCTTGACCCATGTGGTACTAGTTTTGTCGGAGGCAAGCTCTTGCGCATCTTGTGGTTTGAACAATCTCTGCGCGAGCACCTTGTTGTAGGCCTCGACAAAAGCCGTAAAAGTATGGTGGTACTTGGTAGTTGCGCGCTTTAACTCGACCCCTTTACTTTCCAGCAGTTTTGTCACATCTGATTTGAACTCACTACCGTTGTCGCACTGGAAGGTCTTGGGATATCGTCCAGCTTTGTAAATATCCTTGATTATGTCGGCAACTTCGCTGGTTTTCTTGGTTCTCAGGGGTCTAGCCACTTTGTAGCGCGAAGCTACATCGATGCCTGTGAGTATGTATTTGTATGTGCTGCCGTACAGCTTGTCATGCGGCATGTAGAGCAAGTTAAACTGATGCATTTCATTGGGTTTCGTAATGGTGAAATGAGGGTAGTCGATGCGCTTGGGGCCTTTGATATGTCGGAGCCAGAGCAGTTGACGAGTCATCCAATGGGTAACCCTCTTTTTGGAGAGACCACTCTCCTCGGAGAGCAATTTAATGGCTTTCCGTCCAGTCCAGAGATGTTCCGGGGTATAGTAGATACTGCTTAGCTTTTCAGCCTCCTCCTTGGTAACAACATTCGTTTTTGACATGTCTTTATTATACACGTCAAAACCTTGTCTGGATGTACCTTACATATACCTGTAAGCCACGAAACCCAAAAAAGCCAACGAGCCCACGATGAAAGTCAGCTCGCCGTCTTGCTGTTGTTTGGAAGGTACATAATAGTCGGAGAGCTTGGGGGCTTTCTCGATCGTCGCGACATAGTACTCTCGCATGCCTGCATCCAACTCATCCAAACTTTTACCGGCTTGACGCTGCAGCTAACGCTGCTTGTTATACCAGTCAATCTTAGCCTGTCTGTCCCGGACCCATTGTGCCTGGGCAGCGTTCAGCTGTTCTACAGCTTTATCATGCCTCTTACGTTCTGCTTCACCATGCCCTGAGAGTTTGGAGAATAGGAAATTACTTCCGGAGAATGCCAACGCGTTTATCGCGGCACCTGCAACAAGAACACCGATGGTTGCCATATTTATTCTGAGACGAAACGATTGCCTTTTGAAAGGTTCTCGCTCGCCCCCATGGGCGCCCTGCGGAAGGGCCCCCTTGGTAAGTTGAAAAATAGGCATGATATCTTCGTCACCTGTGTGCTCTAGTACTCCACTCCATGGAATCGCCCGTCTAGGATGTTGAGCTGCGCGTCCTGCAACAAGTACACGTATCACTTGATATCCCCGGTACTTCCGTCAGCTTTCTTGGTCATGTGGAGGGTTATACCATCACTCAACCTCTGCAATGGTCTACCCGATCCATGCAGGGTATTATCCGGAGAGCTACGAAAATCAATGAAGAGCGCGTATCTCTCAGTCATGAACTGCCCGATCGTAACCTCACTGTCATGGCTACCGAACAATTCAAAGACTTGTTCAAGATGATCCTTGGGTAGCATGGCATGACTATACAGTTCGTTAGGCTCGCCCTCGACCGTAATTGAGATTCTATCGATCTTGGGGTTATAGAACATCTCGTTTACACCCGAGTAAACTTTGACTTTTCCAGGGTCTACGAACAGTAGTAGCACTCCCTTGAGGCTCTTTGCGGGTGTATCGATATGGAGGTTATATGAGGTATCAGACTTTTTCATGGTGACCACCTTGCTCCTTAGAATCCTTTGATAAGGTAGCGCCAGTCTCAAATATCTCGACATCATAGCACTGCTAAGCCCCTCATGGTGCACCTTGTCAAACTCTAGGGCTATGTTGGTAATCTTGTACTGAGCATCCGCTGGTTTAGCTGCCGTGCTCCCTGATGCTGCTGTACCTCCATCCTTGATGACATCACCATACCCTGCAAAATGCAGGACGAACTGTAGCCTGTCATAGAGTCCTCCCTGATAAAAAGGTAAGTCTCTCGTCAGCTCAAACATTTTGCCCAACGGGATGCAAAAGGTGTTGCCATACGCTGCCACGATCGCTTTTTCCTCATCCGTTCCAACGTGGTCCGTTGCTTTCACCTGGAGAGCCCGGATGGTACCGTCATTAGGGTTGATGCCCTCCAGAATGAGGTTGTTTTCTCTCTCAAACTTGGGCAGCCAGAGATCTCTGTATGTAGCGAGCACATTGTAATCGCTGATATTCTGCACCTCATTACCGTTCAAAGTGATACGTAAATTCCGCACCAGGGCCTTGCCAATATTGCTCACGATGGTGCGTTTGGTGTTGGTGCCAGTAAGCTCCAGGTTAAAAAGGAGCTTGAGAGAGCCTGGGAAAATAATATCGTCCCGCCCCATGTTCGGTACATCCACGTACAAATCCTCGTTCTGGTTGATCGTACTGGGGACGTGACTTACTTTCACACGCTGCTTTTTGCCTTTCATGGCAAACAGCGTCTTAACATCTGCATTGGGATCTAGCTTAGTTCCGTACATGTTACTCATGGTTTATTATTAGGTTCTTGCGGGTTGAATAAAATGGTTGATAATCCAGCATTCGAATTACACGATTTTACACCGGAGGAAAACATTTCAGACGATGCGGGGCAGGAGAGTACTTTCAGTAGGCCCGAGGACCTACCCCATCAGCCCGATGAGTTAGCGTCAGAGGAGCAGGGTCAACAAGACATCACGACAAGGCAGAGGGGAGAGCTAGTAAAATCGAAGGTCGACGACCTCTACGCCCATCTCAGTCAGGATACGAGGCTGGGGGAGCCAAATGCTAAACACTATGACAAGTTTGAGACACGAGGAAGCCAGCTTCTTTTCGATGGCATAGAGATCACGAAAAAGAATGGTGAATTGAGGAGTGTCGGCGAGATACGGAGGAGTTTAGGGGTAAATCGCATGCGAGATATGGGGTTTACCGACTATACTACACCAAACAAGGGCAGTAAAACAAGATCTCAGAAACTTATGGATGATATAGATCGCGTTGTGGAAAGGCCCGACGACATCGAGATGCTGCCGCTGCTCGGGGATGTTCTAGACGAGACGGAGAGCCTGATCCAAGATAATTCCTTCGACAGGGATGAAACCTTCACGGAGCGTGAAAGAAGAGGGCTCAACCTCGAGCTTCAAACGCTAAGTGGCAACCTTAGACACCTCAAAAGGAAGATGATATTTTACGATAGCGAGATCGATAAAGCGGAAGCCAAGGTGAAGAGGCTCGAGAGCAAGAAGGCCACACCTGGAGCGACAGAGGAACAGATAGACATCTGGGATAGAGATGTTGCGAAGGCCAATGAAGAGCTAGAACAGCTAAAGGATAAGAAGGAAGAAGCACGAAAAGCGCACGGTTTACTTTCCTCCGACACCCGGAGTCAACTGAAAGGGATCAAGGAAACTCTGATGAAGATCGCTGGAGAAGACACGTCACTGCGGGAAAAGCTCGGGATCTTGTTCAAGGAACAAGGCTTGACCATAGCGAGCATCGTCTCGGCTATCGGTCTACTGATTTCCACCATCGTGCTCGCAGTTACAGGTGGTGGAGGTGCCGGTGCCTCAGGAGGAAGTGCCGCTGGGGGTGGGAAAGGTTTTGTACGGAAATAGCTTGAAAAACTCGGAAAGTTCCTGAAGTATCTAGCAGGTAAGGTAGGTGCAGCACTACCAGGGATCATAGGCAGCGTTGTGTCGTTCTTCTTCAGAGTTGCGGCGAAGATTGTCGAATACGTAGCCAAGCACTTGTACATGGCCATCGCGGCTGCTGTCGCTTTCGTTGTGGCCTATGTTGGGGCTAAGAGAAAAAATCATAGATCGCGAAGCTCGAGTCTAATGTGTTGATCAATACATTAGACCTATTTTTTCAGCCAAATATAGCAAGGATAAGACCTACTCCTGTTGTAACCAAGACATCTTTGTTGTCCTCATGCTGATTTTTCGCCTTACCAAGGGCATGCGGCTGCCTCATGTCCATCCTGTGCGGATTTTTCCCACCTCCTTGCATACTTGAGAGGGGTTGGTTTGAAACTAATCCTATCTCATGACGCGAAATGGTAGTGGCATGCTCGATAGCTTGATCTGTAGGCTTGTGCTCCTGCGGTGCCGCCATGCGATTAATATCAAGGTTAACACCGATGGAGAAGTACTCTTTGCTGATGAGGATTTTGTTCGTGAAATTCACGATATTCCCGATATGAAGGCCCATATCACTAGGAATCATGTATACTCCATGCGCCACCGTGAAATCGACCTTGCTACGTGCATACTTGAGCACATTTTGGAATCGCTTTATTTCCTCACCCCTGTTACTAGGCCGGAGGATCAGCGCTTTAACCCTATTCCAACTGGGGGGGGACCAAATGGTCCCCCCTACCAGTTTTTGTTGCATAACTTTTTATAGGACTATGATATGGCCCTGAAATTTTGTGACTTTTTCTAAAATTTATTTAGCAATTTTTTGCATTAATTTTTTTTGGAAAAAATTATGCTCACCTTCAGCATTCATTCAATTTATTGAGGTTGTCAACATCCAAAAAGTATATATATTTTTAATTTTGCTGAAATAAATCAATTTCAATACTTTTACTATTGTTTTAAAACATAGAATGGAAAAACATACTCAAATATAACATTTACTCATTTTGGGTACATTTTCATGTCACTAATCCATTGTCATCTGTTATCATGGAAAAAAGACAATAAGTTGATAAAAAAATGGAATATATACTATTATATATCATTGTTTTGCAAATTTTACAGAGATTTTATATATCTGCTTAGTTTTTACTGTTAGCGAAGTCAAATAATTATCTTTTTATCAGCCCATGTTGATTTTCTGTAAAGGGAAATTTCGTCCTTTTTATCGATGACGATGACGTCATAATATGCGTGACATCGCCAAAATAAATAGTTTTTTGAATTGTTTAAACAACAAATAACAAAACTAAAAAAAAAATAGAGCCGTAGCTAATGAAATCAATTCCGTCATTTGATTAAGTCCAAGAGTCCAATTTGAGGGGTTTTGATGACGTCATCTTAAAAATAATGACGTCATCATGATTTTTTTTAATCAAATTGATTTTATTTATCAAATACTAACTCCCTACCAAATTTAAAGTAATTAGCCTTTCTCAATCAGAAGATACATAGGGGGGACCAAATGGTCCCCCCCCCAGCGATTGAGAGCCCTTAAAAGCCCAGTTGGAATAGGGTTAAAGGTCGTCAAGTACAAGCGTTGGGCATCGATCGAACTACCTTGATTGCCGATAATGTTTGACTTCGCGTTAGCCTGACTCTGAAGTAGGAGATAGGCGTAAAATCTTACGCTTTGGGATAACTGCTCAATACCTATACGCGTAAGACCTTGCGAAGTTTCGATAATCCATCGACTCCACGAGTCTTCATCGAAATAGCTGGGACCCGAGCCGGGATAATCCTCGCGAATAGCTTGCCAGCTACTGAATAAGGTCTCGTTCCTCCATACGCTCTCACTGTCGCTTACCCCAAATTCACGTGCAAGATGCTGGAATTTTTGCTCATTGAAAGGGTTGTTGAGACGTTGTCGTTGTCGTTGTTGCCGTTGTTGCCGTTGTCGTTGTTTGCGCCAGAACATACATTTTCCTATCTCTACTTCTCCCATTCCTTTTTCAGATATTCCACTTAAATAAAATAAATTTCTTAAGATATATATAGCTACTATTTGCAAAAATAAAACCCACGAAAAAATTAAGAAATATCATTAATTCGTCGAAATTTGAAAGTACATGTATGGCTAGACATCTAAAACTGAAAAATATTTTTTAGTTTTGTATAAACTAAGCAAAAAAGGTAGCTAGTAGCTAAGCTAGCTTACCATCAATGTCTCTCAATCTTTTTGAAATTTCCTCCCAGGACCGGATTTTTCTGTCTTTGTCTTCTGTTGAGTACACTTTCCATATGCAGAAGTACTCTGGCATTAGGTTTACTAACCTTTCATGCACAGAGAGTTCTTCACGTTCTTCTTCACAAGTAGATTTATCAGCAAGATCTTGCTGCTGTTCTGAGTCATCAGCATTCTCTTGGGCACTTGGAACTGAAGGACTTGCAATGCCAGAAACAATGCCAGGACTTATAATGCCAGAAAAGCGTTGTTGAAAACAAGATACAGGTGATGGAAGGGGAGATGTAACTGTGGCACTAGCTGCTGGTGCTGAATGGATCATCACAGCAGAACGAACAGGATATCGCACACGTATCTGCGGTGTTCTTGGTTGTCCAATGCTACAAATTCTCTGTTGTCGCTTCACATGCTCAAAAAATAACTTGTTTCTTATAATCATTTCGTCTTCCCTTGAAGTTTCATCACTACTAGTGTTGTTTGCCATTTTGTTGTTTGTTTACTCTACATCTAGCAATTTCAGCTACCATTTTTGTCCAATTTAAGTCGATTTGATTGGTTGAAAATATTTTTTCCGCCGTAAAGAAAAAAAAAGTTGAAAATTTTCAACTTTTATTTTTGTTCCAACTTTTCCAGCGGCAAAAAAGAACCACCTCTGTTTTGATATACTGCGCATGTGCAATTCGGAAATTTTTCTTTTCCGAGGAAAATTTTCCTGAGTGGAAACGGGCCTTTATAGAATCTTGAGCACGTTAATTGCAGCCTGATCATCATTTTGTGCTTGACGTGCAACAGCTTGACTTTCAGCATTCCGCGTGCGTCTGTTGGCAGCTTGCTCGTTACATTCAATATTACGAACTGCTACGTGCCTAACGGTATCACTTTGATGCATGTTGTTAATTTGCTCAACAGTTTGAGAACAACGCAAAGATGCGACGCGTTGCGCAAGTTTACGCCTAGCTAAAGAATATCATCACTTGATATAACATTGGACGTGGGCTTCTTAAGGAAATTCAACTTTCTGAGGATCTCCTGGAACTTGACCCATAATAGCACTTCATAACTCTTATTTTAAGGGCGACGCAACACATATCTGCCAGAATCAGTGAATAGCCTAAAACCAAGTACAGGGTTGCTACTGGAATTCCTGGAAAAAATATGATAAATAAGTCAGGCCTTTTTCATTATTCTTTTACTGTCCCCTACTCTTCCCCCCAAAGGCAATGTTGCTTACCTTTAAGTCGAGCAGTAATATTCCGATTTTACCGCGCTGAATATCTGTTTTATCATGCACCATTGGAAAGGAATCATTATCTAAAGTGGCGAACCTCTCCATATTTTATTTTGTTTTGTTTTGTTTTTGTTTTTGTCTTTTTGCGGAGAGTAGCGGAGCCCATTTCCTTATTAAATAAGCCAAATAAAGGCTGTATAGGATTTCCGCGTCTCGCCCCTATACATCAAAATTATCAAACACTCTTCCCCACGGTTACGATTTCGCCCATTTTGGTTTTGTTTCCCAGCAATTTAATCTGGTCGTTTTTCCGTAAATTTCTGATTAAGCGAGACAACATGGATTTAAAACGGCAATGGAGGAGTTTTTGTTGTTATTTAAATATGGCGACGATGTGAGAAGGACCACGAGAATTTTACTGGAAAAGTTTACCTTTTATATCTATCAATCTCCGGTAGTAATATCCTTATTTAATTCTCATTAGATATACTTTATCTTAAGTTATTAACTTTTAGTGCTTGCTTTTTTTCGTTATATATGGAAACTTTGTCCAGCGTAGCTAGCTAGCTAGCTATATAATGAAAGCTGAAGGGAATTTTTCATTGAATACCTAGCTAACAACCTAGCTAGCTAGTTATCTATGTAGTAGCTAGTATATCATTATTTTTTACATGCAATGAACCCCTTTTTAGCCTCTACCTAGCTAATGCAAAGCCTTCAAAAGATTATACTTACACCTCTTCTTAAGAGGCCGCCGTCAAAAATATGTTATGTTCACGTCCACCGACCGACTCACTTGTGGTAATAAAAACCTGAGTCGGCAAGTCGGAAAAAAACCCGGAAAAATATTTGTGAGTGCGGTTATACTGTTTTTTGGTCCTGTGAACGACCTTATATTTTCCGATCAGAAAATCCTGGGAAAAATCCGACCGCCCGACCGACTCATTTTTACAGGAACTTCAGGATGCGAACATATAACATATTTTTGATGATGGCCTAAAGCTAGCTAACAGACTTATACTGATATTTTCTAGCCTATGTATTAGCTAGCTAGCTAGTGCTAGTTCGACATACTAGGTAGCTATAGCAGGACACCTTCAGTGAGATATTAAGTTTGATAATTTGAGCCTCAAGCGTTTGGACTATGGTTTTGATATATATGAACAACATTTGCTAGCTATGTTTGTACGTATTTTTTCTGTTGTACATTAGCTATATGTATAAAAGTTTCTTAATGTTGGAGATTTCTAAAAATTTGGTCTTTGTACATGTAAGCTCTCTATGGGCCTAAGGTTTCTTATAAACTGGTTTCTTATAAAAACAAACATGTATATAATCGTTTACAAAAACTGAAGGTGACCGATTAATTAAACGATACAAAGCGTGTTTCAAGGAATCTGTTCAAAATAAGGGACACTAAAAATTTTCGCTTGCGAACCTAGGGGCTCAGTCCCACGCTCCGCAACACTTTCTATATTGATTCGTTGTTCTTGTTTCTTGTTGTTTTAAAACTTTCGCGCTTCAGTTATGTTCAGCTCTCCATCTGATTGCGGAGCAAAGCGGAGTGCGCGTCAGCGCACGGAGTGTAGCGGAGTGTAGCGGAGCCCATTTTCTCATTAAATAAGCCAAATATAAGGGACGGAGGAGAGTGTATAGGATTTCCGCACCTATACATCAAAATTTTCAATTTTCGTGCCACTTTTTTTGGACTGGGTTGCCCAGTACTTTAATCCGGTCATTCCCCTATATAATTGCTAAATTAAGCGAGACAAGGTAATTTTTCTAGTTGAGACTAAATCGGCCTACACTTTTTAGTCACGTGATACATGGGACACCTTTACTAATATCATGTGACCATTTCTCGGACAAACAGCGCCTCAAACTCAAACTTTCGTTAATCTAAGCTATTTCGCAGCTGAAGGAGGAAGGGCTTGTTCAAGAAAACGAAGAAAGGGTATGTTTAGCTCGCTAATATATCACTATTTTTTACATGTAATGAACCCATTATTATTCTAACTCACAACTAAAGCTAGCTACAGATTTAGATAGAATAATAATAGAACTTAGATAGCATATAGCTAGCTCTAGCTACTGTTAGAGTTAGCTAGCATAAAAACAAACAAACAATGCAATATAGCTAGCATCAAACTAGCTACAAGGCTAGCATAAAATTAACTACTTAGCTGGGATAAAACTACCCATGTAGCTAGCAATAAATTGCTATTTTTGCTGGCATAAAATCAGCAACATAGCTAGCATAGAAAAATTCTTTGGGACAGATTTTCTACCTACCCTCTAGCTAGCTATTATACATATATACTACACAGTGAGTGAGATAATTCTACTCTGTAGGAATGTCCCATCATATAGCTTGTTCTAGCTACAATCGTGCACAAAATGTGTTCTCTGTGGCAATTTTATACCAAAAACCAAGAACCAAAAAGTTTAGCAAAGTCAGCAAAAGAACATAGCCAGCTAGATATTTTGCAGATAGTACGTTCTGTTCTCACTTGTGATCAATGTTTATATACAGGTATGTCACGTGTAATTGTTCGCGTTGCATAGCCACAAAAGGGCAGTTCTTAACATTAAGGGGGAATAGAGAGCCATATTTTCGTGGACGATTGTAGCTAGATATTGTAAACACACCAGAAAATAAACTTTTTTAACCCTGCCGCTGAGCATACATCAGTGCGGCTCAAGTTACAGAAGCGAAAATTATTTCAATATATATATATATATATCGGGAAATTTTTACAACATCGACATTTGTTATTACTGAGGCTTTTTAAATTCTGAATAGCGGTTCTCGTTCAATCGTCAACATGTATTGAAAATAATCTCCAAATGTATTCATTATTTCTTACTTAATTTCACGATATGTATACAAATAATGTCCCAATAATTTCTGTTTCTGTAACTTGACCTGATCTTTACACCAATGCGGCTGGCTCTAACGACGTTTTTGTTCAATTTTGAATAAGAGCTTTTTATCCTACTGTCATGAAAACTTGTTTGCAAAATAAACATACTGCTGTTTGATTTTTAGCTGGACAGGGTAACAACGGGCTGTTTCCGCTGGATGTTTTTAAACCGAAATTGCAACAAAGGTTTTTTGGAAAATGTGTTACGCCTATCAGATGTCACGATTAATTTTTGATCTTTCACAGAAACTTTTCCCATAAAATATTGCAGTTATTTTTGCTTTAAGAGGGTAAAAACAGGTTATAAACTGAATTTTTATTTTTAAATGTTACAAAATTTTCCACAAAATAAAATTGTTTTAGGTGCGTAGAATAACAACAGGTTGTTAACTGTCTGTTTGTTTGAACCGAAGTTAGGATAGTTTTTTGGAAATGGGTATTATGCCGAAACGTATGTGCGAAAACAGTATACCTGTACAAATCACTCAGCCCAATGTTAACAACAAGCTGTTACCAACCTGTGTTTCTATTTAACAGAAGTTGCGCTAATTTTTTGTTTGAAATGGTATTGAACCTATATGGATGTGCAACATTGTTTACCTGTACTAAGCACTCACCCTGGATTGAAATTCACTTTTTAAGTTTTGCCAGAAACATTTTGAAAAAATTCGCTAAGATGGGCACAACATATAGACTGTATTTTTGCAAAAAAGTTATTATTTGAAAAATATATTACACCTGAGACATCTTACTGTTGTGTGTGCTTCACATAATTTATGATATACTGCATACTTGTACTAAAGTGCTCCACATGAATGTGTGGCACAGTTTACAAAACGTATAAATCGCTCTACACCAGACGTTTAACGCCAGGTGTTATAGTTACTTGTGACTAAACCAGACATTACAACGCCAGGTGCCCCTGCCTAGTTAGTAAAAAGGCTATGTGAGCATATATAAGATGCACATGTAAAGTTTTTCATATATATATATATATTGCACCTACAACAACCAGGTAAAATTTTTGCCTTTTTCGTGGACTTCTCTGATTATTTCCATATCTTGACTTTTTAATGTTGTTGTCATTGGAACCAAGTTAACTTTTAATCTCAGATTTATCAAAAATTGATAGTTTTTTTGGCGTTATGACCGATTGTTTAAATATTTGTATTGGCACATAATTCTGCTAACATTATTCACTGTATATATATTGACCAGATATAAATTTGAGACCTTTGTTTGAGCTACTGAATTTGAAATATTTGCACCTCAATATTTTCTATACTCCTGGATTAATATGATACATATCTTAGATATATTGAGTATACGTAATCTTTGAGTTGTAGGGGGGGGAGATTTTCTATTAAGGTGCCTGCCCCTGCCTTGCCGTTCCCTTGCCTTGCCTAACCCTGCCTTGCTGATTCCTCTTCCTGTTTCCATGCCTGCCTTTGCCTACCCTTCCTATGCCTTTTCTGGTGCCAGCCTTCTATGCCCTTGCCTGTGCCTCTATGCCTTGCCTACCCCTGCCTTGCTGATCCTCTTCCTGTTTCCTTGCCTGCCTTTGCCGTGCCCTTTCCTTGCCGTGCTTAATGCCTTTGCCTTGGCAACCTCTCCGCAACACTTTCTATACTAGTTGCTTATCTTTTGTGTACTACTATCGAGAACAATAAAAGATGGAGCGCGATATAATACATCCTTTGTTTGATAACTTTTATTTTTAATTGGACACATTGTGTCATAAAAGTAAATTAATAAAAAATAATCTTCACAAGATCAGGGGTAGTATAACCAGGGAAGCTGTTAATGATCAGTTCACTAATATACGTTACTTAACCATTGAATAACTTCAAGAAAGATACAAAAACTTAGCTGTAGCTAGGGCTAACCTCCTTTAAAACGTTCCTCAGTATGCTATAAAAATAAATAAACTGTTGGATGAGAAAAGAGTTTTGCTTGACAAAAATATTTCTGAGGTATATATGTTCTAGTATCATAAAAACCAAATGCCAGCATTTCAGGAGGGTAATCCACAGGATTTGTTGTTCCGGCAACAGATGGAAATGCTCTCTAAATCCAATTTTTTTCAGAAGACATCATAATACGACTAATAGAAGATTCTAATGTTCAAAATGTAACTGACACTCAGCGTAACGTCAGTCTGATATTTGACGAAATGAAGATTAAATCAGGATTAATATATCCTCCATCAACTGGAAAGCCTGTGGGATTCACAGAAATGACCGAAGTTAATGAGAAAATCCAACTGTTTCAGAAAATTTGGAAGATAACCAAAAAGATCGAGATTTTGCTACATACGTAAATGTTTTCATGGTCTGTGGCATATGCTCTTCGCTGTGTTATCCTTTTGGCTATTATGCTGGTCTTAGTTTCACAGCAGATCAACTTTTTCCTTTGGTTTGGGAAGCAACATGCATATTGGAATTTGTGGGACTCAAAGTACGAGCATGGGTTTGCAATGGAGCCTCACCAAACAGAAAGTTTTTCAAGATGAATGCTGTGAAAGATAATTAGACTTGGAATGTATTTGATGTCAACAGAAAAGTATTCTTCTTCTCTGATGTACCTCAGTTACTTAAAACAACTCGAAACAATCTTGAAAATTCATTCGGAAACAGAAACTAAAGAAATTTACATGTATATGTATATACTTGAAATTCTCATTTTTGTTATATATTGTTTTCTTCCATTTTGTTTCAAATATTACATTTTCTTCTATTTTATATAACTATTTATAATAACTGGGTAATTTATTTGTTGCATTGGCAATACTGGAACTTATTTTAAGGTTGATGGACAGGATATCAGTTGGATGCATATAGTTGACATATATGAATGGGACCTGCTGCAAAATCCTGCTGTTCTTGGTCTAAGAGAATATAAATCAACACTTACCACAAGAGTTAGTATGCGTCACATAAAATGATTCACGAAAATATTGTTTCAAACAGAATATGCAAACAAATTTTGGTGTCTTCTTTGACAGATCTTCCACAACAACCAAGTCAATTTTCTCCTCGTTACAGAAGGAAATAGCTGGACGTTGATGATGGAAAAAAGAAATTTTTTCTAAGTCTTCGATACGTAAATCGTCAGGAATCTGTATCTCAACATCCTCAAAAGAACTGAATTTTTTAAACTTTCTTCCTCCATAGGATCGTCTTCCTTAAGATAAGATTCGTTGTCAAAATTTTGGTATTCTTTAGTTCCACAAGTGTCCGCCATGATTACTTTTTACTATGATTTCTCGTCTTCAAAATCGTTGAACGAGTTTCGAGTTATGTGAACATGTACGAAAATATACTAAAGTTTTCGGAAAAATTGATTGATTGAAGTTTTTGAAGGTACGAAAATAACGATTACACAGGAAGGAGAACGTCATTTGGGTGCTGTGATTGGATAGGAAAAGTACAAAGTACAGTACATTTGTAGTAAAGTTAACGAGTGGCTCGAGGAGATTCTTGTGTTAAGTGAAATTGCAAAAATTGAACCACAAGCAGCTTACAGTTGCTTCGTCAGTGGTTATAAACATAAACTTAATTACTATATGCGAACTGTAACCCGATATTGCCATTCTGTTAAACCAATTGATGACCTTACTCTGACAACATTTATACCTGCAATTACTGGCGGAATATGTGGTTTGGGACTTCCACTATTCTCCAATATGTCAGACAGAGAATATGAGTATTCAACATCTGCTACTAAACATCTTACTGGAAACATTATCAAACAAGAATATCGATATCACCATGATCCTGAGAGCAAGAAATGCAAAAATGCAATTAAAATTGCAAAAAAAGAAATTGTGCGGAACATCTTGAACAGCTTGGAGGAAACAGTGACGTCAAATCGGCTGAAGGTACTTGAGTTACACCAAGAGCAGGGAGCGTCAATATGGTTGACCTCATTGCCATTGAAAGATGAAGGTTACGTAATCAACAAGCAAAATTTCGTAGATTTGATTCGACTAAGATATGATTGGCATTTAAATCGTTTCCCAGATTTGTGTGAATGTGGATCGAAATTCACTGTAGAACACGCTCTCTTGTGCAAGAAGGGCGGCTTTGTGACCCTGAGACATAACAAAGTTAGAAACATAACCGCTAAACTTCTACGTGAAGTTTGTAAAGATGTCAAAGTGGAACCACAGCTACAGCCTTTGACGGTGAATCTTTTAAATCGAAAACTGCAAGCATTTCCGATGAGGCCCGAGTAGATATAAGCGCCAGATGTTTTTGGATAAAAAGCCAATTAGCATTTTTTGACGTAAGGGTTTTTAACCCAACCGCTAAAAGGTATGTTAGCCAAAAGCTTCTGAAAACGAAAACGAAAAGAAGAGATCTTATAATAAGAGAGTAATGCAGGTCGAGCATGGATCTTTTACGCCCTTAGTCATGTCAGCAACGGGCGGTATGGCACGCGAATGTAAGAGGTTTTATGCTCGTCTTGCTGAAATGGTGGCAGAAAAGCAAAAGCAACATTATTCCCTTATATCTGCGTGGATTAGGCGGAAGATCTGTTTCGCTCTTCTTTCATCAATTTGTATATGTTTACGTGGCAGCAGAACACTGTTCCACAATGAAAAGTTGGAAGATTCTATTTCTTCCAACGCTCTAGTTAGTGAGGTAGCATCATGTTTCTAATGATGTTACATTTATAAATTAATCTATTCGATTTAGTCACAGTCTGTTATTCTTAAGGCTGTTTTCCACTTCAAGAAAATTTTCCGCGGAACGGAACGGAAAAGAACGGAAAAGCTTCTGAGCATGCGTACTTGTAATGTTTACATCACGTGAACGGAAAATTTTCTTGTCCGTTCCGTTCCGAGCAAAGTAGAATCGAGTTCAACTTTTTCTTTGCGTTGTGTACGGAAACGACAGGTAGAAAATTAGTTAGCCAATCAGATTATTTTATTTCGTGAGAATTGCGCAAAGTGTGTTTACTTTCTGTATTGAAATGTGCGCAATATTTTGAAGTGGAAATTACTAGCAGAAAATTTTCTGTTCCGTTCTGTTTCTGTCCGTTCCGTTCCGCGGAAGATTTTCATGAAGTGGAAAACAGCCTTTAAGGCGGATTTCCACTTCCAAGTTTTTTGACGGGAACGTGAACGGGAACGGGAAAATGATCACGTGAGCATGCGCAGTTCACTTTTTTCGCTTTTCCACGGGAATATTTTCCTATCCTTTCTGTCCCGGGAAAAAGAAAATTCTGTCATTTTTGGAAACAGCAAAACATTCAATTCAAGATGGCGTCGCAGTTCCCGTTCCCGTTCCCGTTCCCGTTCCCGTTCCCGTTCCCGTTCCCGTTCCCGTTCCCGTTCCCGTTCCCGTTCCCGTTCCCGTTCCCGTTCCCGTTCCCGTTCCCGTTCCCGTTCCCGTTCCCGTTCCCGTTCCCGTTCCCGTTCCCGTTCCCGTTCCCGTTCCCGTTCCCGTTCCCGTTCCCGTTCCCGTTCCCGTTCCCGTTCCCGTTCCCGTTCCCGTTCCCGTTCCCGTTCCCGTTCCCGTTCCCGTTCCCGTTCCCGTTCCCGTTCCCGTTCCCGTTCCCGTTCCCGTTCCCGTTCCCGTTCCCGTTCCCGTTCCCGTTCCCGTTCCCGTTCCCGTTCCCGTTCCCGTTCCCGTTCCCGTTCCCGTTCCCGTTCCCGTTCCCGTTCCCGTTCCCGTTCCCGTTCCCGTTCCCGTTCCCGTTCCCGTTCCCGTTCCCGTTCCCGTTCCCGTTCCCGTTCCCGTTCCCGTTCCCGTTCCCGTTCCCGTTCCCGTTCCCGTTCCCGTTCCCGTTCCCGTTCCCGTTCCCGTTCCCGTTCCCGTCAAAAAACTTGGAAGTGGAAATCCGCCTTTAGCCTTTCGTAGCCTTTTTGTCTGTGTGTGCTTTATGTATGGAAGTCGAGAAGGGACAATACACAAATTAAATTTAGAATACACAAATTTATTTCAAAATACGTAAATATGTTTCAAAATACACAAATCTCTTTCAAAATACACAAGTCTTTTTCAGAATACACAAATCTTTTTCAGAATACAGAAACAATATTTTCAAAAGAACCTTTATACACAAAGTGTTCAAAAATATTAAACAATGCTCAAGTCTTCAAATACACGTGCGACTGTTTTCGGAATTCAAACAACAAACATGGCAGATGATACGGCCTGTTTTTGCAGCAATTGTGGGAAAAAAATAAATATCTTGGATTTATTTTGCTGTTTTTGTGGTAGCAAAAAGGTTTCGAATGTTGATGACAACAAGGAAAATGAAAAGCCTTCTTTGTCCTTCACCGAATATCAAAAAGTGAAAAAAGAAGAAAGATCTAGTAGATTCGTTCCCAAAAAAAGAAAGAGTGAAGAAGAAAAGAATACCGGCATTAAAAGCATTAATCAATCTCCTGTAACAAGAAAATGCAGAAATGAAGCCAATGAATTGGTCACAATTAATGTTGGACTAATTCGGTAAAATAACAATGCCGAGTTACAAATTGTAAGAGGAAGTAAGCTACCCCTAAAAGTTCAAAAATATGCTTCTGCCAAATCAGTCCTTGACTTGGCAGTAAAAAAGCATTCAGATCATGATCAGTTTTTCTGTTCACTTGAAGACTACGTATTGTTGTATCCTGACCAGAAAGAGGTCATTATTACCCCAGGTACAGATACTCCATTTACTGTGGCAAATTACAAAAAAGAACTGGGAAGGCCATATTCTAGATTGGATCTGTATATCTGCACTAGAACTCTAAAACAACATTATGAACTTAATGCCATGGCATCTGCATTAAAAGAACCATCACGCTTTGACATTAACGACGATGATGATGATTACAATGATTCCTGTAATGAAGAAGATAAACAGCAGGAAGGAAATAATGAAATTCTACTGAACATACCATCCTGCAGTGGAAACAATGAGTTGCCAGAAATTTCTAATTTTCTTAATTGGACAACTCCTGTTAGCGAAAGATTTGGAAGATGCCCAATTTGTAACCAGAAATTCCCTTTCAATAAAATTGAACAACATGTGGTATACATTCTTTTGAAATGAGACCACAGGTTTTCAATTCTTTGGTTGCTTTGCGAGCTGCCAAACTTGTGAGCATTACTGTCATCATGTATTAACGATTGGATAGTCGCCACTATGCCGTTTTCACTACCGCAGTCGGTTTTTAGAACATCTGGACATACTTTAAATTTGTCTAACGCTTTCATGAAATAATGTCCCGGAACTAAAGGGTCATTGTTGCTCCTGCAAACCTCCAACCATATAACTTTACGGGAGAATCCGTCAACACATCCGTGGATTGGAAAACCATATGGCTTTAGTTTGTCGTAGCCATCCGCATGCCAGACTGCGTTTGGACCTGGTGAAGTATAAATTCTTCTCTTTAACTATCTACAAATTAAGAAACTTTTGGAATTAAAAGAAAAATTGTTGTTTTTTTATTAAAGAAGAAAATATAGCTAGTCTTCGTGTTGATGATTTATTTGGATAACTATTTTTGTTGTTGTTCGTTCTAAGGACCCTAATAAAAAAATGATAAGATATGAAAACTGATAAAGTTTTAGAATTTCACCTTTTGTGCTTTTTACTGATAGTGTAAAGATCCAGGTAGTAAAAAAGATTCCAGTTTTCATTAAGGTGTGAGTAAGGGGAAAAATCTTTTTTACACATTCGTATAGAATCGAATATGAGCTTTTTGATAGAAAAGAAAAAAACTTATAAAACAATATAAAAGAATGTCTTTATTCCAAAAAACCTACTTTACATTCATAACACACATAACTTTTATACTCACAAAAACACATTTCTGAATGTTCATAAATTCATCCTCTTGGGAATAATTTTTACTTACTTTCAGACGAGCGAACTTTTATGATAATGTCACGCGTAATTTTTTTATATTTCTTTATTTTCTTCCGACAAACCCCATTACAACCTTTGTCGGTTTTTTATCATTATTTCTTTCGGCTTCCTCTTGAAACTTCATTTTTTTGATGATAAACAAAAAAAAAACAAGCTTTGTCTTACAACCGTTTTAAAATGTCAACTTATCGTCATAAAGCTTTTGCTCCTTCGAAAAAAAGAAAAAGAACACCTAACATCACTTGTTGAAATCGACTCCACCACATTATTGGCAAAACAAACACCTTCATAACTAAAAGAATTTATTGAATAAGTTCATAAATTTGTTGTTACATAGATACATATATTTTTTAAAAAAAAAAGAAAAGAAAAGTTACTTACCCACAATCAGCCATTTCGTTTATCATCGATTTTTACTTTTACTTTTATCGCCGCTTTGTCCTTTCTTCAGGTATCCGGAGAATTGCCTCCCGGAGAATTGCCCCCCGGTGAATTGCCCCCCAATAAATTGCCCCCTGGAAGATTGCCCCCCGGAGAATTGCCCCCCCCCCCCAAAAAAAAAAAAAAAATTGACATCTGATCTTCAATTTTTTTCTTCAATTTTTTGTACACGCCCTAACAGCTGTTTAAGTGACGATATTGCATATTATGCAAATAGGGGATGTGTGAAAACAGTTGCAACATTTTCTGAAACGAAAGGAACGGTTGCGCAATACACACTGAAGAAGAATTGCCGAGAACAAACAATAGCGTTGAGGGATGGCACCGAAGCTTCCAGGAACATTTAACATCTTGTCACCCGAATTTCTGGAAATTCTTGGGTGTATTAAAAAAGGAGGAGGCTATTGTTCGTGTGTCGATACTTCAACATCTTGGAGGACATCCTGCTCCACCTCGACGAAGACGATATCTTGACAATAACGCCAGAATTTTGCATATCGTAGATGACTACCCCAATCGTCGTATCATGGAATACCTACGCAGTATTGCTCATAACTTGCCTTTATAATACTTTGTACATTGTATTTAGTTTAGCATTTATACTAATTTTTAAATACGTTTGTTACACATTTACTTTGTATTTTTTTAGAAAAAAGTACACTTTTTTTTTATTAAAATATTTTTATAGCAGCAAAAGGCTGGGAATGGCTAAAAAATATAAGAACAAAATAAGAACAATTCCAGGCTGAACACGTAACAAAAATTATTTTCCTGATTCTTTTAAAAAAATACAAGTCATTTTATTGGGGGGCAATCTTCCAGGGGGCAATTCTCCGGGGGATAATTCTCCGGGGGGGCAATCTTCCAGGGGGCAATTTACTGGGGGGCAATTCACCGGGGGGCAACTCTCTGGGGGTCAATTCTTCCTAGTACCCTTTCTTCATATTATTTGTTATCTTACCCATGTTGTTTCGTTATGATCAAAGTGCGAAAGTAAGTAGACATGTTCGCATCATACAGAAAGTGTTAAAATACATTAGTTACTATGGCGACGAATGAATTATACAGAAAATAATGAACTTTTAAAAAAATCTATAAAACTGTTTTTCACAGAGTTCATTTTTCAGAGAGTGTACCATACGTTTAAACTCCATTTACAAAACAATAAAAGCTTTGAGGAGGAGGGTGACTGTTTTTTGTAAAGGAATGATACAACTCGAGTTATGATGCTTTTTGTGATGAAAGGAAGTGAATAATTTCGTACTAAACTTTGATGGGAAATATCTCTAAAAGTAAAAACATTCAAAGTATAATTCGAAAAATGCTCCCGAGATAAATGTATATAATAAATATAAAAATTAAACAGAATGTATGAAAATCTTCTAGTTTTGTAAATGGAACAAATTTTCTAAACAAGGGGTCATTTTTTAAAGCGTTTTTTTATGATCTAAGACTATTTTTTTGAAATAATATTTAGATCATTGTGCAGATAATTTTATATGCTTTTGGAATATAACTATGTCAATGCATTGACCGCCATTCAATTTTAGTCTCACCATTTTTAATACATAGCACTTCTTTCCCTTACTCACACCTTAAGACAACAAAAACTATCAAACAAATGATTCAGATATTTCAAACACATCGCACAACTAACCCTCACCCTCTAGCTCTAACATCTGATCACCAAAAATAAAAATAATATATGTTTAAAACTGACCGTACTATAATGATAAAATAAATAATTCTTTATGGATTTTTTTTTCAAATTATAAACATATTTTTTGTACACATACAGCTCAGTCAAGAAAACAAAGAAAACAATCTAATATGTAAACAAAGCATATTATTTATAGATGCTACATTAATAAGTATGTATTCATACTTATTAATACCACCATTGGTATTATATAATTCATACCACCATTGTTTTGAAAAAGTAAAATGCTCAGAAAAATAATTGCAAAGTGCATATTCAAAAATATTCCAAACAACATAATCTTAGAAGCAGAAACATCATTAAAATTTACACAGAAATCTCACTGTGAGATGTTTTTATTTAGGTAAAGAAGATCCTGCGTTTAAAATGTCTTGCTGTGAGTAATCGTTACGTAACTTTTTTTTCTCCTTTTTGGCAACAAAAAAATCAATCTTGTAAGGAATACACTCCTGGTCCTCAGCATCTTCACTTTTTAATTTTTTAGCGTCTAGCATGTTACTCTTGGAAAAGCAGTTATATTTAAAGCAATAGATATTTTTTTGCAGGGCAAAGTTTAATAATTGGGGCAGCTGCTGGTGGTGTAGCTATCGTCGGCGCGCCATTGCTTCTTGGAGGTTTAGGGTTTACCGCTGGAGGTAATTAATTTCTTCTAAAGGTATCCTGTCAATATTTTGCTGCAGTTGTTAAGGTAATCATAACAAAATTATTTAGGAGTGGCAGCGGGTAGCGTTGCTGCTGGTATGCAGAGTGCTGCGTATGGAGGGATGGCCTCTGGTGCCTTTTCTGTTATGCAAGCTGCTGGAGCTGCAGGTATTGGTGGAGCTGGTAATGCAGTTATTGGTACTGCTACTGCTGCTGCTGTTTCCAAACTTTACGAATATGCTGTAGGATGTGGCGTCTAAATTACAAAAGTGTACATCGTATTTGAGCCTATAAAAAGTAAATGTTTTTTGTTTTTCTTTCTTTGTGTTGCTGATCTTAACCCTTGGGAAATTAAAATAAAAAAAGGTTAGTATATAATCTTTCAGTATTTGCATTTTATTGTTCACTATAGACTATGACAGAAATTATTTTGGTTTACTTGTTTTTAATCATTAAATTTCAAAAGGGGAATTCGTGATAAAAACGGGTAAAATCGAAGTTAAAAGAAATTTAGTTTTGTTGATTTCTTCTTATCAGGTGTCGGAATCTTATCGTCTCAAAGAACTTCGCATCTGCTTAAAAAATATTAGCATTAGAAATTATTCACACAATCCGCAGGAATGTGTGTTTGGTTTAGCCTTTCTTCGTCTCGGAATAAAAAATGAACACATTGGTGAATCATTTACGCGGACCCAGCTCTTATGCGT
This sequence comes from Hydractinia echinata, assembly GCA_030067915.1. NCBI lineage: Eukaryota > Metazoa > Cnidaria > Hydrozoa > Anthoathecata > Hydractiniidae > Hydractinia > Hydractinia echinata. Next base: position 453,667 of record JASGCC010000102.1, on the reverse strand, counting down.
TCATACGTGAAGTTCTTGGCATATTCTTTTTTTTTTCGCTGAACTAACTTCCCAAGACATTTTTATTTGCATTGACTAGCAAGGTATCGTTTACTGCGAGGCCATGTTTTGTTCGAAAATCGACAAAAAACTTGAAGAAAGTTGAAAAGACAAGACAGGTAAGGTGAGGTGAGAATATGCTCTATTTATATTTTTTCCGTAGCGCTCTAGTTAGTAAATAAGTGAAAAAGAACCAATCTCTCCCATTCCTTTTCTAAATTGTGTACATAGCTACTACACTGAGCTTAGCCTTATATTTAGGAAGGTAAAATGATAGATTTCGTGCTTGCGTATCAAAGGGGATGAACTGGGATCTTAAAAAAATGTTATATATGGCCTAAATATTGCTTCGACTTACATTAGAGAAGCCTAATTAGCATAACCTGCTTAGTTAGCAGTTTCCCTGCTGCATATCAAATAGGTGTGTGTGGCCAGCATTACAATAAAGTCCCAGATACTCCATCGACATTCTTGTTGGCTGTCTTTGTATAGCAAACATTTTAAAATTATTTTCACAGACTCCAATATTTTTTCCTAAGAGTTTATTTAGCTAGCTAGCTGCTTTATAGCTTCTAGTCATGTTTGTGTTTTTCGGTTTCCACAATTAAATCTGTTATATGTTGAATGAATGGTATTACATTCCCTGTACCAAGAATGTTTACAAAACCTTGTTTTAATCATAGAGGTAGAAATAGAGACGGAGATTGAACTCATCTTGGTGCTCATTAAAATTCTATTCAAATTGCTATTGTTTCGGCATCACAGGATTTTTACAAAAAAACATTAGGTAATCCTTCAGCAGATCGTTCGTTTATATACAAGAAGAAAAATGTTGCAACATGTAATAAGTGTCTCTTGATGTATTTGGAAGTATGATGTGAAGTTGAAATAACACCAGAGAATGCTGCTGATTTATTTAGCTAAATTTTGAAGTAATGGAACCATACATGTGCATATATACCTATATTTTTAAATTGTATATAGCTATAAACAAGTTTTGGTTTACATCTTCTTTTTTGCCGCGGGCGGGAAATGTCACGTGATACTTTTAATCCAATTACAGGTCCGTATTTTTCACGGTAGCCAATATGATTTGAGGGAAAACACACCGTTCACCCAGTCACCTCTTCATAAATAGGGGCTGAATTTTTCACAGATTCTTTGTTTCCTAACTTCAAACCTGTCATATTGTGTAGTTTAGGTGAGTTTTTGCTAGTTTAGCTTTACTTTAATTCAGATACTTGTAGTTTTTGTTTAATCAAAGCTTCTTTTGTGAGAGTTTGACCGTGAAACGTGTGTGTTTTCTCTCAACCGAAAATTGTACCATGTGACAATCCCACCGGGAAAAATTTTGTAAAAGAAGGACCATGTAGTGTAAATTCCTTATTTAAAGATTATTTTTTTATTATAACACTGAAATTGACTTTTTAACTTTTTTTAACTGGATTTCTCTAATCTGGTGATCTTTTGTTTATATTTTCTTCTTGTGCTACCATACGCAAATGGTAATATATATACCTATCAATCCATTAATATAATGCTTGAGTAGTTCTTATACAGTGATGTTGAAATGATGTGACCTTTACTATAAATTTAGAAATTAACTTTTGTCGTTTTATAAACTATTTGCTTATTTTACAATATGAACCTTTTAAAATTTAGCCATAATGCCGAATGCAAGAATGCATGGAATGAACAGAAGTTTTTGCTGCTCATTTATTTATAATATAACATAGAGTTATAATGAGAAAAAATGCTGTATTTATTATAGTATATTAATAATTGTTTATCTTATGAAGTCTATTTCATATTTCTGCACGTGTTCTTTTTCTTGCATCGACAGATTTTCATGACCATATTTTGGTTGATTTAAAAATTTGATTGTGTGCTCAAACCGACTGGTTTTCTTGTTGTTTTTTTGAATTAATAAGCCTTTTCCAATATCGCCTTTTCATGATCAGCCGTGGTGGCGGAAAATCAAAATTTTGCATGAAAACGAGGTTAGTTTAGATAAAGTTCAAGACGCCAAGTTGTTTGCTTGCTGTTTTGACTTTAGTTATCAACAATGTTGGTTTTAAAATTTTTAACTGGCACATCGGAATCGTAGTGGATACAAGTATATAAAGGGTATTCGTACTGGTAGTGTGAAAAAAAATATAGTGCATCTTGTTTCTTACTCCTCCAAAAAGTTCACATTCTATACTATAAGTTCTAATATGTGGGAAGCATAACGGAAACTTCATAAAACTTAGGTTATAATTACTTTCCTGAAAAAGTTATCCTGCTTTTCGTCCTGGCTAGGTAATATAGGTACAAGTAGGATGTTATAGCTATGCACGCAGGACTGATGTGCTACCCAGCTATGTATCGTTATTATTATCACACTCCCCTGCTTTTAGCATTTCGTTTAGTGTATATTTATAATAAGCATATTCTTGGCTTAACCCAGTGTTTATTGTTTCAGTTTGTCTAATCAGATATATTAGTATTATAGGTGTATTTTATCTTGAACAACATGTTACTAACTACAAATTGTTCAAGAAATGACAAAACCTACAATGCTAACCACAAATTGTTTGTTGTTATCGGTTCTGGTAAAGACACCACAGAATATGCTGATGTTCTTATGAAAATGTTTGTTGTCGCAGGTCACACTTTTACATCAAATTCGGAAACTCAAGAAGTATAATATAAAAATGTTTTTGTGTTAATTCTATCAGATTTGTCTAAGAAGAGCACCCTGTGAAAAAATTATTTTTACATAAGTTGTTGATCTTTGTTTTTCAGGTAAAAATAAATGACAATACCCATAGTTACACTTTATTCTTTGTTATTGGATATCTTTTAATTCTTAAAACACCTGTAAATGACAATACCCTATAGTTATACCCGACGTGGGATAACAATTTACCTGAAAATAATATTATATAGCAAGTTATTGACAGAACATTTTTTGAATTTAAAAAGCAGCAACAATTATCTGTAGCTGCAACTGTAACGTTCTTAAAGGCCATAATTTTAAAAAAATCAAGGCTTACGGGTACTTATCAGTAAGCATGTGTTTACCATGGATGATGCTCTTATTACATTTAGTTGAACATGAGAAAGACCAATATTCAGCCTAATATACCACCAACCCAACATGCTCAGGATACCCAAGTCATAATTTACAGGTGTTTTAAAAAATAAAAGATATAAAATGACAAAGTATAAAGTGTATATGTCAACAACATTGGTTAAAGCTCCAACTAAATAGTAGTAAGCAATGCTAGTGTAGCTAAAATATAAAATCGAAATCAATCAACCTTAGCTAAATGAACTCCAAAAAAGAATGTTAACCAGCAACTTTAATAAACTCAACGGGTAATAATTGCTATGATTGCTATGATCTATTTCTTTTACAAAAAGTTAATAATAAGTCCATTTGACAAGTTAATTTGAGAGATAATCAAGGTTGCTGGAAAATAATTAAAATTGTCTTCCTCGTTTTTAGGCTAGTATGTATTTTCCGGCTGTGTAATTTGCGGAATGGAAATGGATATTAAAATAGGCTTATTCATGCCAGGAGAGCGCAAACGGGCCCTACCTGGTATACTTTCGTTAATACATTGCAACAGTTAGCCCAAGGTTATCCGTAATCTAAAGTTAACAACATACATTTGCATGATTTGAATCCACATGCCGTTTTGGTTACAACATCATGACAATACAAAATGCTATCTTTTTCTCAGCAAACTCATCATGATCATAGGGTGGTGGTATAATGATGCATAATGATTCCGCACATTATGTTTAAATTTTCTGAAAGCCAAATAAAAGTTATTAAACATATTTTCCAGTTTTGACATAGTTCGCATGAAAAGTTGCAAAAAAATTGCCCGAAAATCTGTTTTTTCCCGATTTTCAAGTAAAATCTAAAACAATCAGGAAATCGGATTAATCATGTGTCCAAAACATACAAAAGGATTCTACTTGATGAAACTGAATTGTGTTGTAAGTTTCAACTTCAAAGGATAATTCTAACCAGAGTTATTATGTTTTCCAGATTGTAAAGATTTCATAGTGATTTGATAGGTAGTTTCAAGTAATAGCCAATATAAAAGCCTCTGAAAAGTATGGAACCTAAAAATTTGGCATGCAGGTGTCTAGTAGATAAATATTGAAACTCGATAAGTATCATAGCCATGCAATATAACATAAAATAAAATAACCGCGAGAGATACGTATAGCATTGCTCTAACTTAGCATTGCACAACACTGCATTTAAAGTACGCCGGAGTGGGGTCTCGAATCTGAAACCTTATGATTACAAGTCAAATGCGCTGCCACTTCACCACCTCAAGACATTAATGCGGGTTAGAGGTAGTCACTAAGGTTGCCTAAATTTAAAAGAGCTAATTTTGGCCAGCGCCGATATTATTATAATACTAGTCAAAACGCCGAGTTAAGGAACATGTTAATGTGTGACACATTGTTGAACACCAGGTTAAGGTCTTATAAGAGACGTAAACTGTGCCATACATCCGGGTGGAGCGCTTTAGTACAGGTATACAGCGACAGGTATGGGACGATTTAATATGGTCGAGTGAATGTTACCATAACCCTGGGTTAACCCAAAACTTGTGACAAGAATTGGGGAGATGGCACACTGTGTGATCGGTTAAATGTTGTAGGGAGCTTTCTGGTAGAGCGCGGATGAAATAGAAACACAGGCTACAATCTGTTCTTACCACGTCATAACAAACATAGTCTGCCAACATTTCTCTATTTTGCAGAATAAGTACCCGTAAAAGTTAAAAATAAATAATCGTGCAACCAGGCTAAGCGCTTAGTACAGGTAAACCACGTCGCATATCCGTATAGACGTAATACCCTTTTCTAAAAAACTTTATTACAACTTCGGTTTAAATAAAAACACAGCAAGCAGCCCGTCGTCCAGATAAAACAATCACTCACATTTTATATTTGCGGATTTTGTTTTCATGAACTTTGCGAAATTCATTGTCGATTTAAATAAAACACATCCTAAAAAAGCCTGTCGTTACAAAATGTTAAGACTGTTGTTTCATCAATAAACTCTTGACTTTTGTTAAAGCTTATATCACAGTAAAAGGTGTAGCTAACTAGCTCTCACTGCATTTAGTATTAATTAAAAATTCTGTATTTGACTACTTTCAATTTTAGACAGAGGGAGCTAACAGCAGCCACAACCCCGCAGGTGCTCTAATTAGGGTTAGGGTTAGGGTAAATAAAAATCACTATATATCGAACTGAATAAAACCATTAAAACAGTAGGAATAAATAAGGCTAGCTAGCTAAATTTAGGATGCTCCCTTAAAATCTACGTTCGTAGCCGAAATCTTAAAATAGGTTTGTTTAAAATATATATATATGTCTAGAAAACGTGACAAAAAACGACAAATAAAATTAATACAAAGCTTTAAGTGACTGGATAGCTATAACATATAGATGAACAATAATGTAAACAAACAAAAAAAAATGCCTGAAAAGTAGTTTGGAAAGAAACCACAATCTTGGTAGGACGAAAATAGTGTTCTTAGAAGTATTGCAAAGTAAAAAATAAAGGAAATAATTAAGAAACTTTCCTTTCTCCAGCATTGAGTTTCTTCGATTTTCTTGCCAAATTTCGGACTGCTTTTGGGAGGGCGTAAAAAAGTGTTGTAAAGGAATCGAAAGAGCTTTAATTTCTGATTGGTCGTTTATTTAAAAGTCCGCTCCTGATTGGTCCTTTATTTTAGCGGGAAATCGTCCATGTGGTAGCGGGGCCCGACAGGTTTCTCGTCCCTGTGCTAACGAGCCGGTATTCCGTGCGCGGTTTACACCGTTACAAACAGACAGCCGGACGACGGTTATTATTATGCAGATAAATCACTAAATAAACATGATATAATATGAACTCCACAGTTTAGAAAACCTGAAACTCAATTATCCTTAAATACAAAGAGAAGAAAGTAAATAATTTAAGAATAAAAATCAGAAGTCCAACACTATCTAACTCAACATTCAAAACACTGGTTTTGCCATTTCGTCATCGTCAAGAAGTCCCTGCAACCGTGTCCCTCGACAAAAACAACAACGTCTGAGTTAAGTTTAGATCTGTTGATTAAGTGGAAAATATATATCGCCGTTTTTTTATTGGTTCATTCATGCGCACCGCGAAGCTTTGGAAATATTTTGATGAAAACTGCCGCGAGACACTGTTTCATTTTTAAAGGTTAACTGGGGATCGCACTTATAAGACGTAACCATGACTTTTCCGTCACTAGAAGTCATTTTATTGTAAATTAATATGGTCCAAAAACTGAGTTTGCTCACTTACATAATTATTGTTTCGATTTCCATGAACCAATGATTTAAATGTATTTTGTGAAGCTACAAAAGTTTAAATCTATCTAAAGTTTTAATCAATCTTGAATTCCTAAAGGTAATAAGATCAAAACATTTGTTATTTGTTTTTTGGTAGTTTAGTAAAAAACTTGGAAATTAATCCGGCTTAAAAATAATACCTTACGAAATTTATAAACACGTCATTGTGACAAAACTATTGCATTGCTGTAGCGAAAATAATCCCAAAGTTCAAGGTTTTTATCAAAAAATAAATTCTAGCAAAGTGCTAGGGTATTGGTAATCCTTTACATGTTACGTTTTTCTTGAATATACGTTGTAGTGATCGTATGTTTGCAAATATTTGCGTTTAAGTTAACACTTTTAAATTTCAACAATGAATTTGTTACATTAAAATTTGATTATACTAAAGCACGATGTCTAAGATAAAGTTATCGCGTATTGCTATGAAACGAATTTATTAAACCGCATGGCTAAATAATTAAACTTTACAACGACATTTAGCATCAATTTTATCTTTGGTGAACACTTCATATGATAACCGCTTGTCCCAGTTGTAACGAATTCGATAATTCGTTAGGCTAACTGAATAAAGAGTTTGTCAGTTGATTACTACCGTCGTTGGAGTTTTTAGCCCCGTTTGTCAAGAATTCCTCGTGGTCCCTGTCATGCGTTCAAGTCAAAAAGCATTCTTATACAATTAGCATATTTGAGATAATGTTTATGTAACTAACCAATGTATTTGTTGTTCTCTGAGTGCTAAAGGATCGTAGCTATACATGATAAAGATTTCTTTTATATTAGCAAATGGATATATTTATTTCGATCAATAAATTATCTCCAGGATTGTAGAAAATAAAAGATATACAAAATCAAAAAAAGCAAAGAGGTTGCGCATCTGTATTTGTTTTTCCATCGTAAGTTTCTGTGTTATTCGTTATGAATTTATCGTTTTAACTGCCACTTTTTTTGTTGTTTTTTTTGCCCAGTTTAGCGAGAGTTAACAGTTAACAGAACGCAAAAGTTTTTTCAGTTCAAAAAATTACTTTTTATTATAAATTTTGTGCAGATTTATACGAGGACTATACGGAGTATCATACGCAGTTAAAATAAGTGACCATTCAAGTCGCTTAAAGGAACTAATATCTATTCCAGCGGTCATTTCAGAGGCCTTTTTTTCTACTTTCTACCATTGAACATATATATAATATCTCGTTTACTTGTGAAGCTTGTTGAATAATTTCTCTTTTTTTCTTTATGTGGTGTCCGAACCATTGGAGGTAAAGTAAAGTCAAAGTTTGCATTTTAACATTTGAGGAATTCGAAAAATTATGTGGCTGTAAAATCAGCGCAATACAGAATGTGATGAAGCAAACTGCGAGTGGGTGAAAGATCTTTACAACGAAAAAAATTGTATATTTTATTTTAATTTTAAAATAAAAAAATCTGCCTTGTGTTGATAACCAAAGTGAACTTTTTCTTCAATCTACGAAATTTGCCAAAAAAAAACAAAACGCGAAGGTTTTTGTTAACTTTTGCATTTTTTTATAACGCGAAAGATTCTCCTCGCGAAAGTATCTGCTCTTAACGTACTTGCAATACTCAGTGACCTGAGCTTGTTGTTGTTTTTAAAAATAGCTTTGCCTCGCTGCTGCCTTTCTTTTTGTTGATTTTTCTTTGTTCGAATAGTCGTTTCCTTATAGTATAAGTATCCAAGCCACATTTCGATTACCATAGTTTTCGAAATTTCACATTTATAATTACTCTCCGGAGCTCAAAAATAGATCTCATTGACTATTCAACTGTCTTTAAATATCACCATGGGAACTCTTCCCCCGCTGGAATATTTACCCATGACATGCAATAATCCTAGTGTTACAACAATTTGAATGGAACAGCATGTGATAAGCATTAGTTCACAGAATTAGTAAGTGACTAATTTTAACTACGATTTCTTATTTTGCCCCTGATTAATTGATTTTAGAACGGCGATGTTATAGAACTCTGCCACAACAGGAACTCGTTAAATATGCCGGCTGGAAAAAACAACAATAAATTAATTCAAAATATTAATGTACCGTTATTTCCAGTTCTGTTAAGGTTTTATTTCCTTAAATGTTTAAAAAAGTCATAATTTGGTCTGTGCATTGAAATTAATCATTAAGTACAAATACGCCTTTGATGTCACCATCATATTTCGCACCTTTTATTTGTTCATTGTGCCATATTTCGTAAAAGAAAAAGCAGTTTAACTTACTGGACCAAATTTAGCCCAAGGGAATAAAAATGAACAATCATATCACCATAATTTTCAGCATAATTATTTTTTTCTCACTGTGTCAAAACATTTTGAACACTGAAACAAGCTCCAAATTAGTCAATCGTACTCAAAAACTATTCAGGCACACGTTACAAGAAAACGAAACTCGTACAAACGAGGCGAGTGATTGAAAGTGAGGCGCGATTTAAAAATAGCTTTGATTTTTGTGTTTACACAGGCCGGCTCTGCATTTTTTACGTCGGGCTTTGTATTTCACAGTACGACATCAAAAATTAACCAATCAAATACGTCCACGTAACATCTGTTTAGCCAATCATTTGTGAACACGTAGTAGCATCTGTTTTATGTTCCGAGAAAGGAGGTTGTGCTTCACAAAAAGTTGAAGTGGAGCTGTGCAGACGTAAGTGATGTGTTTTTGAAAGTCTTGTAAATACTTAGCGAAGTAGACCATCTAAAAATTGGAGCAACTTTTAGAATTAGAAGAAACATCTAATTTATTTGACAGCTTTTAATTGTTTTTGGTTTTAAGAAATTCAATGAGAATATTTTTTTAAAATTGCGCCTCACATTAATAGTGTAAACCAGGCAGCAAAGATTATAGTTTTTTAATGAAAATGAAACTATTGAAAAAGATCCAATCGAATATTTTTTAAACACATTGTAAAATTTCCTAATTTCTGATAACCGGAGATTAAAATACAAAAAGTAAAAGTTTAAAACAACAAGGATTAAACATTATTTTTCTTAAATAATATTAGTATAAACATATTTTTTTTCATAGTCAAGAAAAAACAAGTTCCAATTTAGCTTGTGAATAAATATATTGTTGTTACTTGATGCCACCATAGAGATACGATGCTACGTAATCACACCGTGAATATTACCCTTAACTTGAACCATAGTCATAAGAAAAACAGATAGTCTGGTGACAAACAATAGCGCATTGTTCTCACTTATTACTAGACGGCCGCGCTAGGCCAATTCAATAGGCACAGAAAGTTCAAAATGGCCGGAGAGAGCATGTATATTACTTGTATTACTGCATTTTGATTTTGTTTTTTGATATATATATATAAAACGATATGCCTGGTGCAAACTGCTCAAGACTTTACTGTCCAACGTCTCGTAGACACAAAGATATAAGTATATTTAAAGTCCCTCTTCCAAATAACGAAGTGAATAAGAAGTGGAGAGGTGAATTGATAAACATCATTACAAAAGATCGTGTAATTGACGATGCATTAAAGAAAAGGATCGCTTCTACACAACTGTTCATATGTGAAAGACATTTCAGAGAGGATCAATATTGGAAATGTAATTTCATAATCCAGGTCTGATAATTTTCTAGTTCCAGTATAGCCAGCATGATATATATTATATATATATAGCTAAATATTATATATATATGTAGCTAGTTAGTTCATAGTCTGTGGACAGAGGGATGGTGGTTTAGGGGACGGAAGAAAAAAATATTTGCCCATATATACCTACGCATACATACCATGTTATCTCTGGTTATTTAAAAACTATTATTTAGAGCTAGCTAGGAGTCACAGTAATATTTATTTTAGATGCAAATAGAAAGTCACTGAAGGAAGAGCTCTACGATCTTTGAATTTACCTATAAAAAGTATTGCAACTATTTCCTCACCACCTCGTTCCAATTTATCTATCCAAAAACGAGAAGAATGCTTTGTACCTCAACAGCTTTCCCCTACATTCCCATCATTTGTGTATAAAAGTTTCACAGATCTCAAAAATCGTATCGTTAAACTCAGTCTGGATCCAGGAAACATTAATCACTATCACTTGCCAATCTTCTCCGCATTTACTACCAAAGTATGAAATATTTATTAACGAATCTTTATATTTTACAATTCGCTTTTATGGGTGGATGTTACCTGATGATCACGAGTTGTATATAGAAGTTGATCGTACGCTCAAAAATATTACTGTATCAAATTTAATCATTAAAATTCAATCTTATGGTCTTTGCAATGGAATAGTGACACCCGATCCATCTAAAGAAATTAACTTTCAAAAACATGTCATCCCCCAAAAAATTTGATATCACTGAATATCACCAAATGCCTTATAAGTCGAAATTGCATCAACATCAATATTATCGCTCTAACTCGTGTAAACTTCTCATTACCAATCCAAGTCCTTATTCACCTTGTCATAGTCATGAATTTAAATTTATATACGACGAAAATAGAAAGAAAGTAAACTTACTTGAACCTGCAAAACTGCATGCACCTCTTAAAAACACATCTCAACAAAAAGTTAGCCTTGCATTACAACAAAAGCGTTTATATTGTAAACAATTAGAGTCAGAATTGAATGACATGAAAGTTGCCTTAGAAATGCAAAGCAAAGAAGTTACTCCAGAACATTCCACCAGTTGTGAATTCTATCAACTTGCAAGTGTGTGTATACGTTTGTGTGAGATTGGTCATGAAAGTTACTGTTGTATATAGTGTATTTTTGTATTTATGCCTGTACGCCCTGTCGGTCTAATGGTTATGACACAAATAAGAGATCTAGGTTCGAATCCTAGACAGGGCTAAAACTTTTTTTTACAATCAAACACAGTTTATACTTCAAACAAGATTCATTTCTATATGTAATCAAGTTTGAAGAAAATAGTCTCAGCTAGGAATTGCACCTAGTTTACCATAAATGGCATTCTCTAATAGAACTGAGACGTGGTAATGTAGCTCTAAAAACGCTGTTTTATTGTTTTTGAAAAAGACTAATACCTTATCTGATTCAGACTTAGATTTTTAACTTAGTTCGTAGTGATTTTTTATGTTTCCTTTTTAGCAGCTTTGTTTCTCACGAATGTCCTTTGCTAAGAAAACATACAATTTCTAACGAGTGAACTCTTCCACCCCGCAACACTGTACAATCATTTTTAGCTGTATTGGATGAATAATAATACTTTATCGACTTTAGATACAACCAAATCTTTTTCAGTTTCCTTCTTTTTTGGTGTAGCTAGCCTATGCTTGGTGGTGTTGACATATCTTGTAAGTCAACGTTGTGGAGCACTTATTACATTTGCATAACACTTTCTTTCCATCATTGCTTGTTACTTTGGATACCAACATATCCAATTCCACATTAAATTCTATATCATCATCAAGAAATTCCCCTTCTAACTTCTCATAAGATCCTGGAGATCATCTTTAGCAACAGAATCGCCCTTCGCAGCGGCCATTTTTAAAAATCTGTGCCCCATGGTGCCGTCGAATTCAAAAGTTGCAGTGCCGATTCAATAACAATACAAACGGCCCGGGATTCTAGACTATCTGTTTTTCTTATGACTATGCTTGAACAGTAAATTCTTAGAAAAGTCATTGCCAAATATATTTGCTGTATAAACATTTATTTAAAAGAGAACTTTTTGAATAATCCAAACTAAACAGAAGACATTATTAATAAACCTTGTTAAAAAAACTCACTTTTTAAAATCAAATTGTGTTTGAATTGTTGTTTAGGTAACAGAGAAACTGTGTTTAAAATGATTTGCTGTAATTAACCCTTACATAACCTCTTCTTTTCGTTTCTACGACAAAATGGTAGTCTTGTAAGAAGTACCATACTAATCCTCACAATTTTTCGGCATTTGGCCTATTTCCCTTGGAAGAACATATAGAGATAGATAAATGTTACTTCTAGCACAATCCCTAAAACGCACACGCGCACGCCCACGAACAAGTCCCTAAATCACAGCACCATCCGATACCATCCCATATTAATCTACATAATACCTATTATTCACCACAGATGACGTCACAACAATGTAGAATAAGAGGTCCAATATTTTCTAACACAATTCCCTAATAATCAACGCGCACATCTCAGGGGAATTCCCCTTACTCATTTACCGTATGATAGGGAAATTCCCCAATGGAAATAACTGTGTTAGTCGAGCATAATGAAATCCTCCGACAAACAAAAAAATCTTACAATAAAGGAATGAATACATACACTGTAAAAGAATTCCGTAATATCGCGAAAAACCGTGGACTTACGGGGTATTACAAGCTACGCAAGGCTGAATTGATTACCCTATTGGATGACGTACCACAAAGGCCACCTAGAAGGGCTGGACAACGAAAGCCGGTAAGGCCAGTAACCATACTACCAACGCCAGAGGCCATGGACATTTTTAAAAAACGGGAGCTGTCGAAAAATCGATCGATCGTGAAAACCAAGATGCAGGTATGGTATAACTGGCTGGTTGATGTTGTCCCCAAACCTATAAAGAAGGGGGTCAAGAGGACCTATGCAGCTTTCAAACGTACTGTTATGGGGCTATATAATGGGGCAGCCGGCGCGAAACCTACACTGCATGACGAAGTCGAAGGCTGAGGAAGACTATTTGGAAGATATCCAAAATTTATATGAACAACCAGGGCAAGATTTTACCCCCCAGGAGCATAAGCATGCTCACCATAGGACCTTCCGAAGTTTTCGCATTCCCGGTATAGGAGGAGCGGACGTTGACAGGTATATAGGGATGGTGCGACCAAACGTGAAAACCTTGGTTGAGGGGCAGGTAGAAGATATGGGGTCGGCAAAGATACAGCTGTCACTATGGATCATGTGGAAGAAGCCAATAGAGGGGGTCAACGACGAGGAGTATATTGAGGTGAATAAAGTCTTCCATAGTAATATGGCCTCAGTATTCCAGGGCAGCAACGTAGATGACATATTGGATACAATGTTTACCCAGATTAAAACACATGTGGAGAATCCGGCACTACCAAAAAGTGGCTTTACGATCGGTCGAATACTATACCTTGATGTAGACTTCCATAAATTGAAACTAACAAGAGGCTCATCGTGCATCGAACTACCTAAATGGATAGCTTTGAAAAAGGCAATTATTAATCCTAAAAACGAGGATGAGGAGTGTTTCAAGTGGGCCATTATAGCATCCTTACATCATGAGGAGATAGGGACGAACCCGAATAGAATATCTCAGATGAAACCCTATATGGACCTTTATAACTGGGATGGTATAGAGTTTCCGACCAGTATAAAAAGTATATACAAATTTGAGGCGAATAACCCTGACATTGCGGTAAACGTCCAATACATAACGGGAAAGAAGATCAATATCCTGAGGCGATCGGTGCACAACGGACGTACCAAAGTGGTGACTCTATTGTACATCACGGATGATAAAAAGAGTCATTATACGGCCGTCAAATGCCTATCACGGCTCCTGGGCAAGGTCCTAAAAAGAGAACATGACGAGGCCTCGAAATGCCATATCTGTCTGAAACCCTTCGATGACAGCAAGAATAACCGCAAAGTTCGAGACCATTGTCACTATACGGGGTTATATCGAGGCGCGGCCTATAACAGTTGCAATTTGAAGTACAAGATACCCGGCCACATACCCGTGATCTTCCACAACCTCTCAGGATACGATGCACACCTGTTCATCCGAGAGCTAGGTGAAAAATATAATACGGAAGATATTGGCTGTATAAAAACAAAGAGAAATATATCAGTTTCAACGTGAAAATCAAGGTACCCCTTGGAGGTATAGGATCTGATGATGGTGAGAAGTACAAGACAATCGAAATCAGATTCATCGATAGCTGTCGATTTATGGCATCATCACTGGATAAATTGGCAAGCAACCTCATTGGTACAAACGCCGCTGGTATGAAATGTCAACAGTGTGCAGATACTGGTCTTGAATTCCAGGGTATAGACGCTGAATACATGGCAAAGTTTTGGTGTAAAAATTGCAACTCGAATACCACGAAGCAGTTAGACATGGAGCATGTAAAGGCAAATGTACCATCCATGGCAAAGTTCATCGACAAAGATGATACTTTCAGGCTGATGCTGAGAAAAGGCGTGTATCCGTATGAATACATGAATGGATGGCAGCGATTTGAAGAGTTGGAGCTACCGCCCAAAGATGCCTTTTACAGCAAGCTGAACATGAAGGGCATCAGCGATAGGGACTATACATATGCGAAAGAAGTATGGAATGTCATTACCCCAAAGGGTGATAACGTTACTATGGGCGACTACCACGACATGTACCTCAGTACAGACGTCCTGCTATTGGCCGACATCTTCGAGACATTTCGAGGCGTGTGCTTGACAAATTACAAGCTTGACCCTGCCCATTTTTACTCCGCACCCGGCTTGGCATGGAAGGCAGCACTGAAATATACCGGAATCAAGCTGGAGCTCCTCACCGATCCCGACATGCTCCTGATGTTCGAAAAAGGTATCCGTGGAGGTATAGTCCAGGCCGTACATCACTATGCCAAAGCAAATAATAGGTACATGGGAGACCAGTATGATCCGGAGGTTGAATCATCCTACCTCCAGTACCTCGATGCCAACAACCTGTACGGCTGGGCGATGCGTCAGGACCTGCCCACGGATGGCTTCAAACGGGTATCGAACGTAGAGGCATTCACCGAAAAGCGGATCGGTAAGCTTGTTGAAGACAAACATCCTGGAGGTTGATATCGACTACCCGGAGAGACTACACGACAGGCATAACGAGTTACCATTCTTACCGGAACGCAGGATGATCAACAGGGTCGAGAAATTGATACCGAATTTGGAAGATAAGCGAAAGTATGTAGTACACATCAGGGCCCTTCACGAGGCTATAAAACATGGGCTTGAGCTCAAGAGCGTGCGCAGGGTCATCAGGTTTAACCAGAAGGCGTGGTTGAAGGGTTACATCGATCACAACACAAGGCTTAGAACGGCTGCCAAAAACGAGTTCGAGAAGGACTTTTACAAACTCATGAACCTCTCAGTGTTTGGCAAGACCATGGAGAATATTAGAAACCACCGTAACATCCAGCTAGTAACCAATGAAGACAAGTACACGAAGCTCGTAATGAAGCCGAATTTCAAAAGTGTGAATCGGTTTAGCAAGCACCTTCTAGGTGTTGAGATGGGCAAGACAGAGGTCAAAATGAACAAGCCCATATATATAGGGCAGGCAATATTAGATATGTCGAAAATGGTGATGTATGAGTTCCACTATGACTATATCCAGCCCAAATACGGTAGCAAGCTCCAACTCTGTTACATGGACACGGACTCGTTCGTATACCACATTCGAACCCACGATTTTTACAAGGATATAGCCAACGACGTTGAAGCACGCTTCGATACAAGTGCATATAATCCTGATGATGGAAGGCCTCTTCCTATAGGGAAAAACAAGAAGGTGGTGGGCTTGATGAAGGAAGAGCTTGGTGGTAAAATAATGACCGAGTTCATTACATTGAGGGCCAAGGCATACGCCTATAAGAGCCTTACATCGGAGGGTGGGGATCGTAAGGCCAAGGGTGTTAAGAGATGCGTCACTAAAAAATCAAACACTTTCGACGACTATAAGCGATGCCTGGAAGAGGGCGTTGATATATATAAAACCCAAGTCTTGATCCAAAATAAGAACCATAAGGTCTATACCCAGGGGGTGAACAAGCTAGCACTCAACAGGGATGATGATAAACGTATCGTACAACCGGACCAGATGACAACACTTGCCAGGGGCCATTACCGCCTGGTGCCTGCCGAGGAATAAAATGGAAGTGTGTTTGTATATTGCGGTAATTCTACCGTATACCATAATGGCCTACATATTTTTTCGATATCGACTACTAATAAAAGGAATGTCTGACATTGCACAAATATTCTACACGGCCTCTGCAGAAACCTATAAACAGATAGAGAAACCCATCGATAAGCGTCAAATTTTAAAGGAGGCCTTACGCAAAGGTAAAGGACATCTACTGCCAAAGAAGTGTACGGAAGGGTTTGTTGACAAAGCTTCGGAGGAAGCTATAGACAAAGTACACACCGAGTACCTTCAACGAGAATTGAATGAAAAAGGGGAGAGGACGGCAAAAGCACTGTCTACCAATGTTATCAGCCTCTATGCTAGCATGATTAGAAATATGGTGGATATCGACAGTGTTGATGAATTGCGCAGGGATATTGAAGAGGATCCTATTATCAGGGATAGCATGACAGATCTAGGTATCCTTGTATACTGCACCATTGGGAGGTGTTTAGCTCCACTCCTTGTAGCAGGACACACGGCCCGGCATATGGGTAAAAAGAAGGATGAGATGGTGGAGGATAAGGAAGAGCCTCAGACGACGGTGCTATAAGATAAATGAGTGAAGAAGATCAGAAACAAGAAGAAAGAGTCATTACGAAACCACCAAAGCATCCGGGAAGGGTTGCACAGGGACACAAGTTGGTGGCACTGATGAAGAAGAGAAAGGAAGAAATGAAGCAACAAGAGGCTACTGTAGAGCCTGCAGTCAAAGCCTCTTCTGGGACTAGTTCCGTACAGTCGATGATCCCAATGCCGTACATGTATGGCGTAGGGACGATTGCCGTGCTTGTTATAGGGGTTGGGTTTGGTATAGATTTGGCAGGGTTGAAAATGAATCCCACAAGCCAGAGACTAATCCAGAGCTTAAGCAGGAGAAACAGGGCCAAACTCAGCCAAATATATCTATATTCAAAATGTTATAGAATTTTTTCAAAAAATGACACTATATAAATGACCACAAGCAACGTATCACCCAAAGAAAAGGAGATTTTGGATATGCTCTACGAGACCGTTGTAGATCTTAGTTTCACCTTTGCCTATGCAATGGCCGGCAAAAAGTTCCTTGGTATTACGAGGCCGTCTACCAAAATGGATATGAATGACGTTCTCAAGATGGTGGCGTACTTCGCAGCAGGTAGGGCAAGTCGTGAGATGGCTGTGAAAAAAGGGCGGTTGCCAGCAAGCATAGTCCCAAAACCAAAATAGAGCGCCCGGTAAAATTTCTATATCTCGTAGAGAGATATAGAAATCAATATGGAGGATACTAAAAAATGCTCAAAATGCAAAAAAGTCTTAACCCTTGATAATTTCGGGGTTAAGACTTGTGGTCGGCTAAATCGTCAGTGCATTAAATGTCTAAATATTAGCAAAACATCACGCAACAAACATCGCACAAAATGTGAACATATAGGGACTTAGCCTCTATATGAATTAATGAATATTTGTAGGGCTCATATGGAGGCCCAATTTTCCGAGGGCTACACCTGGGAGCTTTACGAATATTTACATATAGATAACAAGATACCTTTTAGGTATGTTGAAACCGGTAAGTCTCCAACGCTCGCCGATGTTTCCAGGGCATTACGCAGGGCGAGTGCCTTCAAGTAAAAATGATAAGGACATGCATCAAATGTAAAAAAATGTTAGCCCTGGACATGTTCAGGGTTAGGGGAAATAGTAGGACGAAGAGCTGCATAGGTTGCCTCGATAAAGCCAAGGCCGGGCGGCGTATCAAATGTAAAGACCCCCAAGTGATCGAATACAAATTAGACCCTCTTGCCATTGATGCGGAAATTAGAGGGGTTGCTGAACAGAATGAAAATTACCTAATGTTGTATACATTGTTGACATACAACATCATACCCCAGTATATCGAACTCATCGAAGCACCCCCCGAGAGCCAGGAAAAGGCACTGCTCGTCGAGAGGTACCGCAAGGTATTGCGTTACCTAGAGGGTAAGATAGTATTTGATCCTCTACCCCTGGAATACCGGACCCAACAAAATACTAAGCTCTGCCCCGCCTGTCGGGGTACCCTAGAGAATGGACATGGAGGTGTACTAATATGCAGTGAATGTGCCGGGGTAGTTTCAAAGGTCTGCTACCAGAAGTGGGCATATTAGTAAATGGATGTCGTAAGAGATCCCCACACAGCAATCTTTACAGGCCCGACAAGTTGCGGAAAAACACAACGTGTTCTAGACCTGCTTGAAAAAGAATATAAAAAGCATTATCATAACATAGTCATACTATGCCCTACCATAGGATGGAATGAGACGTACCTATCCAGGACCTCACTCTGGAAGGATGATTACGTGTTCCTGATAGATCCCAAGGATCAACTCTTCGACTGGATTCAAAAACTGTCGTCGTTATTCGCGGCCGAGGAGAGTCTTTTCATTGTTGACGATATCATCTCAGACGAGAGTCTCGACAAGAAAAGGCAGCCCCTGCTTGAGCTGGCTATTTCAGGTAGGCATCGCAGGCATAGCTTGTGGCTATTAACCCAATCGTATACCGCTTTGCCCAAAGATTTGAGGAGGCAGAAGAAGCAGTTGTTTGCCTGGTACCCTCATGAGAAGAGTGACATGAGGCTGCTGGATGAGGAAACGAATCTCATCTCGGACTGGAATGATATTAAAATTGAACTGAGGAAATCCAAACACGCCTGCCTGTTCGTGAGATTGGAACACCCCAGGGCCTGGAATATTTTGGATTGAGCACGTTGAAATCCTCCGGGTGAGCATGTATATAATAGAAAATGTCTTCACAACTCGCCTTATTCAACGCAATACCCACAGGATCAATCGAGACCTTATTTGACAAACAAAATCAGCCCCTCTTCAAACGTGCTGATCTTGAGAGATTCCTGTGTGTTCCGAATGCTAAGCAGTATGGCCTTGATCGTAGTATGACAATATCAAGAGGAGAAATAGAGGGTATAACAACTGTAGTCGGTGACTACAGTTCTTCAGGTATGTCAGGAGGGGTTAAAAAACGACACGAAATATTCGTTACGCTAGGGGGGGCGTTGGAAATTACCGTCAGGTCAAGAAATCCCAAGGCCGTAGCTTTGACAAAATGGTTGGCCGGGAAGGGGGTAGAAAAATTACAGGAGGCCCTTGAGGATAAGAATATTGCTATGGCCAGAGGACGATCTGGAGGATAGGGATAGTCAGCTTATGGTGTTGGGAGATGAAATTGAGGAGTTACAGCAACGTGCCGTGCCCCATCTCGAGGATCTGGGAAAAGACAATAGCATGGTGATCATCCAAAAAAATAACGATGATCCCTTTCCATACCTAGCCATCTGTGGTCAACAGGGGTATGTAGCACAAAAAATTAGAAATAAGCTTGTTGATTACCCCAAGGGTGAGATTGTGGTATTGGCGGAGACCCCGAATTCTATTGTTCATTACAACTGGCTTCGAGAACGTGGGTGTATCGAGGTAAACCCCGAGCGTGTGAGGCATTTCAGGCTAGGCGAACACTATACACATGAACGTCTTCTGGAGCTTGCGGAATGAGTGTCGCTATAACCGGCCTCCATTCAGACATAATTTTTACTATCCTTACGGATATTGAAAATTATCCTCACATCATATATTGGTTATTAATCAACCCCCTTTGGGGGACCAAATTAGGTATGTCCAAGGGGGCATCTGCCATGGGCCATTACCAATCCTTAACCTCCTCTGGAGGTACCTGAACATCCTCCGGGATCAGCATGAGTTCCTCTGACACGAAACTTCTTTCAGGACCGTCCTTTAAATAGTATAAAATGCGGCTAGGTACCACCTTTCCTGATCTCCAAGGTGTGGACACCGGTGACCACACCCAACCAAATACAATTTAACTGACTGAAGCCGGCCTCTATTGTTTTCTGTTGAGATGTGGTCAGCCTAAGTCAGAACCTTTTTGGAGTGGGTTGTAGAAGAGGTGCTACCCAGGGAAATGCGAAAGCTTGCTGCAGCAATAGAGGAAAGAGATATTGCCATTGCCATTCTCGAGGACGATCTTGATGTCAGGGATGAACAGCTTGATGTTCTTAGGCAGGACAACTCTGAACTATGGCAGAGGCATGTTCCACACAGGCATCAATATGACAACGTGCTGTGCGTGATTGATAAAAACGATCCACATGAGCATGGAATAAAATGCGGGCATGATCACTACATGATACGATGCCAGCGTAAAAAACTCGGTACAAGGATAAGTATTTTAAAAGCAATGTACCCCGAGATGACTGTAAGGGAACCGGAATGTGATGATCCCAATGCCGTGCATGATTGGTGTAGGTTCAAGGATGATGTACTTACCAAGGACAATTTCTACAAGAACCACTTCACCGTACCCGATGATGATACGCGGGAGCTCTTCGAGGGCATGTTTGACATTGATATGTCGTAAGCGGGCACTAATTCTACTACGTAAAAGGGTAGTATAATTACCATTTATGACCACTGTGAAAACCCCTGGGCAAGCATCGGCATATAGAAAGATGTCGTCACAAGTTATGTTCAACGCAGGAGCCATCGAGACCCTATCCAACAGCCGGGATCAACCCAGGTTTAAACGCGCCGATTTGGGACGTTTCCTTGGTATTGAAAAGGTTAAAAATATGGCATTATCTTCATCATTCCTATCTATCAGATCCGAAATAGTAGGAACCCATAGGATGGGTCCCCGATCAGGTATGCGAGGAGGAGGGAAAAATGGTCATGACGTTTTTGTCACGCTGGAGGGCGCCTTGGAAATTGTGCGTAGGTCAAAAAAGCCTAAGGCTGTAGGGGTCATCAAATGGTTAGCCCGGGGAGGTGTCCAAAAATTACAGGATGAACTCAAGGAGCAGCGTCAAGCCCTGGAGGACAGGGATGGGGCCCTGGCCTTTCTCAATGATGAAATTGAGGATAGGGATAGTCAGCTTATGGTGCTGGGGGATGAGATTGAGGAGCTACAGCAACGTGCCGTGTCCCACCTTAAAGATCCCGGTAAGGATAATAGTATAGTGATTATCCAGAAGAACAACGGTGATCCCTTTCAATACCTAGCCATCTGTGGTCAACAGGGATATGTAGCACAAAAAATACGAAATAAGCTTGTTGATTACCCCAAGGGTGAGATTGTGGTATTGGCGGAGACCCCGAATTCTATTGTTCATTACAACTGGCTTCGAGAACGTGGGTGTTTCGAGGTAAACCCCGAGCGTGTGAGGCATTTCAGGCTAGGCGAACACTATACACATGAACGTCTTCTGGAGCTTGCGGAATGAGTGTCGCTATAACCGGCCTCCATTCAGACATAATTTTCACTATCCTTACGGATATTGAAAATTATCCTCACATCATATATTGGTTATTAATCAAGCCCCTTTGGAGGACCGTATGTCCATGGTGGCTATTACCACTCTTTAACACCCTCTGGAGGCACCTCAACATCCTCTGGGATCAGCATGAGTTCTTCTGAAACAAAGCTTCTTTCAGGACCGTCCTTTAAATAGTATAAAATGCGACTACCTGCTACTATTTTATCCAACCTATACATTTTCCTACTCCAAAAGGCGTCGGTAGCGCGTCTTTTCGAATCTTCATGTTCTTCTCCTGGTTGCAGGAGGTATAAATACAAGCCATCCCCAGGTAAGGGCCTCTCCACCGGGTATTCTTCACTTTTTGCGAGTGGGACCTCATCCATCTTAATTGCTTTGATAGGCTTCATATCGATCATAGTAGTTTTGATATTGTTTAGACCCTTCACGATAGTGTATAGATGTTTCACCCCTATACTGCTGGTCTCATCAGAAGCCAACTCTTGGGCATCCTGGGGCTTAAAGAGCCTTTCAGCAAGTACCTTATTGTAGCTCTCTACAAAGGCTGTAAACGTATGGTGGTACTTAGTTGTGGCCTTCTTAATTTCAACACCTTTGCCTTCCAGCAGCTTGACTACATCTGACTTGAACTCAGAACCATTATCACATTTGAAGGTTTGGGGGTATTGAAAGGGCCCTGCCTTATAAATGTCCCTGATCATCTCGGCAACCTCACTGGCTTTTTTGGTACGCAATGGTCTCGCTACTTTGTAGCGAGAGGCTACATCAATGCCTGTCAGAATGTATTTGTAGGTGTTTCCATACAGCTTGTCATGCGGCATGTACAGTAGATCGAACTGATGCATTTCGTTGGGTCTGGTAATGGTGAAGTGTGGGTAGTCTATACGTTTCGGACCTTTGATGTGTCGTAGCCACAAGAGTTGACGAGACAGCCAGTGAGTGACTAACTTTTTGGATAGACCAGCCTCCTTCGCGAGCAATTTGACGGCTTTCCGGCCGGTCCAGAGGTGTTCGGCATGTAGCAGATATTGCTTAATTTATCCGCCTCCTCATCGGTAATAATATGTAATGCTTTTGACATGTCTTTATTTATATATGTCAAAAACACACGTTGTTATAAATATTTATATACCACAAAGCCTAATAGTGATAGGGAGCCAAGTACGAACGTTAACTCACCTTCTTGTTGGGGTTTGGACGGTGTATAATAGTCAGATAATTTTGGAGCCTTCTTGCTCGAAGCAATATAGAATTTGTACATGTCGTCGTCCAGCTCCCGAAGGCTCTTCCATGCCTTTATTTGCAGTTCCCGCTGCTCACTGAACCAGTCCAGTTTAGCCTGTCTATCCCTAATCCAGGCAGCCTGTGCATCATTGAGCTTTTCCATGGCCTCGTCGTGCCTTTTCCGTTCGGCCCCATCATGCCCCGAAAGTTTGCTAAATAGGAAGTTGGTCCCTGAAAATGCTAAGGCGTTAATCGCGGCACGTGCAACAAGGACAGCGATAGTTGCCATTTATTAGTACTCCACTCAGTGAAATCTACCGTCTAGAATGTTCAGCTGAGCGTCCATTAGCAAGTACACATAGCATCTGAAATCCCCATTACCATCGGCCTTTTTTGTCATGTGCAAAGTGATCCCATCGCTCAAACGTTGTAATGGTCTCCCGCTACCATGTAGGGTATTATCGTTAGAGGCCCGGAAATCGATGAAGAGGGCGTATCTCTCGTTGAAAAATTGGCCAATCGTCACATTCGAGTCATGGCTACCGAAAAGGTTGGTAATCTGCTCCAGATGGTCCTTAGGGAGCATGGCATGCGAGTACAACTCATTGGGTTCACCCTCGACAGTGACGCTAATTTTCTCAAGCTTAGGATTATAGAACATCTCATTTATACCAGAATATGGTTTAACTTTCCCAGGGTCTATGAACAATAGCAAAACACCTTTCAATGACATAGCTGGGGTGTCAATCTGAAGGTTATATGAGGTATCGGCTTTTTTAATGGTCACCACCTTACTTCTCAGGATCCGCTCGTATGGTAGGGCCAATCTTGCATACCTTGACATCATGGCTCTCGCTAGACCTTCATTGGAGATCCTGTCGAACTGTAGCTTAATGTTGCTGATTTTGTAGGTAGCATCCGCCGCCTTGGCCGCCGTAGATCCCACGGCAGCCGTGCCTCCATCTTTGATGACGTCGTTATGCGGTGCGAAATTTACGACGAATTGGAGTCGGTCATATAAACCCGCCGGATAAAAGGGTAGGTCTCTGGTGAGTTCAAACATCTTGCCGAGTGGTATGCAGAAAGTGTTGCCATAGGCGGCAGCAATGGCTTTCTCCTCGTCGGTACCTACATGATCGCTAGCTTTGACCTGTAGGGCCCTGATGGTACCGTCATTAGGGTTAATACCCTCTAGAATTAAGTTGTTTTCCCTATCAAATTTTGGCTGCCAGAGATCCCGGTACAATGCCAGGGTATTGTAATCAGATTATTTTGTACCTCATTGCCATTCAGGGTGATACGTAGATTTCGCACCAGGCTTTTGCCGATATTCGAGACAATGGTACGTTTCGTGTTGGTCCCCGTTAGCGTCAGGTCAAACAGGAGTCTCAGGCTCCTCGGGAGTATAACATCGTTTTTAGACATGTTGGGTATATCAACGTATAAGTCTTCATTCTGGTTAATAGTGCTTGGTATATGGCTTATCTGTACCCTTTGACGGCGTCCCTTGATACCAAAGAGCTGCTTCGTTTCTGCATAAGGGTCCAATGTAGTTCCGAAACTCATGTTTATTACAGGGAAATGTTCTAATAAAATGGCTGATAATCCAGTATTTACACACGAAGAGGATCTTGGAAAGACTGGCGGGGATGATAAGGAAGAGACCCCATCAAAACAGAAACTTCCATCGACGCAACAACTCCCCGGAACATCGGGTACTTCAACACGGGACGGCAGGGGCAGGGAGGTGCGCTTGGTAAACTCGTGAGAAGCCAACTGGAAACAGTAGTCAATGATTTTTACGAACATCTTAATAATAACTGGAACCTTGGGCCTTTGGATGAAACTAAGATGGATATAAATATAATTAATGGTAACTTCAAACGTGAGGGGGAACAGCTTTTTTTCAAAGATATAAGACTTACAAAAGAGTATGGGGTCGGGTTCCTAGCCTTAAGTACATTAAAAAAATATGGCCTTACGACTCAAGGTATTCGAGATATGGGTTTTAAAGATTATATCAGTACCCCCAACAAAATGGAAGCGATCCGGAACCTCGCGCTAGAGGTTGATGATATTGCTAATGAGGGTGAAGGGGAGGCTTCGGGTGATATCATCCCTATGGAAAGTCTGGATAATATAATTAGAGTTCTACATGATGTAGGAACCAATACAGAAGAAGCCTCGTTAAGTCAATTCACCGAACGTGAATTGAAGGACTTGATCTTGAACTTCAAACTTATCAGGGTAATATTAGAAGTCTAGAACATAAGATAGTTTCATATGACAATAAAATTAAGAATGCAGAGGACAGTATTAAAAAACGTCAGAATCAGGAAGATGGGGCATATGATGGTGAGATATTAGATAATGATAAAAAAATAATAGAACAGCTTGAGAAAAAAATTAAAACCATGAATGAGGAAAGGAATGCCTTAAGAGATAAGGTGAAGGAGCTTAAGCGTAGTATTTATAGCCAACTGAGACATATTAGGGACACTCTGTTGAAAATATCAGGTGATGATACCACCCTAATTGAAAAGCTTAAAATCTTGTTCAAGGAGCAGGGCTTGACGATAGCTAGCATCGTTTCGGCTATTGGATTATTAATAAGCACCATCGTGCTCTCCGTTACGGGGGGTTCTGCCGCGGAAGGTGCCGCAGGGGGAAGTGCCGCCGGTGGTGCAGGAAAAGGGTTTGTTGTGAAGCAGCTGGAGCGATTGGGAAAGTTCCTCAAATATCTTGCGGGTAAAGCAGGTGCTGCATTGCCTGGTATCATCGGTACCGTTGTTTCCTTCCTTCTAAGGGTAGTGTCAACAGTTGTGGAATATGTGGCAAAACATCTATACATGGCCATCGCGGCTGCTGCCGGGTTTGTTGTGCTCTATGTAAGGAAATAGGTTACTTAAACCATATATATGCAATGATAAGGCCTACCCCAGTCGTGATCAATACAGCCTTAGTATCCTCGTGTTTGTTTTGTAGGGGCTGTTCGGGAGGATGAGGAGGCTTAGTATGCTTTATAGGTATGGTATGCCTTGGGGGTATAGTATGTGTAGGTGCCGTGGTATGTATAGGGAGTATAGCCTGTATAGGTGCTGTGGTATGCTTGAAGGGCGTAGTATGCTTGAGGGGCGTAGTATGCTTGAGGGGCGTAGTATGTTTAACAATAGGCTTGTTGTTCACATCAACTTGGGTACCAATATTGACATTGGCAGGTGCTATGAGAATATTGTTGTTATACCCTACAATTTTGCCTATGCGGAGGTTCATATCCGATGGTAGCATGTATACGCTGGCCATGACGGCGAAGTTTACCGGAGTCCTTGCATATTGCAAGACCTTCTGGAACTCTGTGATGTCATGTCCTACATTCTCTTGGCGTTGTATCGTGGCTTCGAATTTTTGGATCAGGATTTGCCTTGCTGTGTAATTATCCGCATCAGACCCCAGAAGGGATGCTTTGGCCCCTGCCTGCGATCCAAGCAACAAGACCACGTAGACGCGAATACTCTCATTCAGCTTGGTCAGACCTTCCGATGTCAAACCCTGACTTGCTGGCATGATGAATTTGGCCCAATCACCATCAACCTGTGGTCACCATCTTCCGTTGGTGAGTGATGCCGATACTGACTTGGTCTTGTATAGGCCATTAGGATCTGCACCATACTCGCGGCATACTTGCGCATACCCAGAGGTTGAATAAGGGTTCTTATAGCGTGAGAACCCATCATTGTAAGGCATCGGAACCCTTATCCTTGCCAGAATACGCCGCATATGGTAGTACACGTGAAATTTGAATATGGAGTTTACAAGTGGTACGGAGCCTGTTAGGTGCTTAGCGGATATACCTAGTACAGTGCTTGCACAATGAGTTGCAAAGTTAACCTGAATATTCCAGTAGTCGAGGGCTTGTCCTTTTGTCCATCCCTGAATGACAGGGTCGTTCAGGTACGTACTTGTCACTTTGATGGGATATTTTTTGAACTCGGGGAATGCCACAGGGATATGCGAGTTTGTAGACACGTACAGGTCCCGATGCTCCAAGTTTGTTACACCAATTGACCATTCACCCCTGTTTGACTTGTACTTTGCGTTGGAATTGTATGAGTAGATATTCATCGTTTTGTTTTGTTTTGTTTTTAAAACAAAGATGAAACAACTGTATATCACCGGTATATACAAGCCCACGATATTCGAAGACTACCTAGGGCAGGATAGTAGGATAGCCTTAAAGGGCCTCAGTATTCGACCCACATGGTTGAATATCTATAACAACAACGACTTCACCATCCGGAAGGTAGGGCCCGATCAAAGGGAGACTCGGATCACCATTATGAACGGGCTGTACAAAATAGAGGATTTGGCGGCTATCGTGAATAGCCAGGCAGAGGACAAAATCAAATTGTTTGTCCTGAAAAATGGACTCTGCAGGCTCTGTGTCAGTGACGGGTACACGGTGGTGTTTGGTCGACATCTGCATGAACTTCTATGATTTAAATACGATCCCGCTAATAAGTACTATCAGAAGGGTGACTATGATGCATATTACAAGACCGACGTTTATATTAGATTAAGACTCGTTTGCCCCCAGCTAGATGAGAACGATTGCCTACTAGATGGCAAGAAGTCTAAAATTCTCGCCTTACTTCCCACCAAGGAACTAAATGCTTGGGGTGATATGCTGACTTGGAGTTTTGATACTCCTATCTACCTACCCTTGAAGGGGTCCACGGATCGTTTGGAGTTTATGTTGACAGATGAACATCACCACGATAAAAACGTTTCATTTACCGGGATAACGATGCAAATCCTGATAGAATAAATGAGCGATATATCTAAGCTGTACCCAAATTTATTACCGAGTGCACCCGCACAGGGATCAGATATGCAGGAGGAGAGCCAGCTCTACAGGCTCAAAAACATCGATGATATTGAAAGTATCTCCGGAATGAAATAAAGGAGCGGGACAAGCTTGCGAAGAAGTTTAAGATGCATGGAACCTGGGTCAGATTCTGCGACCATGGTCTGCTTGGCGTGAGTGTTATCACGTCGGGACTTGGTATCGGGGCTATAGCCTCGGGCCTGGGGGTCCCCCTTACCATAGCGATGGGGGGACTCACTATTGCGGCCGGGATAGGTCAGGCAGGCCTTAGAAATGCCTCAAAAAGGCTTGGGGTTAAGAGCAAAAAGCATGAAGGTATCAGGCTGCTTGAGGAGGCTAAATTAAATTCTATCATTGACCTAATCAGTAAGGCAATGGAAAATGGTGTGATAGTGACTATGAATACAGTCTAATTAGCAGGGAGAAGGAGAGGTATATGCTATTAAAGGAACAGATGCGACAGCGGTTTAACCGTGTCGTTAACAGCATCAACGAGCAAGAGCGTGCCCAGCTGGTTGCAAAGGGTCGGGAAGAGGGTAGAAGCTATGTTTTAAAAAAACTTCAGTCTGCACAGTATGTAAGCGGTACCTAGAATCCCCGCCCGAGTATAAACCTTAATTTTTATATATTTTAGTATTGTATGACCTATAAAATATAGGATTTTTCTAATCATCCTCACCTAATAGGGACTCACTTTCAGATTGTTGTCGATATTTGCATTCAGTTACATATATCTGTGGATGATAATTGTTTCCCTGCATATATATCGATGATATTGAGAGGATTGCTGTGACCTGACATGGTAGGTTGTATGGCACTGGCATATCATTGAATTATGTTGCTATGACGTCCTTGTAAGACCTAATTTTGGCGTTTATGTAACGATCCTTTTTGACCGGGGCTGTCGTTAATTTCTGGGAAATTAGCTCCTCTATCTTGGACCAGATCTGACGGTACTTCACACTCCATTCTGGATGCTCGTCTAGATCGAGACCCATTGCTGGTACGGCATTAGCGTTGTACTGGGTGACACCGTTCGGTGACCAGATTTTTGATGGGTTTTCACCATTAGGGCCACCACGAGGTCCCGTGTATGATATCCTATAACATAACGCCTATCTTTACCACCATTAGATGGTATGGGATCCGAGACAGTTAGGCATTCCACGTTGATATCATTTATATCGATTAATTTTACGGCATGTGAATAGAATAGTTTGTGATTAACAATCTCATTCTCAAATTGTAGCATCTTGTTTTTTATTATAATTTAAACGATGTCAGAGAATTGCATTTCATCGTACATACGCAGCCGCCCACGTTGTAGGTGGTATAATCTTGGTAGCAGTACCAACATAAAATTTTACCGCCTACCTCAAACCTTCGCTCACATCTACATCTGTCGTCCACATCCACAGAGCCCACATCCGTTCACAGTCCTTACATTGTTGTTCATCCATTTATTTCCAAGTCATCAATACGATCCTCCAGATATTTAATCCTCCGTTCATTCTCCTTCTCCTTCTCTGATTCTTGTACCAAAGCCAGGGCCATTAGCGGTAGAGAGTAAGGGGAATTCCCCTGAGATGTGCGCGTTGATTATTAGAGAATTGTGTTAGAAAATATTGGACCTCTTATTCTACATTGTTGTGACGTCATCTGTGGTGAATAATAGGTATTATGTAGATTAATATGGGATGGTATCGGATGGTGCTGTGATTTAGGGACTTGTTCGTGGGCGTGCGCGTGTGCGTTTTAGGGATTGTGCTAGAAGTAACATTTATCTATCTCTCATATTTAGTAAACATATATGATTTTTTTCACGATGTTACTAAGATAAACATTTTTTATAGTGGGAAGCATACTATTTGGAGCAGCAGCCGGTGGTGCAACAGCAGCTAGTATAGGGAGGGAATATAACCACACTTTTCCAAAAAACACGGTCAAACTCTCATAAAAAATATCATACACAATTTCACTTGTGACGTCACAACTTTTTGTCACGCTCCATTGCACAAAATACTGCTGATCATCAGCAAAAATCCACTGATCATCAACGCATGCGCAGTAACATCAGTGCTATCATACGCAAGTGGAGTAAAGTCCCCATCATGTTCTGCAATCTTCGGACTTTGTTGAAATGTATATATAAATGAGTTGGTTCAAGACGCAAGACACGTGCAACAAGGCTGTTGAAAAGTACGAACCGGTGCTCAAATATGTGCCAGATCGGTTCAAAACTCAGGACATGTGTAATAAGGCTGTTGTAAAGAATCCCCTGGCGATCGAGTATGTGCCGGATTGGTTCAAGACGGATGACATGTGCAATAAAGCCGTTGAAAAGAATCCCTATATGCTCGAGTATGTCCCCGGCAGGTTCAAGACGCAAGACATGTGTGACAACATATTCCCAATATATATGTGAAGAAAACAGGGTTATCTTACAACAAAGATTGTAAGATAATACTACTATAATAAATGTGCATCAACTGTCAATCAAAATTCGATATATTTGGAAGTGCAGTATTCATGACCTTTATGGCTGGCATTGGTATCTCCCTACCACTTATGGCCTTAGCATTAGTACAAGAATCAGAGAAGGAGAAGGAGAAGGAACGAAGGATTCAAGACCTATGGGATCGCTTTAATGCCTTGGAATCATAAGATAAATGGATGAACAATGTAAGGACTGTGAAAGGGTACTTGACGAATATGACAGGTGTAGCTGTGGGCGCAGGTTTGTGGTAAATGGAAAATTATTGTGCTGGCAGTGCTATCATGAATATATCACGTATAATGGGGGTGGCTGTGTATGTACAATGGCATGCAATTCCCTGAAGTCGTTTGAATTATAATAAACAAGATGCTACAATTTGAGAATGAGCTTGTCAGCCCTAAAATTTTCTATAACTTTGCCACTACGTTTACAGACATCAAATGATATCAATGTGGACTACCTGACAGTATCAGACCCCATTCCTGCCAATGGAGGTAAGGATAATCGGTACATAGTGGGGTATCATACACGAGACCTTGTAGTAGCCCTGAGGGTAAAGACACCCAAGATTTGGTCCCCGAATGGAGTGACCCGGTACAACGCCAATGCAGTACCGGCAATGAGTCTTGACTTCGAAGAGTACCCTGATTGGGTTTCCAAATATCGCCAAATCTGGTCCAAGATCGAAGAATTGATATCTGAGCAATTGACGACGGAGCCTGTGAAAAAGGACCGTTACGTGAACGCCAAGCTTAAATACTACAGGGACGCCATCACGACAAAATTCCATGGTATGCCAGTACCCTATGATTAGCCATGCCAAGCCAGTGCCATCCTGGCTATTTCATCAGTGTATATGCAAGGTAAAAACCATTACCCCCAGGTACATATTACGGAATGTCGATATAAGGACCTCAAAAAAGAATTTTTGCTGAGTGAAGATTAAAAAACCCATATATTTTATAGGACATACAGGTCCTAAAAATATATATTAAATTAAGGCCTATACTCAGGTGGAGGGTCTACATAGCGCTTGCATACTGCGCAGGTCAAACGTTTATTAAAATTTCATCCCTTACCTCTTGCCTCCCTTCCTCTCGACCTTTTGCAACTAGCTGGGCACGCTCCTGTTCATTAATGGCATTAAAGATCTGCCTAACACGTTGACGTATCTGTTCCTTTAGCAGCATATACTTCTTATATTCCTGTGCTATGAGGGTGAACTCATAGTCGCTGATGACTCCATTCTCAATTGCTTTTGAGATAAAATCAATGATGGAATTCAGCTTCGTCTCCGCGAGTAACCTTATAGTCTCATGTTTTTTGGATTTCACACCCAAACTCTTCCCGGCGTTCCGCAGACCGGCTTGCCCTATCCCCATTGCTATGCTAATACCCCCATTGCAATAGCCAAGGGTACTCCTAGGCCAGAGGCCATAGCTCCTATACCAAGCCCTGACGTGATAACGCTTATACCTAACAGACCATGGTCCGTATACCTCACCCAGATCCCATGCATCTTGAACTTCTTTGCGAGTCTGTTCCTCTCCTTGATCTCATCCCGCCGGTACTTTTCAATCTCCCCGATCTTCCCAAGCCTATACTTTTGGCTTTCCTCGGGTATATCAGCACTTTGTGCAGGTGCACTCGGCAAACTAGGGTACAGTTTGCTGATATCGCTCATCTTTATTCTATCAATAGCTGCATGGTTAATCCGGTGAACGAAACGTTCTTCTCATGATGATATTCATCCGTTAACATGAACTCGAGACGGTCCGTAGAGCCCTTTAGGAGAAGGTATATCGGAGTGTCAAAACGCCATGTAAGCATATCCCCCCAAGCGTTTAATTCCTTGGTGGGAAGCAAGGCCAGAATTTTAGACTTTTTACCCTCAAGTAGGCAGTCGTCTTCATCCAACTGAGGGCAAACAAGGCGCAGTCTAATATAAACGTCAGTCCTGTAGTATGCATCATGGTCGCCAGCCTGATAGAATTTATCGGCAGGATTGTAGGGTAGGCCCAGGAGCTCTTGCAGTTGGCAATGAATAACCACCGTGTACCCGACACTGACACGGAGCCTACAGAGTCCATTTTTCATGACAAACAGCTTAATCTTGTCCCCCGCCTGGCTATTGACGATAGTTTCTAGTTCCTCTATCCTATACAGGCCGTTCATGATCTCAATTCTAGTCTCTGTCTGATCAGGCCCGGTCCTACGAATGACAAATTCATTGTCACTATAAAGGTTCAGCCACACGCCTCGAATACTGATGGACTTTAGAGCTATCCTCGTATCTTGCCCCAAGGTAGTCCTCAAATATCGTGGGCTTCACAATGTCTGTGATATACAGCTGCTTCATCGTTTTGTTTATAACAAAACGATGAACATATATTCATACAACCCCAAGGCAAACTACAAGTCCAACAGGGGAGAATGGCCACTTGTCGTAACCAGCCTGGAGCATCAGAACCTGTACGTGTCTACGGAATCACACATTTCCGTGGTATTCCCCGAGTTTACCAAATACCCCATCAAGCCTTCAACAAATTTACTCAATGACCCTGTCATTGAGGGTTGGAAGGGACAGGCCTTGGACTACTGGAATATTCAGGTTAACTTCGCCACCCATTGCGCAACCACGGCCTTAGGCATATCTGCTAAGCATATGACGGGCTCCGTACCACTTATTAACGCCATCTTTAAATTTCACGTGTACTACCACATGCGTCGCATTCTGGCAAGGATGAAAGTGCCAATGCCTTATATTGATGGTTTTTCACAGTACAAAAACCCCTACTCAACCTCTGGGTATGCACAAGTATGCCGCGAGTATGGTGCCAGCCCCAACGATCTCTATAAATTTAAATCAATAAGTGCCTCACTCACCAACCGTTCATGGTGGCCACAGGTTGATGGCGATTGGGCCAAATTTATCCTACCAACAAGTCAGGGTCTGACATCGGAGGGTCTGACCAAGTTAAATGAGAATATCCGGGTTTACGTGGTCTTGTTGCTTGGCTCGCAGGCAGGAGCCAAAGCATCCCTACTCGGCTCTGATGCTGACAACTATACGGCTAGGCAGATTTTGCTACAAAAATTTGAAGCCATGGTGCAACGTCAGGAAAATGTAGGGCATGACATCACGGAATTCCAGAAGGTGTTGCAATATGCCCGAACCCCAGTGAATTGTGCTGTCATGCCCAGCGTCTACATGCTGCCTTCCGACATGAACTTGCGCATAGGTAAAATTGTGGGGTATAATAACAACATCCTCATAGCACCTGCCAATGTAAGTGCCGGGGTCCAAGTTGATGTGAATAACAAGCCTATTTGGGGCATGCGGCTGCCGCACCCCCCAAGCATACTATAAAACACCCCCCAGGCATACTACACCTCCCAGGCATAGTATTGTGCTTCCTCAAAGACAAAAGCACTCCTGAGGATACGAAATTTTCTCAAACAGGATCAGATTGATTTATTATTTAACTCATTTATTTTACCTTGTTTCAATTATTGCCCCCTTGTAAGGATGTTCTGCAGCAAACAGGCACACAATCTCATTTCGGCAACCCATAAAAGAGCGTTGTGTGCAAAAACTGGTCTGGTGCAGAAAACCTATACAGAAATACTGGAAATATCTAGTATGATGTCTATCCATGATAGAAATCTGAAAAGCCTTGTAACTGAAGTTTATAAGTGTCTTCATGGATTGAACCCTGAACTAATGTGGGATATTTTTCAAAAGAAGGAGACTACTTACAGTCTTAGGCGTGGTACTGTACTGGTCATTCCACCTTCTAAAAGCATTATCAGCAGAATTCTTTTCAATTTCGCGCTAGCCTAGCCTGGAATTACCTACCTGCGTGTGTCAAAAATGTGACAGATCTAAAAAAATTCAAATCTGTTATCAGGCACGTTGAAATATACTGCCAATGTAAACTCTGTGCTGCTCATTCGGGGATCAATCGATGATTTATTTTAGTACTTTATTTGTATTTTTATCACTTAGTATTTACATGTTTTAATTTGATAGTTGGTGTAAATTAGTACCTTGTAACTATACTGGATCCAACTTTAAATAAATAAATAAATAAATAAATCAAAAAATCAAAACACCTATACATGCTACACCCCTTAGGCATACCGAGCATACCATCAGACATGTGGCAGATATCAAACCACCTCCCAAACATGCTACGCCTCCTATGCATCCTCCTGAGCACAGGGAGCCAACACAAAACCAGCACGAGGATACCAAGGCCGCATTAATCACGACAGGGGTAGGGATAATCATTGCCTACATCTGGCTTAAAAAATAGCTAATATTAGACCTTTCCAACATAGAGCACGACAAACCCGGCAGCGGCCGCGATGGCCATGTACAGATGTTTTGCCACGTATTCCACGACTGTTGCCGCTACCCTCAGAAGGAAGGAGACTATGGTACCCATAATCCCGGGCAATGCAACACCTGCCTTACCTGCCAAGTATTTTAAAAATTTCCCCAATCTTTCCAGCTGCTTCTCCACAAAGCCTTTTCCTGCACCCTCTGCGGCACTTCCTCCTGCAGCACCCCCGGCGCTTCCTCCTGTAACGCAGAGTACAATAGTACAATGGTGCTTATCAGTAGACCAATAGCAGAGACGATACTCGCTATAGTTATGCCCTGCTCCTTAAACAAAATCTTAAGCTTCTCAAGCAGAGATGTGTTATCTTCAGCGATTTTCAACAGCGTGTCTTTGATGTGTCTCAGCTGGGGGTATATGTCAGTGGATAGTATGCCGTGTGCTTCCCTTATGGCCTTTTTTTTATCATTCAGATTCTTAATCTCTTTCTTCACCTTTTCTATTTCCCTCTCAAGGTTAGCTTGTTGTCCTTCGTCCGCCCCAGCCTTCTGCTTCTCAAGTTCTTTCACCTTGCCCTCTGCCTTTTTAATCTCGCTGTCGTATAGAGTCATCTTGTTTTTCAAGCTTTTCAAGTTACCCCTTAATGTCTGAAGTTCGAGGTCAAGGCCCCTTCTTTCACGTTCGGTGATGCCACCTTCATCAGGCCCAGCAAACGAAGTGTCTTGTATAAGGCCCTCCGTGGCATCTACAAATTCGTCGATCTCCTCTAACGATTCCATCTCAATATTTTCACCCTCGGCCTTCTTCTCTATTTTGCTATACTTTTTCAAGAGGTTCTGGGACCTGAATTTACCACCCCTGTTGGGTGTAACATAGTCGACAAAACCCAGGGCTTGTAGACGATTACTACCTAGCAACGTTTGTATCTGGCCAACGGTTTTTAAGGTACCATGTTGATTCGTAATCACTATTTCCTTGAAGGTTTTTTTCCCTTTCACTATCTCTTTAACAATAAGTTTATCCACCCTGAAGGCATCGTAATATCTCGCATTGGGTAACCCCAACTTCTCCCCAAGATGATCGTAAAAGCCGTCGACCTTTGATTTTAATAGTTTTTGCCTTTGCCCTGAAAGCGTGTCCCCCTGCTGTTGTTTTGTTGAAGGCCCCGGCGTTCCGGGGAGTTTTGGCGTTCCGGGGAGTTTTGACGTAGTATCATCAGGTTTATCTGGATGGCCCTCATCCTCCTCATCATCAATATCAATGTCAGGTACAAATATTGGATTAGTTGGCATTTATTAGAAGATTTCCTATATATAATAAACATGAGTGCATTCGGAACGACCCTAGACCCATATGCGGAAACGAAGCAGCTCTTCGGCATTAAAGGCAGGAGGCAGCGAGTTCAGATAAGCCATATACCTTCAACCATCAATCAAAACGAGGACTTATACGTGGATATTCCCAACATGCGACAGGACGAGGTTATATTTCCGGGGTCCATCAAACTCTTGTTTGACCTGGAAGTGACGGCTACCAATACAAAACGCACCATCGTCAGCAACATCGGCAAAAGCCTGGTGCGGGACTTACGCATTACCTTGAACGGCAACGAGGTACAGAATATCAGCGATTTCAACACCTTCGCAGTCTACCGGGATCTCTGGCTACCAAAATTTGACAGGGACAACAATCTCATTCTTGGAGGTATCAACCCCAACGACGGGACCATCCGGGCCCTGCAGGTCAAGGCCACTGACCATGTAGGTACCGACGAGGAGAAGGCTATTGTTGCAGCCTATGGCAACACCTTTTGCCACCACTGGGCAAGATGTTTGAACTCACCGGAGACCTACCGTTTTATCCAGCGGGTTTATATGACCGCCTCCAATTCGTCCTGCATTTCGCACAGCACGGCGACGTCATCAAAGATGGGGGTACGGCAGCCGTTGGGTCCACGGCATCCAAGGCAGCAGATGCTGCGTACAAGATCACTAACATCAAGCTAGAGTTTGACAAAGTGAGCCATGAAGGCCTGGCAGGTGCCATGATGTCAAGGTATGCAAGATTAGCACTACCCTATGAGCGGATCCTGAGAAGCAATGTGGTGACCATGAAAAAGGCTGATACCAGTTACAACCTTCAAATAGACACTCCTGCCAAGTCCCTGAAGGGTGTGTTGCTACTCTTTGTAGATCCCGGGAAAGTGAAGGCTTACGCTCGTGTCAACGAGGTCTTTTATAACTCCAAGATTGAGAAGATAAGCGTCACGGTGGAAGGTGAACCTAACGAACTGTATAGCCATGCCATGCTTCCCAAGGATCACATAGAGCAGATTGTCAACCTCTTTGGTAGCCATGACTCGAATGTGACAATTGGCCAATTCTTCAATGAACCCTACGCCCTGTTCATTGATTTTAGAGCAAGCCCGGACCATACCCTACATGGTAGCGGGAGGCCCCTACAGAGGCTTAGTGACGGCATTACCCTCCATATGACCAAAAAAGCCTACGGCACCGGGGACATCCGCTGTTACGTGTACTTGCTTCAAGATGCTCAATTAAACATCCTAGACGGCCGTTATCATTCTGTGGAGTATTAGTGACCATAATTTGTATTTGTCCCCAGAGGCAAATACAAATCAATATGGAAGGAAGCAAGAGCTGCTCGAAATGTAAACTCGCCTTATCTTTAGAAAATTTTAGGATCAAGGAAAAGGGTCAATTGACAAAAATGTGCATCAAATGCCTCGATATTAAGTGGGAGTGAGATTTGCCATTATCAAAGGGTGAGATCCCATTGCAAAGAGTGTGGGGGAAGTCAAATATGCCCCCATGGGAAATTAAAGTATCGCTGCAAGGAATGTGGGGGAAGTCAGATTTGTAAGCATGAGAAATTGAGGCATCACTGCAAGGAATGCAAGAAGGGTAAACACCTGGAGGGAACCAAGAGCTGCTCAAAATGTAAAAAAGTGTTGGCCCTAGATTCATTTAAGGTGTTGAAAAATGGAAAGACGGTAACAAGTTGCCTAGTTTGCCTGGATAAAAAGAAGGCCTTGCGGGAACGTAACAGATGCCCCCATGGCAGGCGGAGGTCCCAGTGTAAAGAATGCGGTGATAGAGATATTTGCCAGCATGAAAAAAGGAGGGCCTATTGTAAGGATTGTGGAGGAAGTCAAACATGCCCCCATGGAAAGCAGGGGGCTTGCTGCAAAGACTGCAGGGAGGGCAAACAATAAATGGCAACGATTGCTGTTATTGTTGCAGGCGCTGCAATAAACGCTCTTGCATTCAGCGGCACAAACTTCTTGTTTTCTAAACTTGCAGGACACGGCGAGGCCGAACGGAAGAGGCACGATAAGGCCATGGAAAAACTACAAGCAGCTCAGTCCCAATGGGTACAAGACAGACAAGCCAAGCTGGACTGGTTTAACGAGCAACGGGAACTGCAGATAAAGGCAGGCAAGAGCCTTCGTGAATTGGATGACGAGATGTACAAATTCTATATAGCCTCAAGTAAGAAGGCCCCAATATTGGCTGACTATTATACACCCTCAAAGCACCAACAGGATGGCGAACTCACCTTCATCGTTGGTTCCTTATCTCTGCTAGGGTTCGTAGCATATAAGTATCTGTAGAACGTTTTTAACATGTATAATAAACATGTCAAAAGCATCACATAGTATTACCGATGAGGAGGCGGAAAAGCTAAGCAATATATACTACACCCCGGAACATGTGTGGACCGGACGCAAGGCTATCAAATTGCTCGCTGCAGAAGCTGGCCTATCTAAAAAGAAGGTTACCCACTGGCTATCCAGGCAGCTGCTCTGGCTCCGGCATATCAAGGGCCCGAAGCGTATTGACTACCCTCATTTCACCATTACAACACCCAATGAAATGCACCAGTTCGATCTGTTGTACATGCCCCACGACAAGTTGTATGGAGACACCTACAAGTACATCCTGACAGGCATTGACGTGGCCTCAAGGTACAAGGTAGCTAGGCCCCTACGCACCAAAAAGGCTAGTGAGGTTGCAGGGATGATCAAAGATATTTACAAAGCGGGACCTTTGCACTATCCTAAAACCTTCCAGTGTGATAACGGTAGTGAGTTTAAATCAGATGTAATGAAGCTACTGGAGGGTAAAGGCGTCGAGATTAAGAGGGCCACCACCAAATACCACCATACATTTACGGCCTTTGTAGAGTCCTACAACAAGGTACTCGCGGAAAGACTCTTCAAGCCCCAAGATGCGCAAGAGTTGGTTTCTAACGAGACTAGCACCATTTGGGTCAAGCACCTGTACGCTACAGTAAAAAATCTCAATAATACCAAGACTGCCATGATTGAGATGAAAGCTAACAGGGCGATCAAACTCGAGGAGGTACCGCTTGCAAAAAGTCAGCAATATCCTGAGGAGGGACCCCTACCCGAGGATGGGCTGTACTTGTATTTACTACAACCAGGAGAGGAACACGATGATGCGAGACGACGTGCTACGGATGCTTTCTGGAGTAGGAAAATGTATAGGTTGGACCGTATTGTGGCAGGTAGTCGTGTTTTATACTACCTAGAGGATGGGCCTGATCGTAGCTTCGTGTCAGAAGAACTCATGCAGGTACCAGAGGATGTTCAGGTACCTCCAGATGTTATCAAGGAGTGGTAATAGTTCTTCATGAGTTCATCTAGGCCACCCAGATCTATTTCGTCATCCTCGTCATCTTCATTCGGATCTCTTACATAGTCCAAAGGATGTTGGGTGTAGAACGGGTATCCATAGACGATGCCTTTGATGACATTGGGTTCATTTTCCAAGTCAATATCAATCAATCGTCTATCCGGTATAGGAAAGTTGAGTATATTGCCTATTGTTGATGTATCAGCCAAATCCGATAGCTTCAAGTCCCTATCCTTGATGACCTGGTAACAGAGCACACCATAGTTGTTCTCCTTAACCGCAACGATATTGAGCCCCAGGCGTTCAATATCATCCTCTAAATCCTCGTCAATCTCGCTTCTTACAAATGTACCCCATGCTTTTTCGCCTGATGCTAACCTGTGTAAAAGCTCTTCGTCTGTGGGGTATTCAAAACCTTCGTAGTATACCCCACCTCGATACCTAAAATTGTCCAGGTAGGTTGGGAAATATCCAGCCACTGACCCTGCCTTGATACAGCAATGTAGCACGGGTACCTGGATATCGTAGTTGATTGTAAATTGATTTTGTTTTATGTATGCTTCCATCTTTTGATATTTCACTGGCTTTTAACATACACCCAAAAGGGTCAAAAAGGTATATTCCATAGGGAGGGGTTGGTTTGAAACCAATATATGATGTGAGGATAATTTTTACTACCCGTAGGAGTAGTAAAAATTGTGCTTGGTTGGGTGTACTCAGATCTGAGTACACCCCCGGGGCCGGCTATAGCATCACTCATTCAGCGAGCTCTAGGAGACGCTCATGTGTGTAGTGTTCGCCGAGCCTAAAATGCCTGACCCTCTCCGGGTTTACTTCGATACATCCACGCTCTCGAAGCCAGTTGTAATGGACAATACCATTCGGGGTCTTTGCCAGTACCACAATCTCACCCTTGGGGTAGTCAACAAGCTTGTTCCGTATTTTTTGCGCCACATACCCCTGTTGGCCACAGATGGCCAGGTATGGCCAGGGATCGTCGTTGTTCTTCTGGATATTACCATACTGTTATCCTTTCCAGGATCATCGAGATGGGGCACGGCACGTTTCCGTAGCTCCTCAATTTCATCCCCCAGCACCATGAGCTGACTATCCCTATCCTCAATTTCATCACCGAGTAAGGCCAGGGCCCCATCCCTGTCCTCTAGGGCCTGGCGATGCTCTTTAATTACATCTTGTAGTTTTTGGACGCCTGCCCGGGCAAGCCATTTGATGACCCCTGCAGGCTTGGGGTTCCTGGAACGGCGAACAATTTCCAAGGCTCCGTTCAATGTGACAAAGACGTCATGCGGATTTTGGCCTTCATTTTGGGTGTATGTACTACATACACCTCCTCCTATTTCTTCTCTTGTTGATATCATTTGATTATCGAGGCTACACTGTCTAACATTTTCAATACCTAAAAACCTACCAAGATTAGCGCGTTTAAACATAGGTTGATCCTGGTTGCCGGACAGAGTTTCAATTGCTCCTGCGTTGAACATAACTTGCGACGACATCTTTTCTAATATATCAATGTAGGCCCGAAGATTTCACTAGAGAATCTTCCAAGTCCTAGGATGTTCCAATCTCACATATAGGCATGCCTGCTTTGACTTTTTCAGCTCAGCCTTGATGTCCGACCAGTCCGAAATCATGTTGGTTTCCTCGTCTATCATCTTCATGTCACTCCTTTCGTTTGGATACCACAAAAACAGGGCTTTCTTTTGCCTCCTGAGATTCTTGGGGAGAGCTGTATACGATTGGGTTAATAGCCAAAGACTATGCTTGCGATGCCTACCCGAAATAGCCAATTCAAGTAGGGACTGTCGACGCTTGTCGAGGCTTTCGTCGGCTATCATGTCGTCCACGACGAAAAGACTCTTCTCGCCCGCCAGTAACGACGACAATTTCGCTATCCATTCAAACAGCTCATTTCCAGGGTCTATAAGGAACACGTAATCATCCTTCCAGAGTGAGGCCCTCTCAAGGTATGTCGTATTGCACCGTAGGGTAGGGCATAGTATCACAATATTGTGATAGTGTGCCCTATACTCATTTTCCAGTAGGTTCAGGACACGCTGCGTTTTCCCACAGCTTGTCGGGCCTGTAAACATTGCCGTGTGGGAGTCTTTTAAAGCATCCAACATTTATTAATAATAGGACCATTTCCTATTATGGATTTTGGGGTACAGGGCGGCGCAGGTAGAACAAATCAACACACCACCGTGGTTATTCACCAAAAAACCCCGGCAGGCAGGGCAGAGCTTGGTATTTTGGGTCTTATATTCGGGGGGTACTGGAGTATATGTTAATTTTCCCTGTAGGAGACGCAGTACCGTGCGATACCTCTTGACGAGCCATGCCTTCTCCTGGCTGACAGACTCGGGGGTGCCAGGATGAGTTCAGCGCACTGGGATATAATGTCGTATGTCAAGAGGGTATATAAAAGCAGATAATCTTCATCCTGACCAAGCCCCCTAATTTCCATATCAATGGCAAGAGGGTCTACTTCGTATTCGATAAGAGGGTCCTTGCATTTGGTACGCCGCCTCTCCTTCGCCTTAGCAAGGCAACCTATACAACATTTTGTTCTACTTTTCCCCCTAATCTTAAACTTGTCTGGGGCTAGGATGTGCTTGCATTTCGAGCAGCATTTGGCCTCCATTTACTATGAAGATACTCGCCTTATGCAATGCCTTGGCAACATCAGCAAGCGTAGGGTACCTCCCAGTTTCCATATACTTAAACGGAACCTTGTGATCAATATGCAAAAACTCGTAGTCCTCCCAAGTCATACCCTCAGAAAACTGGGCTTCAATATGGGCCATGCAGATAGCTATGACCTCCTTATTTTCATGTAGAGGCTGGTTGCGGGGGCGGCACCTTGCGCAATCCTTTGAAGCCTTGCTAGAAGCGAGGCAGGTGATGCATTGCCTTAACATTTGACCATTACGCTTGATCCTAAAATGGTTCAATGGTAGATAGTGTTTACATTTTGTACATGTCTTAGCCTCCTCCATATTGATTTCTATCTCTCGTAGAGAGATAGAAATTTTATCGGACGGTCTATTTTGGAGGTTTGGGGAATCTCCTTCTCCTTCGGGGTTACGTTGCTTGTAGTCATTTATATTATAACATCTTGAAAAAATCAGGATGAGCTTTGCCCTTTTGAGG
The DNA here is from genome assembly GCA_030067915.1 of Hydractinia echinata. Lineage (NCBI taxonomy): Eukaryota > Metazoa > Cnidaria > Hydrozoa > Anthoathecata > Hydractiniidae > Hydractinia > Hydractinia echinata. The sequence continues at coordinate 411,217 of JASGCC010000102.1, read as the reverse complement.
ATCAGGGGTGGGCTTGTGAGTTTCTCCATCATTTTTGCCGCCCCTACCAAACTTATACCATACACCAACTCCTACTGCTAATACGGCAAGCGTACCTACCCCGTACATGTAGACATTGTTCATCAACTTGTGAGGACCTGCGGCAGGTTCTTGATCATCTGGTGAAGTACCTTTGCCCACGTTCTTCTGTAGGTCGGCGTTGTTCTTTCGGTTCCATTCCGCAAGTCTCTTGCCAGCAGTAACACGACCTTCGTTCTTCTTGGTTATGACTTGATTAGTAGACTCCTCACTCATTTGTTTTAAACCCTAAGACTTATAACAAATTTCAATGTAGGCCCTCAAAGATCTTCCTCCTTGGTCTCCGCTTCATCGTCTTTTTTGCTCATATGCCGCGCCGTGTGGCCTACCACCAAGATAGGCGCCAAGCATCTGCCAATGGTGCAGTACACAAGAATCCCGAGATCCGTCATGGAGTCTTGTATAATGGGGTCATCCTCGATGTCTTTTCGGAGGTCCTCGACACTGTCGATATCCACAACATTTCCAATCATGTTCGCGTATAGGCTGACTACGTGGGTAGTTAACGCCTTTGCAGTCTTCTCTCCCTTCTCCTGAAGCTCACGTTGTACGTACTTGGCATGTACCTTGTCGATAACTTCATCGGAGGCCTTGTCAATAAAGTTTTCGGTACATTTTTGGGGTAAGAGATGCCCTTTGCCCTTACGCAGGGCCTCTTTCAAAGCTTGGCGTTGATCCGTGGGTTTCTCAACATGTTCAAAAGATTCTGCGCAGTCGAATACTTGTGCAAGATCTGACATCTTTATTAGTAACTTTTTATAACGAAAAAAACAAAACGCGATCAGGACATACGGTAGTATTGCAGCGATTAGTAGACACACTTCCATTTAGTAATTAAAAAACAAGCGGGGAGGTATGTACCCTGTCATTGTGTACAACTCTCTTGTCATAAAACGCTGAGAGTCCGAGCTTGTTTTGTTCGTACGTAACCATACCCTGCTCATGTACCCGAAAGCCTACGTTTTGGCCATGTCTAAACCACCCCTCAGCGCACTCATGTATCTACTCTAGGTCACAGCATTTTGTCTCTTTGACATGGCCTAACATGAAAATTTCGTACCAGCTTTACCCTCCACAAAATAACACTTGGCTGTCAGGGCAATCATCCGAAACCCAATGAATTCCGCTTTGAATAACCCTCCTGTTCGACTCGAGTACTTATCAGTGACGAGCCAGTTTTTCACGTCTTTGTTGTAAGTGTCAACCAGTTCGGGGCGAACGACATCTCTCAACTCTTCCCCAGAGATGGCAAAATACGCACTGTCAGTGTCCATGTAGATGTACTCAAAGTCTCGACGATCCACATACTTGTCCAGAAAATCGTAGTAATATTCAAACATCCGAAGCTTGGCTAGTTGGTACACTGCAATACCACACTGGTAGGCTCTATCGATACTACATTTGTGTTTGCCCCTTCTCAGCTCGTAAGCATCTCCAATCTCTTCAAGGTCCTCTAGGTACGGGCTTCGTAGGGCTGCATCAACCTCCTTTTCATCCCTCGTAAACGTAGTATTTGCGTGCCTCGCCAAATCTTCAATCATCTTGCCGTAGAACGAGTAGCCTTTCAACTTTGCCGTATCCCCCGCAATACGCTTGTCGGGGTCTTTATCAGCCTGTCGTCGTGCATCAGCAATCTCTTCCGGGAACCATTCAAAGGGCCTACCTCTAGCATACTTGAGAAACTGGTAAAAAGCAGTCGCTTTCAGCCCATGGTCAAGGTACCATTTTAGCACAGGGGTATACAGTAGGATTTTTTCGGCCTTTAGCAACCCCAGAAGCTTACGTGTACCCGGAACACGCTTGTGACCCGTAGTTTTTAAGTATTCGTGCATGTGCTCGGGGATTTGATCATCAGGTATCTCCTTGACGACAAACAGGGGAGCCATTTCGCCGAATTTGTCACGCAGATACTCAGGCACCTCGATATCAACCTGGGCAAACCCAAACAACGACCCATTCACCACACCTCGCGCCAGTAGCTCTAACTTATGTGCTGATGTCGGTGTGGCCACCTTGATCAACTGTTCTTTCCCGCAAGGAAAGTCTTGCATCAAGGTACTCGGGTAGAGCATGTTTGCGTCGTACCCTAGAATGGTCCTACACTTGTGGGGTTCGCTGTACACGTGAGATCTGATACCCGTCACGTCTCGTTCGTGGTATCTACAGAATACGATCGCGGGGCCACCCACCATCCCCGTCCGCAAAAGGTCGTAGGCCTCGTCCCTCGTACATTTTTCACATGCTTTCTGTACCTGTTTACAACTCTTACAACGCTTGGTGTAGCAAGAGTCCTTGCACCTATGCCTGCATAGGTCCCCCGGAGCGTATAGCTCTAGCTTGGGGTTCAACCGTAGGGACTTGTTCAGAACGTAGCGCATTGATACGCCCGGGATACTTACCGCGTCCTTCAAAATATCGATTTCATCCCTATAATACTGCAACCTCGTCTTGTTCACGGCTTCAATGAAAGGTTCCACATCGGCTAGGTTGTACTCGCGCAGCCAGTCCATCATGGTGACACAGCCTCGTCTGTAAAACTCAGCGCGGAATGTCTCGTACTCCTCGCCAGATAGTGTGTCTCTCCCACCTAGACGGCTATAAAATTCCTCGTGAGTCACGGGCCCAACATGGTTCAACTTGTCGTAGCTCGTCAACCATTCATACGGAAACACGAGCTTTTGCAGCTTACATTCCAACGACTTGCACCAACCGTCATAGCTTAGACCAGGAGCAAGGAAATTTTTGATGTCGAGAAATTTAAACCTCGAGGTGGTGAGGAACATGTAGTCGTTATCTTTTTTCGCCACCTTGATCTTATCGCCTTGTGAGATCTCTTCGACAAAATACCGCTTGATCAGGTTGATGTCTTACTTGCCGCTGTTAAACCCGATTACAGCTACTTGGCTTACCCACTCGTTCCACAACTCCTGGTTCTTTTTGGAGAGCATGTCAAAGTCGTCAGGCTTCGGGCACATTCTCTCGACCTCCTTCACAATGAAAGCATGCCTCTTTTCCAGCTGCTCCACAAACTGTTTAACCAAGACCTTGGGATTTTCGTGCTCGATGAACGTCGGGTCCCCATTCAAACTATCGGCAATACCAACACTTATCGGAACATGTCTCGAAAGGTATGTTAGATCAGAAGTTTGCTGGTAATTTAAAGGTGATAGGAGGGCTTCAAAGTCAAATACAATATAGTGGAGGTAGGGTTTGAATTCCTTCTGAAAGTACCTCTTGATTTTGGGTGGTTTATCACATTCCCAAGCTGTGACGAGGTTGTACCTCTGTTCCTGTATCATCCTTTCCTTAGACTGGGTTGCAGTGTAACGAGTCCTGTCCGCTTTGGTTCTCTCGGACAGACAGGGGCATCCGTGCCACTTACAACCATTGTACTCGTAAACAGTCCTTGAAATAGGTTCATAGCCATCTACTTTCCACTCCTTTTTGCCATCACATATAACGCGTTCACCACCATGACCACATAGGGCATGATGAATATGCCTTTCGGTTTGTTTTGACATGTATTCTATCCATTTTGATGCATCATAGCTAAAACCCTCATCGTAAAAGACCTTCCCGGCCCTGCCCGGTATACGTTTGACCTTCCCCCCTTTGCAGATAATCGTCGTCTTGACACCCTCGCATTCGTTCCCCTTATGCCGCGTGAGATTCCAAACCTCGTTAAAAACTTGGCCGCATACCTCGCACTGCCAGTGTTGGGTCAGCACATCTAAATCTTTGATGTAAAAACAGTGCCCGTCCAGCATACCAAGATTGATAGTGGTGCCTAAACCCTTTTTGTACTGCTTTTGACCATAGACGAGTCGCCATGGTGCTTTCTCAGAGTTTGTCTTGGGCTCAAAGACTCTGATGTTGATCTTGAATTGTTTGGCAACGCCCTCCAGATCCACCAGCCTCGTAGGGCGCACATCTTTACGCTTTAGCCTGGGGTCCCCATAGCACTTTCGAGCTAATGTGAGAGCTGTTTTCGTTAGACGTTCTGTTCCCCGTGCTACGTTGGCCCTCTCCATCACACCTAAGCATCTCCAGAAACATAGGTTGTCTGTTCGTTCTTTTTCCCCGTCCATGGCGTAGATGCACCTCTTTTTTCGCAGCCAGCCCGGGAGAGGGCCGCATCCCAAGAGGGGTTCACGCGTGCTTATCACCTTAATCTGTACGTGATCGAAGATAATTTTGCCTTCATACGCTCCCGGGGTCTCGGTGGTCCTAACAGGTGGTAAATAAGCCTTAGTCCAGAACTCGTGATCCTCCAGATCGAGGCGCTTCATCTCGCATTCTTCTACGAACGCTTCGATTTCGACGATGCTTGATAGTGACCTGGAGCTCTTAGTTTTGTGGTAATCAGACACATCGCCCCCACCCTTGCACAGCTGAAGCTGTACACAACCTTAACGCGCATTTCTATGTGGGTTTCAAATGTTTGTTGAAGCGCCATGTTTTGATCCTATTTCCATCTTCCAACATCTGTATATCGTCCTCGGGGCCTTGAATATCCTCCGTGTAGTCCTCCCTTGCCCCTTGCCTCCTGTTCAATCTCATCGTGAAGCGTTGTACCTCCCGAAATTTGTTCCTTTGCCCTGTTGTAATAGAATGCAACGGTATCCCGCACACTCTGTAGTCGATCGGCAAGAGCGTCGCGAGTTGCTGCCACTGGTGCCGACACGGTGCTATATAGTTTGCTGATGGCATTCTTAAACCAACTCATCCCTTTCTTATATACACATTTTAACAAAGTCTGAAGATTACAGAGCGGGTTGGGAATTCCCCTTTATACTCATTTTTGTATGATAGGGACTTACCCTTGAATTCTATGACTCAACACCGCTTATTAGGGGCTTTACTCCACTTGCGTATGATAGCACTGATGTTACTGCGCATGCGTTGATGATCAGTGTATTTTTGCTGATGATCAGCGGTATTTTGTGCAATGGAGCGTGACAAAAAGTTGTGGCGTCACAAGTGAAATTGTGTATGATATTTTTTATGAGAGTTTGACCGTATTTTTTGGAAAAGTGTGGTTATATTCCCTCCCTATACTAGCTACAGCCGTCGGTGCACCGTTTGTTCTTGCAGCCGCTGGATTTACAGCTACAGGTAATGAACTTCTTCTGAAGTAGTCCTGTCATTTTTAAACATCTTGATATTGTTGTTAAGTTTATTATTACAAAAATTATTTAGGAGTGGCAGCGCGTAGCATTGCTGCTGGTGTCCAAAGTGCCTTGTATGGAGGAATGGCCTCTGGTGTCTTTTCTGCTCTGACATCTGTTGGAGCCGCAGGGATTGGTGGAGCTGGTAATGCCGTTCTTGGTACTACAGCAGGTGCTGTTGGTATAAAAAATTTCCAATTCGCTATAGGATGTGGCGTCTAAATTACAAACATGTACATCGTAGTTGGTCCTATGAAAAGTAAATGTAATAACATTGTTTTGCTTTGTGGACCTACCCCTACCTCCTACTTGAGAAATGGAAAAAAATGTTAAAGATAAAATTTCCCAGTATTTACATTTTAACTGTAGTCTTTGTATTTCCTGAGTTATAGCTCATCACAAACCACGACAGAAACTATTTTCTTCTCAAAGAACTTCCTTTAAATATTAGCATTAGAAATCATTTGTTTTTGACTCAAGCAAGACAAGAATTTTCTATAAGGATTATTTCTATGACATTAAAGAAGTAAATAAAGGCAATAGCATTGCGAATGATGCATTGTAGCTACACAGCAGCGGATACAAGTATTTTTTCCCTTAGTCAAGATTCTTTCCAACCAGAATTAGTGCGTTGTTTTGTGTACTTGTACTACCAAAACTTGGGTCTCAAGCTCGGTTCTAGCCTATTTTTTTACTATGTCAGGGCGTTAAAAAACATTGCTGGGGTTCTTGGCGTGTTCTAGGCCATAGCTTCAGAAGCTTTCGATACTATAATGGGTTTTACTTACTTTAAAATTTAATAATCAAATTTGTTATTTTCTTCAACAAAGTCGTTCTAATATTTCAGTAACAAAATTTCATACCATAGAACTCACAAATGTTGTTTTGTTGTGGCTATGCAGCTAAAAAGTATAAAATACATTTTTGAATCTATAGCGCAAGTGTTTTTTCTGTACAAAAATGCGAAATATCAGCGATACCATTGCACCAAGTACCATTGTTTATTAAATTAGTCACGGTTAATTCTGCTATAGCATTGTTTTTTAAACCAATCAGCTGGATTTCGCGAGAATTTAAACCAATCAGGATACTTTTAAATCATAACAAACTTTTTAATCGACATGTAAGGCGAAGTAAACTTTTCTTGATAACTAATGTCAATTTTATTTGAAATAATTTGCTTAACCCGTGTTACTAACGAAATGTAATAAGTTTCGTTGACAGTAGTTATAAAAGACAAACGCTAGAAATTAGTCAAACAAAAAATGTAGCAACCTGAAATCACATATAGCTAAATTCGCCACAAAATTAACTGAAAATTGCTGTTCTCGATCCAATATTATACACGTTTTATTTAGCTAAGAATATAAACAAATCAAAAAGAAATTTTTCACATTTGACAATATTTCAGTTGCTTAGATAGCCATAGTAACCCATAAGGAGAAACACATAACACATGGCTTAGCTAATATAAAAAACAAAAGAAAGGATTAACAAAAGCAATTCACCTCAAAGCTATTGCGCAGCAATCCTTGTTTGCTTTTACATAGTCAGAAAGGTACTCGGGGTAGTTACGGACGTGCCGATTTTTTCTACTTTTTTGTTTGCAGTATAAGCGCAGGTCATGGAGTTGAATTTTCTTCACAGTTCGTCAGAAAAGATCTAAGAGATTTAGAAAAAAGATGTATGAATTTCAAAATGCCGACGTTGACGTCAATAATCACCGATGTGCGTTTTGACGGTTTTTGTTTCGACGACTTTTTCACCAAATATGTTTGTAATTTCGTGTTTTAACATCTTTTTATGTTATTGGTATTATTTAATTGATATTTTAGTGAAAAAAATATTTTCTCATCAGATGCGCAAGTGCTACAATCAGAAAAATCCGTCATTTCCATAAAGAATCCCGACTTGTCGGTAATATTGCCGTCATTTCCCGCTTGCGTTGCAGAACGCCGCCATGATCTATGACGTAAATCAGCCGAAGCAGGATACATCAATTATGTGTTTTCCTGAGCGCCAAATTTCAAAAGGAAGCGAAGTAAAAAATGGCTAAGTTTTTTCAATGCTGCTTTATGCGTGCCGAAATATCGAAAAATTTTCAAGAGATTAATCGCCATGAGACAAACCAAAGATTTGAAGTTTTCAAGGAGAAGTTTCCATCAGTCGTTGTGTCAAAAGTACATTTTGAAAGGAAGTCCAAGAACCTTATCCAATTTGTGAGGAGAAAAGCTTGGATAGGCAAAATCCGTCAATCATTTATTGAGAAATACAGCTTGAAAACGTTGAAGGATTCTGGTAGCGATCCAAATAATCACACTATTGGTGAATGTAGTGAATGTGTAAAAAGATTTGCTGAAGGCAGTACATTTCCTGATGTAACAGGACACAGGAATAAGAATGTCGTGAGACGCAGGAAGAAACCACTGGAAGACATAACAAATGTCCAAGCACATATTCAAACAACTGTCAAACATACACCTGACTCTGTTAAAATCACTGTTTCTCTACCTAAGACGAGAGATGAATTGCCTTTTATGAAGGTTGCTGCTACATCTGTTTTGTATTCAATCCAGCCTGAATGGAACAACATGTTCAGCACACCGTTCACTACAGTATTGACAAAGATTCCTGAAGTAAACCTCACACCCAAAAAATCTCACTATGAGAAAAGAAACATCAGAAAAAAGGAGTATACCCAGGCCAAAAAGTCTATCGAAAACTCTTGTTTTGGGAATGGAAAAGATGTAGCTGCGGTGTTTGGACTTAGACAATCCAGATCGAATTACGAAAAGAATATATCTTTTCTATATTTTGAGTCAAAGGAGAACGCAGCAAAAAGAACTTCAGGTAGCTATACAAACTTGCATTCTCTTCTTCAAATTAAACACAGAGAACCTTTCAATGCAACAAAGAGTCTTTGCTATGAAAGCATAAACTTTGTATCGCACAGAATAGCAATCTGTTTTATAATTCTTTTCTCGATTCTTGTATCTCCAAATTTTATCCAAAATGGTGTCCTTCGTCCTTCCTTCCTTCCTTGCGACAGGGAAACGTTTTGTAATGGCTCATCCTCAATGTATCAACACATCAAAAAAAACACGGCAAATGTGTAACGACAAAATAGAAAACGCGGGTATACCCGCGTTTTGAACAGAAATATCCCGCAAATTTATTGTACATTACGTAACTACCCCGAGTAGTACTCTGCAGGGAAATTTCCTTGGATTACACAAAAATTAACTTGTTGTTGTAGCCCGTCAGGAGATAGTAAAATAGATTAAATTCTCTAGAAATTCGGCATATATCTGATGCATCTGAACAGAATTTTTGCATTCGAAAACCAACTTTACACGCTCTCGCAATGCCAAACACCTATAATCTTTATCAATACCTAAAAACACCGGGATTTATGTCGGACATTATTTCTCGTGCACCGCAGCGTAATATTCGTAACATAAATTTGCGCCTGGATCTTTAAATTCCTGCAACCTCATAATAAGGAAATGTTACAACAAAACAGCGTACTAATTGCTCAGTCTTTGTCCTTCTAGCCTCCCACTTAACTTCAGTATGATATCTAACTGGTAACCTAGCAACTATTTCAAACAGTTCGTTGCCCACTGAACTAAAATTTTAAAATAAAAAAAAACACAAAAGAATTCCTAGAGAACTCAGAATGTTGTAGCTAAGAAACAGAAAATATAAATTCAAAGAATTTCTTAGAAAGTTTACTTACAAGATATATAATGTCCCAAATCACACTACGATTAGTTATATTAAATTTAAGTTAAATTTTTACATCATCATGGCTTGTCTAACGTGGCCTTAGTAACTGATATAAGATATTAGCGTTGTAACAGGTGTTTGTACTTGTTTAGTATGACTTCTACATTAAATAAGTGAAAGTTTATGTGATAAGTTAAGTAAGGTGTCAGTTTTGTTATTAGGACAGATGAAATTAACTGAAAATTCATTATGGTTTGTGAAACTAATTTTGCCACATTATCCCAAGTCACACCGACGATTACTTAAGGCCGGTTTCGATAAGGCGGAATATTCCGCCCGGGCGGAAAACCTGAGTGGAATGCTCGAAGCGTGCTCAGGGTGAATGATTTCCATAAAAACCGCGCACTCTATAAAAAGCAAAATAAAAATGGCGAATCAGAGACAAAAAATGTTGTTGCTTCAAAATTTGAAGATAATAACAGTAATGTTAATGTATCAGCACGCTCGAAGAAGGAAACCAATTCGTAAGAAAAGAATGTGGGTGCGAAGACTTTTAAAAGAACGTAAATCCAAAGGAATCCAAATGTTTTCTTTATGTTTTGATCATGATATGATCGCATAGAAGTGTTCCATATGGCTGGGAAATTCGGCATTTCATTGATAAACATTTCCACATCATATGTCTGTGAAGCTGCTGAAGTTTCGTCTAATCCCTCTTCATCAAACGGTTCTTGAGTTTGCTGTTGTATTGGCTCAGAATTAAGTTGTTGTTGTTCCTCATTCTGTTGTTGCTGATATAATCTCACCAACTCAGACAGCTGGGGGATATTTAATTCAGTATTTTCTGCCATTTTTCTTCAAGCGTGTTTATTTAGCTCAAAAAAGTAGAACACTGTTCAACTTTTTTTTTGCGCTCAAGGCAGGACTATTCTACTTCGTACAGCGGCAATTTCTTTCGACTGCGCATGCACCAATTACATCATAGGCAGATTTTTCCGCCCGCGCGGAATATTCCGCCTTATCGAAACCGGCCTTTAAATTGAACATGACTCAAATGTTTACGTCATAGCTAATTCCGCGTGATTTCGAAAATAATTTAGATCGAGGGTAGACCCTGAGTCGAAACGCCTTTAAAACCATCAGTATTCAAGCGTTGAACTTCAGCTGAAGTGCTGAAAATAACGTACGCCGTGTCGCATATCAAGGTGGAGTGCTGTAGTCAAGGCATACAATATGTCGCAAATCCAGAGAACCACGCACAGTGTTATAGCGTTTTGAGTGTAATGTATACTTTCTGTTTACAACACCGTTTACAATATCTTGTTACTTCGTCCTAACAAAAGCAGTCAGCCAGCGATTATTTTGAGTCAGCCCGCTTCTTAAACGGAAACTAATTAAATATGCCTGCTGGAAAAAACAACAATAAATTAATTCAAAATATTAATGTACTATGTTTAATGTACTAGATTTATTTTCTTAAATTTTCAGGAAAGTCATAATTTGGTCTGCGCTTTGAAATTAAACTATAAGGATAATTACGCGCCTTTGATGTCACTATCATATTTCGCACCTTTTATTTGGTCATTGTGTCAAATTTCATAAAATACGAAGCAGTTTTAATTACTGAATCGATTTTAGCCCAAGGAAGTAAAAAGTTAACAATTATATCACCTTAATTTTCAGCATACTTGTTTTGCTCCCACTGTGTCAAAATATTTTAAACAATGAAACAAGCTCCAAATTAGTCAATCGTACTCAAAAACCATTCAGACACACGTTACAAGAAAACGAAACTCTTACAAACAAAGCACGTGATTGAAAGAACAATGCTGGGTTTTTTGGCGTGTTCAAAGCCATAGCTTCAGAAACCTTCGCTAGTAAAACGGCCTTTTAAAATTTAGGAATCAAATTTGTTATTTTCTTCAACAAAGTCGTTCTAATATTTAAATAATAAAATATGAAATATACATATATACATATATACATATATACGCATCGCATATAGATGTATATTTCATGCCATAGAACTCACTATAGCATTGTTTTTTAAACCAATCAGCTGGATTTTGCGAGAATTTAAACCAATCAGGATACTTTAAAGTCATAACAAACTTTTTATTCGACATGTAAGGCGAAATAAACTTTTATTGATAACTAAATTCAATTATATTTGAAATAATTTTCATAACCGGTGTTACTAACGAAATGTAATAAATTTTGTGGACAGTAGTTATAAGATAAACGCTAGAAGTTAGTCAAACAAAAAATGTAGCAACTTGAAATCACATATAGCTAAATTCGCCACAAAATTGACTGAAAATTGCTGTTCTCGACCCAATATTATACACGTTTTAATTAGCTAAGAATATAAACAAACCAAAAAGAAATTTTTCACATTTCACAACATTCCAGTTGCCTAAATAGCCATAGTAACCCATAAGGAGAAACACATAACACATAGCTTAGCTAATATAAAAAACAAAAAGGATTAACAAAAGTAATTCACCTCAAAGCTATTGCGCAGCGATCCTTGTTTGTTTTTACAGAGTCAGGAAGGTAGTACTCTGCAGGGAAATTCCTTTGGATTACACAACAATTTACTTGTTTTTGTAGCACGTCAGCAGATGATAAAATAGATTAAATTCTCTGGCAATTCGGCATAAGTTCTGATGTGTCTGATCAGAATTTTTGCATTCCAAAACCAACTTTACAAGGTCTGGCAAGCCATATTGAGAACGAGGAGATCCTTTCGACCATGTACAACCGATATTTATGCCAAACACCTATAATCTTTATCAATACCTAGAAACAACCTTGACAGGGTTTGCGTGCTGTAAAGTCTAGCGCTACGGTCAAACCCTTACGGAAGAACATATAGTAATACCTAGAAACAACTTTGACAGGGTTTGTGCCCTATAAATTCTAGCCTCACGATCAAACCCTTACGGAGAAACATTCCATGGGTATACCTAAAAACAACCTTGAACGTTTGTGCACTATAAAGTATGATTACTGACTGACATAAAACAACATCGGCTGATTGAATTCGCGTTGTGAGGTAAGTGATATAGTCAATAACGCGAAGCAGAATATAAAGCAGATTTTTGTTCCGGGGATTCCGGGTATATGTCGAAAACACCGGGATTTATGTCGGAGATTATTTCTCGTGCACCGCAGCGTAATATTTGGATCATTTTTTTTCTACGTCGCGTGACAAATCCTGTCACGGGATGTAGTAAAAATAGACATTGTCTAAATTTGCGCCTGGATTTTTAAATTTCTGCAACCTCGTAATAAGGAAATGTTACAACAAACCAGCGTACTTATTGCTCAGTCTTTCTAATCTCCCACTCACCTTCAGTATGATATCTAACTGGTAACCTAGCAACTATTTCAAACAGTTCGTTGCCCACTGAATTAAAATTTTAAAATAAAAAAAACACAAAAGAATTCCTAGAGAACTCAGAATGTTGTTGCTAAGAAACAGAAAATATAAATACAAAGAATTTCTTAGAAAATTTACTTACAAGATATATAATGTCCCAAATCACACTACGATTAGTTATATTGAATTTAAGTTAAATTTTTACGTCATGGCTAGTCCAACGTGGCCTTAGTAACTGATATAAATTATTAGCAATGTAGCGGGTAAACTGTTCAGTACGACTTCTACGTCGCACCGACGGTTAATTAAATTGAAGATAGCCAATTCAGCGTGACTTCGAAAATATTTTAGATCAAGGGGAGACCCTGAGTTAAAACGCTGGTAAAGCCACCAGTATTTAAGCGTTAAACTCCAACTGAAGCGCCTAAAATAGGGTAAGCCGTGTCGTATAAAAAAGGAGAAACGCTGTAGTCAAGGCATACAATATGTCGCGAATCCAGAGAATCACACACAGTGTTATAGCCTTTTGGGTGGTGTAATTTATACTTTTCGTTTACAACACCGTTTACAATATGTTGTTACTTCGTCATAGCAAAAGCAGTCAGCCAGCATTTTTTTATGTTGTGGAATAAGTTCCCGTTAATGTTAAAAAAATTCATCAGAACACCATGATGAGCGCTTAGTACAGGTAAACGATGTCGTAGAACCATGTTTGGAGTGCTGACATCAGCGTGCCCTATAGGCATAATTCCCTTTTCAAAAAATAGTTTATCGCTGCTGCGCCCTAAATAAAAACATAAGAAACCGCCCGTCGTTACCCCGCCCAACTAAAGGAATCACTCGGCAATTAAATTGCGAAATAAGGTCAAACTGTTGTTTCATTGAATGAGTAAATTTTAAACCATTGCAATAAAGCGGATAGTCGCCAACTGTATTTGGCTATTTCACTTTGTATAACCCCAGTTCATTAAAATCAATTGGTAAGGATAACACAAAAAGGAATAATGTTGCCTAGGATAAAAAGCTCTTATACCAAACAGAATATGAAGGCCAGTTAATTTTAGCAGCCTGAAAAAATCTTCTAATTATGAAAGGAAGTGTTTTCACAAAATGTTTTCTTTTAACAAACAGATGTATAAAAAAACATTTTGTTACTTTTTATTTAAAGAAAAAAATACGTACAAACGTAGCATAAACGGTCATATATCAAAACCATGTAGTGCAAGGTTTTTTAAATAACACTTAAGGCTTCAATAAGGAAAATTAAGAAACATTTGAGACACAAATTAATAAATAGTTGTTTTCTGATAAAAAGGACGTGTGTATTATTTTGCGGCTGAGTTATGCTGCGCTATGAATTTACTTATCATTCGATCGGTTAACGGTGAATTTTCTTTCACTACGTGTCTTTCATTTAACAAAGCGTGACCAACATTGATGTTCCTCTTATCTTTAGATTGAATACAAGCCCAGCGGGCACACGACGTCTACTCAACGTTGATTCGACGTTGAATTCTGGTCGCGACGTCGCAACCCTAAATTCAACGTCTTTTCAACGTTGAGTTCGCAACGTCGATTCGACCGACGTAAATCCAACGTCTTTTCAACGTTGGTTTGCAACGTCGATGCGACCGACATGTCGATTCAACCAACGTAAATCCAACGTCTTTTCAACGTTGGTTCGCAATCCAACGTCTTCTCAAAGTTGGGTTCGCAACATCGATTCGACCGACGTAAATCCAACGTCTTTTCAACGTTGCTCCCTGACTTGAATTCAACGGTCGCATAAATAAATAAAATAACGAAGCGTACTTGATGTTATTGTGAAGATTGTCATAAACTAGGAATTAAAAGTATACTACTGTCTATGACTATCCTATTTTTCACGCACTAAGGCTGTCTTATTAGCAACAACACGCATTTTGAATTGTAAACACGTAACGTTTTTTTTCACGGTTGCAACGCAGTGGAATCGTGTTTAAAATCTTCGGGCAACTCCTACAACTACGACGCGCGAAATGGGCATGTAGCCTGTGTTTTAGCCTTTAACGGGGTCGAGGCTACATGCTGAATCATTGGTCGAACTTACGCATTTACGTTTTCTATGTGTATTATGGAATTTAAAGTGCGTGAGTCAGATCACAAAATAAACACACAAAAAAACGTGACTTCAAATTTTGATTCGGATTCTGTTGGTCTGTGTCTATTCATTTTGTTTCTTATGCTTTTAAACGTGTTTTTTTTTTAGCTAGATAGCTATCTACTTTATTTTGGTAGGTACCAACTATTTGCAGTAGCTAGATCCAATTAGCTACTGCTTATTATTATTTTTTCAAGGTTTTATAGCTAGCTACTAGCTAGCTACTAGCTAGTGTTGTTTGTAGGTCTTTCACCTTTTTGTCTTCTATAACCTTTTTATTTTTGTAATATTTGTTTTTTGTATGTTCTAAAATGTTAAGATAAATATATTGTCACGTTTTTTAGTCACGTACAGATCTTAAACGCACCAGTTTTAGGATTTTTGGCTAGGAACGAAGATTTTGAAGGCTAGCTAGCTAGAGCCTTACTTATTACTAATCTGTATGGTATAAAGAGCTTTTTATCCTACCCAACATTTATTTTTATGTTGATACTGTAGTCATTTAGCTAGCTCATATCTTTGGCTAAAAAGTGAGAGTAAAAAAATGCAGTTTGGCTACTGTAATATTCTTAAGCAATAATTCTTATGCTAAATGCAGTTAGCTAGGTAGCTACATCTTTTCTTATTTTCCTGAAAACTTTTTCTGCAAATAAAATGGCTGAGCAATTGTTTTAGGTGGACAGGTAACGACAGGATGTTCCCTTTGTTTTTATTTAAACCGAGTTTGCAATGAAGTTTTTTTGGAAAATGGTATTACGCCTCTATATGCCTGTTCAGCTCTGTTTAACTGTACTAAGTGCTTAGCCCAGTCTGCTTTTTTGGTAAAGGCTGTTACGCCTATGGGCATGTGCAACACGGTTTACCTGTACTAAGGTCAGCCCACTGTGACAATTAATTTTTAAACTTTCTCGGGAATCACGCCTGTACGGATGTGCAACACTGTTTCCCTGGACTAACCGCTCAGCCCTGTGTCTGCGAGAAAGTGTGTTATCCATATACGCTGTGCAACACGGTTTAACTGTACTAAGCGCTCAGCCCGGTGTCACAATTAATGTCTTAACTTTCACAAAAACTCATTCCGCAAAATAAAATAATATTGACCGATTGTTTTTGCTATGACAGGGTAACAACGGTTTGTAAACTCTACTTTTAGTTCAGCTATCGTTGCGGGAAATTTATTTTATGAAAAATATGTTACAGTCGCAACACTATAATGGTGCATGCGCTTCACTTGATTTACGACATACTGTATACCTGTACTAAAGCGCTCCACCTGACCGTGTGGCACAGTTTACGGCTCTTATTAAGCGCTCCACAGAGTGTTCAACGCCGGGTCACTCCCCGTATGTTTGTGGGTTACGGCTAGGTTTTATGGTAAGAAAATCAGCGGGAGTAAGTCTGCCGTAAGTCAAATTCCTAACTAAGGGGCTGATTACATGGAGAATTTAAGCCCGGGCTGAAATTTCAACTTGGGTAGAGCTAACTAACCGGGCTAGGATTTTCGCCCCGGGGCGGAAATGTCATATAATCGCAAAATCATTTTTAACCGGGGTTGAAAACAACCATGCGCATGTGCTCGATCTCCATGTAATAGCAAAACATTTTTCAGCCCTGCCTCGAGTTGAAATTTCGACCCGGACTGAAATTCTCCATGTAATCAGCCCCTAAATGAAACATTTTTTCTAACTTTTTTAAAATTTTTCTCTTTTTTTTGACGTGTGATAACTCATTACACTACAGAGAATTCGAGGACACTCGATCCGCCATCTTTGTTTGGGAAATTGCGACCGTGTTCGCGCCATAAGGCTCTTGTTATATATATAATCACCCTTTTCACTGTAATTTTATTTTATAAAAATAATAACATTTGTGTTTCAACTTTGCACACTCATCAAATGAAACATACACAAACATTCAATGTTTTTTTTCAACAGAACGTACTAAACGTTCGATTTATTTCTTCGAATATATGTCAGGGGGTTTGCGTTTTTGTATTTCGAGCGAAACAAATAGTTCAACTTTTATTTTGGATTATTTTACAAAGCGAGAAGGGCGACAGACGATCCGCGGACGTAAGTATTTCTGTATGTACTAACTCGTACATCTAGTTTGTTCAGTATGCTATAAACTACCTCCATCGATACGTGATAAGAATTTATATTATTTTTGTTACGTTATGCTCATAGAAACTGTTGTCAAGCAGAAGAAAGCAACAGAAGAAGAAGTCCGTGTATGTATGGCTTCGGTGCTGAAGTACGCGCCTGACAAAAGTGGGGGAGCGGGAAGAAGAAATGCGAAAGATTAAATTTGTTTTTTTATAATTAAGCTTATATTAATTTTTATTGTGTGGCGGTGCGGATGCTTTTTTAAGGAAGTATGGTCCTGAAATATATTTATGCTATTTTTATTGTAATTTTTACAAATTTGATTTCATGACGGCTTCTAATGAGGTTGATAACTTTTCATTGGGCTGAAATACTAGAGTTTTTTACATAGCACCCGTCGTGAATATTTGACGCGTCGTTTTGTTATAAGTTATAAGTTTCATCATGGAGGTATAAAAGACTCCTTTAAAACACCATTGTTTTATCTACCATGTTTTTATTGGTTGTATATATTGCTGATGTTTATGCTAAAAAAATCGTATACAGTGCAAACGATATTATTTTTATTCGGGATAGTCATGTACAAAACCGTCTGGATCATGCTGAGTTGACTAAATCTCCGAATCTGTTACTTAACGTTGAAGTTGAATAATCGGTTGCGAAAGCATTTCTAAACAACATAGAAACGACGTTGATTATAAGATGCAAGACATTGTTTCAACGTTGAAAAGAAGTTGAATAACGGTTGCGAGAACGTTTCTAAGCAACTTAGAAACGACGTTTATTATACGTTGCAAGTCGTTGTTTCAACGTTGAAAAGAAGTTGAATAACGGTTGCGAGAACGTTTCTAAGCAACTTAGAAACGACGTTGATAAGACGTTGCAAGACGTTGTTTCAACGTTGAAAAGACGTTGTTGTCTGACGTTGAAAAGACGTTGGAAAAGGAGGTCAAGAAACTTTCATTTTCAACGCAAAATCAACGTCTATTTAACGTCACATGCAACGTCTTTTCAACGTTGATTCAACGTTGAAGTGCCCACTGGGAACTTGCAACAGCATTTGATTAAAAACATCATGCTGAGCATGGCTTCCACCAATGGTAACTAGCTCATTTTTAAGGGGATATAACAAATTGACTGTGTCGTCAAATCTACCTTCGCTGTACGCAACGACTGTGCATAGCAAATCATTTCCAACTTTTCTGAAAAGGTCAGTGTTCTCCGTCTTTGTGTTCGACATATAAGAGCTAACAAAGTCCATAAAAGTTTTGACAATGTCCTTCTTGCTCTTCTATGCGCCTAGGAAACACATCAGGTAGTGGACATCGTTAAATATGGTAACATGCCCATCAACATGAGGGAGGCATATATCATACACTAGTTCCCAGCGATTATCCACCTTTTTTACCCTCCATTTCAAGCTGTTTCAGAAATGAAGCCGCGTCAACAATATCTAACGCAGCTCCAGATTCAACCCGCTGGCCAACTTGGTGGTCGTACAATCCAAGAGCAATTTCATAGTCACCGTTATCAATATAGTACAACGCCCAATGCCAGTAATTATGACAAGCAAACATAGCTCCTTTGCTCCATTCCTTTTCAGTTGCGTCCATAAAATCAATACTATCCCTTGAACACCCTGTCATTTCATAACAATGGGCAGCAGCAGGGGTGGCCCAGCAATCAGTTGGGTTTTTACTAAGTGCTTCTTTTGCATACCTCTCAGCCATGGCATACATGTTCATCTCTTCTAATCCGAACGAAAACATGCCTTGAAGATATCCATACAAAGGATTCGATGGTTTCCAGTAAGGCAAAATTCGACCCACGCTGTCACGTATCATAATTGAATTCCCCAAGTAAAAATAAGCATCATGAGCGAATTTTAGCGCAAGAAGATCGTTTGGGTATTCTGCCAATATCTCTTCCCATGTATCACAAGCAGGTTTAAATTGCTCGTGTGCATAATGCAATATAGCTTTGCAGTGTAGCTTTTCACGAGAATTAGTCCTGCCCTTCTCCGACAAACTCTTAAGATGGTCAATTTCTTTTTTAAAAGTTTTATCAAGTCTAATTGTTCGGGTTGTGCCCATAAGATCATACCCTGCAGATAAGACGTTGCCCATGACAAATTCTACATCATGTTCTAGCATAGCTATGACGGTTCCTTCCATTCCACCAAACTGCGGGTTTTCTGTCCATGTAACGTATTGATTAATGACATCATCATACAACTTTACAGCCTCATTGCTCGTGGAAGACATTGCTAGATTCTCGTCTTTCCAAGCTTGACAATCGCGTAATCCCATATTTTCTCTCTGAAACTTAAACACAAGGAACAAATAACGTCTTTTATATTGTATGTTCAAAAATGTTAAAGCTTACCCACTTTAAAGAAAGTTCATCTTCTCTTTAATAATATATATAATTTAACATTTACTAAGTGAAATTCGAAATAATTAAGCAAATATAAAGCTATTTCTGTCTACACCATGTGAAAAGTGTCAATAAGCAATAAGTGTAATTCCGTCGCATTTTTTAAGCCTGTGGCACTTTGTAATCTCGTCGCACTTTGTAATCGTTTCCCACTTTGAAATCCCGTCGCACTTTGTAATCCCGTCGCACTTTGTAATGCCGTCGTACTTTGTAATCCATCGCACTTTGTAATCCTGTCGCACTTTGTAAGGCGATTTTGTCCACCTTCCAGGGCAGAAGTTTCTGTAGAATCAATCGTTTGTTGCGATTTTAACACTTAGTAATGTAAAATATATGCCTAATAAGTAAGAAAAAAATACAAATCAGGCTGAAATTTTGAAAAATAATGAAAACAACTTAGGCTTAGATTTTATTCCTCTATCAAAAGTGCGTATTTATAAAAACGATCGCATGGCATTGTTGACATTAAATAATTAAAGAAAAGAAAGAAAAGTAATTACCTATCAAAACGTAATAATATCTAAAAACAACTGCTTCCAAAACGCTTGGTTAGCTTAGTAATTTATAACTCGCTGTTATATATTAAAGCGTTTCTGTAACCTAACACACTCTTGAAAGATGCTTTAAAAATTTAGGTAATTGTAAGTAATCGTTTATTGAGGACGCAATCTCCATCGTAGATAATTATAAAATGTCTGATTGAAAACAACTTTAGGAAAGTGTGGATTCTTTTGATAATCAGATACAATTATTTATATTTTATTAATAAAAAAATAAAAGGATTTAAGGTTCGTATTCTTACCCTCTTGAGAAAAAAAAATTAACCTCTTGAAAAAACAATAAAAACGAAGGCAAATTATGGACATTATTACCCGGGTAAAAGGGCGGCATCGATATTTTTGAAAATCGCGCAATGTGATTGGTTAGAACTTACGTCATAGCGGGCAATATTCCACAGTATTGCCCGCTACCATAGCAACCGTGTTTAAAGTTTAAATATGGTAGCATTAAATGTAAATAAACACGGAAAAAAGTAAACAAAACGCGAAACAGAAGTGAAACTTACTTTTATCTTTTAAAGAATTCTATGTTGTGGCTGCAATAAAAACCTGTAATGTTTACACGATATTAGATTTAAAAAAAAGTATTTTTAGTTCGAATGCACGTTCCATATGGGAATAGATTCTATAAAGACGTGGTTTCTACATTCTGCTTATAATGTTATATTTTTTGTCGTAAAATACAGTACCCGGATAATAATCCATATAATAACTGTTTATTTCGGGCAATACCTTCGAATATTGACCTCTGTCACGTATTGCCCTCGCAAACTCGGTCAATACTTTGACGTTGGTCAATATTCTCCGGTATTGCCCTCATAAACAGTTATTATAGGGTTAGTCGTGTATTAGTCATAATTTGTGACTACTCAACTTTAAAATATGAAAATAGAGAATTAAATTCACCATCCTGTAATGTTCATCATCGTTGAGATTTCAGGTGAACAAAAATTTATATGGATCTTTCATATCAGGGTTTTGAAAACTGCGCATGCGCAGTGTGTTGTTTTAACTTACGCACGTGAGTGGCTCATATTGGATAAATTTTATTTTAGCTACATGAACATGTCTATCATTCTCATTGAAATAAAATCAACCCTGAAATAAAATTTATTTCCCTCTATATCATAGAATGATTTATAGCTAGGCTGAATAGAACTTTTCATTTCGCCCCAAAAATAGAACCTTATGTAAAGGTTGCCTTAAAATGTCTGCGGTATATAAGTAAATATATCTATTTAAAACAGGGAGAATAAGATTTGTATTTAAATGGGTGGTTCTGAATAATAACGGTACTTCGTTGGTAGCTAATAATAGAAAAACAAAAACCTATCCTGATTAAATCACCATAATTATTACCAAAAAATATCATACAGTTTATCAACATGTCCTTCTACAAAGGTTTTTGCAGTAGTAAAAAGCGATAGTCTTCTTATGAATAATTGCACACTTGCATATCTTCATTGAACACCAATGTGTGTGGACACATTTGACAACCAAGTGAGATGCCAAACAGACAGGTGACGAACTGTCTGTGATTCTTTGGGTTCTTCATTCGAAGTTTACTTCGCACAGTACATAAATACGCAGGGCCTATGTAAAATAGAAAATGCATATAGTGAAAAAAATCATAAGAGATCATTTAAGACACAAAATTTGAAAATGTATGTTAAGGATTTTCATATGCCAAATAAGAATCAAAAAACAATTTTTATTTTTAACAATTTAAAACATTCCACGATTTTTTTTAAATTTATAAAAAACTTTTGGCAAAAATGTAAAAAATAAATTAACACGAAATTCTACAGACATAGTAATTGAAACGTTGTACTTGTCTGCATTACAGCTTTGTTGCAAATTAGCTGAGAATATTGTTAAAACATTGCATTAATGTTATATACAGATACAACAATTTATTAGCCACTCTTAAACTGATCATTAAAACGTTATATAGAAATAAAACAAAAACAAAAAATAGTAATTATCCTACAGCTAGGTGTTGGTTCTTTTGTTGTAGTCGGCGCCGTTAGTTTCGCTGTCGTTTGTGTGGTCGTAGTCGAAGCAGTTTGACTTCCTCCCAAACATCTCTCTAAAATGTGAAAGAAGGTTAACAAGAAAAATTTTGCAACAATTTCATCATATTTCAAACAAACGTCACAAATTATCAATTTTATTTAAGATCTTGTAGCTGTTTACTAGGCAGACCCTTTTAAGTTTTTATTTTTATTTAAAAGAAGTTGTCTATCATTGACAGGAAATGACGTTGATCAACACTACTTAAAGAGTCAAATAAGATTATCTTAGGCGGTTGTCTAGTTGAGCGATTGCTGTGCTTGCACGACTTTACTAGAATAAATGGGAGCTTTAAATGCTCTAAGACCCCTTTCGCAGAACGCTCGTTGATAGCAATACCAATAGGAATTGAAGAGGCTATCTTGGGTAAATAATTTCAATAATAATAATAATAATAATAATAATAATAATAACAATAATATAGAATATCAAAGATATTTGTAAAGCCTTGACACATATAGAATATCCATGTGACGTCATATATATCTGTGTTCTCAATCTTCTCGTAAAAAATATAGCCAAAAGTCCCCAAAACAATAGGTTTAAACCCACTCGTTTTGAACATAAATACTTACTATTATTTTTATAAACACAGACTTTACACCTGTTACTAAAAATAGTATCAGCTGGACATATCTGGCACGACCAAGCCAAACCTCCAATACAAAAAATGAAGTATCTTTTATTCGGTGGGAAAGCTACCAAACTTGTGCCAATCAATCCACACGTTCGTTCAGCTATTGTGTTGCCTCTACCTACAAAAGGAGGTAAGATCTGTCATAACTGTCTTGTGACATTGAACTACAGCACCTACAGCGTGTCCTTATTAAAAAATAAAGAAAATTGTCCTGAACATTAAGGATCTACCTTTTCGACTAGAACAATTCTTAATTAATGTTGATTACCGCTTTGTTACTGTTATTTGTTCTCATGGTAGCACTTTGTGTTTTTAAAATATTTTCACATTGTAATTTGTCAAAATAGGTTTAATCTCCTTAACTGGTCCTATGTATTACCCTGATCAACATTTAGCACGACAATCAAATCTAGTAGCAGACTAGTAAGAACTAGTAGCAGATCCCTAGTGAATAAATTTTAAAAGGATTGAATATCTCTTACGACGTATGAACTATTTATATTCATCTTGTATATAATTATGCAGTATTGTACACCAATTCCTACAATTAATTGTACAGTATTGCATACCATACAATATGTTGTAGCAGTAGAAACTACCCTTAAAAATTAATAAAACTTTTTTTAAAAAAACTGTGTATAAGATAGGCATTGGAATAAAGAAAGACCTCATAAAAATAAATTTCCATACATTTTAAAAACACTGGATTTGTTCTGATTGTTGAGGTCGTTGTAGTTGCGGTAGTTGCAAGTGTTATTCTTGTTGTAGTAGTCTTCCTCGGTGTTGTAGTGGTTGTTGTTGTTCTGGGAGTCGTGGTTGCTGTTGTTCTGGGTGTTGTGGTTGTTGTTGTTCTGGGTGTCGTGGTTGTTGTAGTTGTCGTTCTTGGTGTTGTTGTAGTTGTAGTTTTTGGTGTCGTTGGTTTTGTAGTTGTCGTTCTCGGTTTTGTCGTTGTTTTTCTCGGTGTCGTTGTTGTAGTTGTTGTTCTCGGTGTCGTTGTTGTTGTAGTTTTTGGTTTCGTCGTTGCTGTTGTTGTTGTTGTCGGTTTCGGTGTTGTTGTTGTTTTTGTTGTTGTGGTTGTGGTTGTTGTCCTTGGTGCCGTTGTTCTGGTAGTTGTCGTTCTCGGCCTTGTTGTTGTTGTAGTTTTTTGTGTCGTCGTTGTCGTCGTTGTTGTAGTTGTCGTCGTTGGTGTCGTCGTTGTTGTCGTCTTCGGTGTCGTCGTTGTTGTAGTTGTCGTCGTCGGTGTCGTTGTTGTTGCAGTTGTCGTGCTTGCTGTTGTTGTTTTCAAACAACCGTACGCTCTGTTTATTTGATATTTGTCTTGCTCTGATAAACCATTTCGTTGCCCCATGACGTCTTTATTTGTTTTATCTAATTTTTCAAGAGTTGGTGATCTTCCATCTTTCGAAAATGTTAAAGGTCCGTAATGCATAACAGAACCATAGTCATACGGCTAAAAAAAGATGTACTGACTTGACTTTACCCTTATAGACATAGGTAACGTCGGATTGAGATATTGTTACTGTAAAAACTAAAAAAGGTGTCATCATACCGATCCAAAGTCAACGGTTTCCTCTTTTCTGAAATTTCGTTCCGCGCCTAAGTGTAGAAAAAATCGATTGGTTTAATTAACTAAGTCGTTTTTCTTTAACACACTTATCGATTCTAATGGGTTAAGTATCAAGACATTTATCATATAAGTTTATTCAACTGTACCCTTCTTCAGACTAAATGCTGAGTGTTGTACATTTGCGGCCGAAATACCGACATGCAATCTATTAAGCGTAAATCGTGACGGCTGAATTCAAAGATACTAAAGTGCAGACCCAGTGTTAAACTGGTTCAACTTTGAATTAACAAGTGACCAGAAATCGTGTTTCAGGACGAGTGATTAACGACAAAACATTATGCTAAGGGATAAGATACCCAGTTTTTAAATAAATTGAGCATAGGTTAAGACAATGGCTTACCAGGTCGTACGTTTGCTAAGTTCACTTTCACATACTTATCGCGATCTGATCTTGCATGTTCATGATAAAATCCCATCGCGTGCATCATTTCATGAAGAACGCTACCTGAAAAATATAAATGAATTATTTTTGGGTCTGAATGCAGTACATTTTGTATTACTGCAAGGTAAATTAAATTTTACAAAAAGCCACTTATAATTGACTCAAAAGCTGTTTATAAAGATATAACAGAAAAATCTGGGGATTCATAACCTTCCGCTTCTATCACTAAGATTTGATTTAATCGCATGTTTGTTTCCTGTTTTGTATTCTTCACAACGAGTCACCAACCCTTATATTATCAAAACGTCACTGCCATGTGTCAGGAGATCGATTTTGATATTTCCCTGCCGAAATATCTTCTTCCACTATTTTATTATTGACCGATATTGTCACAGTAATCAAAAAGAAAGCCGTATACATTTTTGTTATAAATTATCTAACAATTCGCATTGCTCTGTTTAAAATTGGCACAGGGTTGGTGTATCTGACACAGTAGAGATAAAAAATTACGTCTTCCGACTTCCATTCAATGATCTTTCTTCATTAAGCCGAGATACAGTTTTGTGTCATATTAATTGTCGTTGATGACGATATAGTCATTGAGTTTTGTTGACGTTTATCAACTGATATGGCTTGTAAGTCTTTCACACATGATTGATAAAATTACATTGCAGTTATTTTTTAATTTGTAGAATGCATGCAGAAAGTTACAAAGCACTATCTTGCCTTACTTTCTTTTAATGAGAACGTGCAGGACTTAAATTACCCGCAACTGAAAAGTTTGTATCACATACAGGGGTTAAAAACATACAAAACACAAAAATTACCGTTATTGTAAACGATGCAGCCATGACCCAATTTGATCGGCTGTGGCTGCAAGAAGAGTGGAACACGACCGACGAAGCTCTGACAGCTAAAGTAAATTAATATTAGTTAAAGAGCGTTAACCTCTGATTAATGGACGAAGTGCGAATAGGCTATATAAGTTGTCATTAAATTATTTTAATTTTTCGATGTTTTAGTTAAAGTAATATAACAAAAACAAATGTGCGGGGATTTGTCGAGTGTTGTTTCATTGAAGTCAAATAGGTAGCAACGTGGCAACATTAAAACATTAAAAAAATGACATCGCGAGCACGTTTTGTGACATTTAGCTTATAATTACAAATAGAAACCTGTGTCCGACTCTTTTTACTTTTGTAGTAGGTAGCTAGCCATGTGCAAACAAAAACACATAACATAAACATAATCCTTCGGCTTAAAATGTTAGGTTGGTAAGGATGAATATTCATGATAAAAATAATTTATAATGTTGACTTAGATAAACTGAACTTGTACCAAACTTGCAAAGAGAAGAAAAAGAGACAAGCTAGGTCTGCATTATGTAGTTAACTTGTAAAATGGTTCATTAACATTTTTTCATAGCCAAAAACCGCAAATTAAGTTTTATCTTAACATGCACGCATTAGTTTACATATTCTTAACCCTATTCGTAGTGGTAGGTCTGATTTATCTCTCTTCCCTCCCCACACCGTGTTTAACTTTCTTTAAAAAACTTTTTATATGCTTATAGTTATACCTTGAAATTTTGTTACTTTTCCTAACTTTCATTTAATTTTAATTTTCCGGAAAAAAATTTTTTTTAACGGTTTTGCAACATCAGGGAACTTCTTAAAGTACGCATGATGTTGTCCACTTACGTTTTAACCTAATATGTGAAAACCAACTAAAGAAATCCATGATGAATGAAAAAATTAACTTACAAATTCGACAAAGTGAAATTCACGTAATACTTTTCATTCGTACGAGGTTTCCACACATTTGCATTGCATTGAATGACTTCATTCATTTGTTGGATGAATCCTCGAATTCTTTTTTCATACACTGGATTTCTGGAAACTAAAAAACGAACATCTCACTATAAACTACATTTTCTTTTCAACTACGCAGTGGTTCAGAATCACCTCTTCAAACAGTTGAAAATAACGGGATTGTTAGGGCTAGCATGGTGTGCTATTATACCTGCGAGATTAGCATCTTTATAACTCTATAATTCTGTAAGTTCTTGTTCGTTATGTTTCTGTCATTTTTAGTTACAAAAGGCTTAGGGTAGTGTGATGCTGTAATTTTGGAGTTGTTTTACTTAGAACGTTTGACATTTCTTGTATACAAATAGTGTATCACTGTTTAACTTTCTAGAAACAACAAAACAGTTGTCTTCAATTGATTTTTGAAAATTTACCAACAAGAGCAGACTGTTCTAAAAAGTCTAAATTGCTTAAAAATATCTTCAAAAAGAGATAAGAAAATCATTCACTTACGAGAGGGATCAATAACATAAGGTATATGTAATTGTCCATACAAATCTTTTGGCCATAACTGTATATTTTTTCCGAGAGCACGTCTTATGCGTTCGAATTTTTCTTTATCGTAAACAATCCCATCACCGCCAAAATATCCTGTAAAATGCAACAAAAATATGAATTAGAATACTATAAAAGAGTTTCTTTATTATAACAAACTAGCTTATCAGCCACCGTACCAAAAAAATCTGCCGAACTGCTAAGCTTTAGTATATCCAATATTGGATATAAGCAACAATTTAATCTTGAGACCAGGTATAAAAATGCACATTAGTTTTTACCATTTTTTATACTTTATATGTATAGATATGCATTTCCGAGTGTGTCTGAAGGTTTTATCCTGTTTCTACACCAAGTTTAAATAAACGTTATATTAAACCAAAGGTAAGAAGATCTTAAGATTTCCGTTTTTCCAAAGATAATCCTATACAAATTTTAAAACATCCTTTTCTTGTTTTTAAATCCAATATTTGCTGTAGGGGTATTACAGAAAAATATATAGCATCGAATTAAACGATTGTGAGCGAATGCAGGTAACTTCCAGCAGGAATTTTTCTAGTCTTCGACATTTTCTTCTAAGCGATCGTTAAGCATCTATCAATTTTAAGGTATTTTTTAGCAATTCAAGTACCTAATAAAAATTCAAATTGCTTTTTAAAAAGTAATAAATAAAGGTACCATTATAGTCATTTAGCTTAGAGTTTGATTAAATGTCGAAAGTGAATCTTTGTCATTGTGAAAATAAGTGTTGGAAGCAAAAAGGAAAATTGAATGTGTGTTTTTAATGTTTACTAAACACGGTTGTAAATTAGCCCAATAAAACATCACAAGGTTTCCATGAACATAAAAAACTGTTTGAAGAAACATTTGTAAACAGTCACTGTTACAGCTTTAATGGACACACATGTTGAACAACAAAGTGACACAAGAGATGTTGTAAAACAAATGTTGTAGAGATTGTTTTCTCTCTGCAACAGTTTCTTAACAAGTGTGCAGAAAAATTACGGACTTTAATGGAAAACGACCTTTAAACACTTTAATAAAAGTTAATAATCTACGAGAGTATCAATTAGACTGTCAACTTTAACCGTTGCTTTTGTTGGTATGTTTCTTTTATTGGGGAATACAGATGTGAAATAATAAAGAAAAATTGTATATTTATACGAGTAGATAAAAAGTTGACTGGGAAAGTATCACAATATGTAAATCAGCGTAGAAGTTGTAGTCAGTGATTTTTTTAGTTGTTTCGAATCGCTTGTGGAGAACTAATAATATGTATATTGAACAGTATATAATACAGGGATTGTGATGAATTAAGAAATCATGCACATTAACCGCTTATGATGCATAATAGCCGCAACCATAAGTCGTATGTATAATATCCGGGGCAATATGCATAACTTTCTATGTGACAAAGAAAAATAATCGATTGACAATCCAAGAATTTTCTGCAATGGCAATTTTTTGTCTCAAACAGTAAATAATAATTTGATTGCGATTTTCTGTCAAAGTTCAGATAAACCTCGCCAAAGAGATGTAAAAGGTCATTTTGTATTAGTTTTACCTTATGCAACTAAAAACGTGCAACCATGCTTTGACAATTGACTTTACTGAACTGTACACAATATTTTTGAAAAAAGACAAATTCCTACAGCATGTGAAGATATTTGAACTTCTTTACAAAGTTCTAACATAACAAATGCGACCACGTAAGATGCTTCCAAAGAAATACAGTAATAGAATCTTACACATTGCCATTACGAAAAACTATTATTGCACAATTAAATCATAATGAAGTATTAAGTCCAGCTAATGACATTATACTGCATTTTTATATGGATATGATTAGTTAATAACTCGGTGTAAAATGAGAGTGGATGGCAAGGGAAGGCTATCTTGAATTTTCTTTAATGTACCGCAGTATTTTCTTCAAATCTTTGTATGACAAGAATTTTGGCATGAATTTGTTTTGCAAGTCCAATGTTTAATGCATAGGAGTATATTTAGAACACACTCTTTCTTTTTGATAGTATAAGAAAACGTTCATCATCATCCGTAAATTTAACCTTATATTTACTATATTTTGAGACAACGCAAATAAGCTTATCCAGCCCTATGGAAATTCTTAGAGTTCCAAAATAACTATTGCAGCTGAAAACCTAACGTTTATCTAGCAAGAATTCCCCCTGTTTAGGTACACAGATTCGAATTCACATTCATATCTTAAAATGCTTAACATTCATTGTTTTAACAAAGTGATGCAGCTAAAGTTGAGAGAATTTTAACAACTTCTTTCGGATTGGTTTTAAAACAGTTTTGGTATATTCTGGATTTCCTGCGCGTGACCTAGATTAAAACCCGATCCGATTCTGTTTCGATCTGGTCCGATACTGTGGGGAAATAAAAAATAACACAAAAATAGTATCTTTAAGAACACTATTCTACCTTTACTATGTGCAATAATGAAGACGCAAAATGGCGAAGATGCAATTCAATGGCCTCTGCAAACTAACCATAATGGTACTAATAATCAATATAAAAGGGATATGCCATAAGAAAGTTATTTATGTATATTTTAACTATATTATTATTTAAACACTCGGTCTTGTAATTAACAGGACAACAAAACTTAAAACCAGATAAATAATGTGTAGAGAGATTGACCAAATGATTTACTGTTTCTTCATTGTGCATTTAAAACGAAAAATTTCACGAAACCACAACGGAAAAATAATTAAGATAGGTATCAGCATTTTTCTAACATATAGACTGGACTAAAAATTATAACTCGAACATTGCCTACCCACGGTAAGTGTTAAAAAAAAGAGAAAAAAAAGATAATTACCATTTAAAGCGTTCAATTCGTCTTCGGTCAAGCTTGGTGAAGCACTTTGCGCTTCTAAATAAATAGTTAAATGTATAAGTTCTCATATAACGTAAACGCTAATGTATTGCCAATGTAAGTATTTCACAAACCGGTAGCTTGATACTGCTTGTGGTTGGACTGTACTACAACAGTCAAGGTAGCTAGAGTAATGATAAAAAGTAGAATTGACACCACAATTAAACTGGTTTTAAACTTTGTAAATATCATGCAGTAATTTTGCTTTTCCGCATCCTGTTTACAACCCATTTTAACTGCCATTTCTGTATGCTTCGAAATTTCAAACTGCAACTGAACACAGGACCGCAAATGTTGTTACGTTTATATTATTTATGGCTGTTTAGGAATTTGGCTGCCGCAAATAATAAATTGTGCTTAGGTACGAATTTATAATACTTATGCACAATAGAATTTATCGATTTCATGCAATTATGATGACATATACGGTCACTTAGTGCTTTGACATCATTCTTAAAGCATTCTGCAAGATGTAATTTTGCAACCTTTCAACAAGCTATAATCTCTTTGTATAACCCATTGGTTTATTAAGGTCATTACGTGGAATATTAACGACTAATAATCACACTGTTGGAATCTGTTTATTAGCTGTTGTCATTTCCGCCCGATCCATGTGTAGTAGCTACAAAGAGGTCCTAAATGTCTTGGTAATTTAGTCTTTGTTGTACTTGCAGACCGATGCTTTAGCAGAAAGAAACAAAAGCCTGGAAACAAAGCTATTGATTGCTACACTTTTTGAGTTATTTGCAAGTTAATTTATTAAACAATGACGTGAGAGTGATTGATTGATATTTAATTGGAACAGAAATGTTTTGCACGCAAAGAGCAATCATTCAAAATAACTTGTGAGCAAGATACATTAATGTCCAGTATAAGACAGTGACTTGTGAAAGTTATAGTAATTTGAAAACTTACTTCATGTTATTAAAGAATAGTGCCTACTCTAGTAAGTGAGTATCTAGTGTAAGTCCTTATTAACGCATGTGAACTCAGGCTCCATTGGGACCAATTTTTGTCAAGACACCACCACGACCAACAGCACGTTTCGAAATCGACGTTATTTACACTTAAAAAATAACAACAGCAACAAAAAACAATCAAAATTTAATCTTAACCAACTGAACTTAATCAAATTTAGATTTAATTTAACTAATTAATTTAACACCTTTAACTTTTCACCAACGAAAAATGCTGGCATTGTGGTCAAATGCAATTACTTCGTTTACCCTTAGCGCATTACATTGATATACACGAAAGCGTGAAGCCGAAAAGCTGTGAAACCACAAAGCCATTGAGATGCTAAAAGTATAATTAGAAATGTGAAAGATGTATTGAACATTCGCTCTGAACTTTCGCTCTAAACAATCAACATAAACAATTACTCAAAGTGCGTGTGAGTTATATAAAAATGGCGTTGCAAATACTTGTGGTTACGATCTTTTGCTCTTGTTTTAATATAACTATGGGTTACGGCTGGCAA
The DNA here is from genome assembly GCA_030067915.1 of Hydractinia echinata. Classification (NCBI taxonomy): domain Eukaryota; kingdom Metazoa; phylum Cnidaria; class Hydrozoa; order Anthoathecata; family Hydractiniidae; genus Hydractinia; species Hydractinia echinata. Next base: position 380,152 of record JASGCC010000102.1, on the reverse strand, counting down.
GATAGCTTACATTATGTAAAGTATTAAAACTGTACATAGGCATCCATACACTTTCACGTTTAACCATTAATGCAGGATTAGATTATATTGCAGGTAGCTAAACAACATAAATGTGAACGGATAAACAAGGTGTCGATTTAGCAAGAAATGGAAAGAACTTCTGGCGCCCTCGAAACCTTAAAATAAATAGAAAGGGAACCAAAATGGAAGGAGCTCTAAAATAGACTAGGAGAAATGGTCGTGGTCACGCTTGGTTGACAACATGAAGCGTGACAACAAACTACCAATCGAAAAAAAATACACAAGGTATGTTTTGGCGAGAATAACGCGCTACTGACATTTTTTAATTTGCGTTGCTTTTTTGGACACTCTGTGAGTGCGTGGGTGAAAACCAAATAAGGCTTACAAGCAACATTTTTAAGTAATAAAAAAGTTGCTGCGACGTTGGTTTTTGGCCAGGGGATTCAATCGACGCTTCACAGGAATGGGAGTTGCAGATGAACGCACTACACTACGTGCGTGACGCTTTCTCACTACGAAAATTATATATCTAGCTTTCGCATGTACAGTTGAATATTTATGCTTACCACTGACATTGTGTATCACTTAATTCATAACATAGTTAGCAAGACACTGTTTATTCAATATTTTGGCTAATAACATACATGCCGGCAACGCAAAGACAAGCAATATGTCCTAATTCTTAGTTAGTTTTTTTACCAACTTCATAAGTAACTATAACTAGTTAGCTGGCTAACTAGCTAACTAGCTAGCTACACACAAATTTATAAGACAGTAGTTATAATATTCGGTGCCAAAAAATACAACTGTCACAGTCATGTTTACGTTACTCGAATAAGTTAGGCAACATAGGTGGGATCTTTATCACGCAACGATAAAAAACGGATAACAATAAGCGCCAGCTTAACTCCTAACAGTATATTTTTCAGAATACATATGAATTTGCTAAGAAGCATGTTGTTATATTTTAAACTTATGTTATAAAGAGTCCCAACAGACACAACACGTTTGCAATGCAATATCAAGAAATTGAATGCGGCAGATAATCGTTTGTCATGGCCTATCCGTATCTCTATTCTGAACTGTAAATGGTTTACCCTGATCGGGCCTTTGATCATGTTGGCGAGTATAATCGGTGTCAAGTTTGTTTTCTTGAGTTAAATGAAGGAATACGTCTCTTTCATTTTACTCAAGAGATAAAAAGAACATGTAATAACAATTTAAATTTAGTTTCTTTTCTCGAAATATATTTTGACCAGTTGAAACTCCTTGTAAGCAAATAATTCATTCGGTCAATAATCAAGGGCTCTGTAACTTGTTAAATCACCGTATTACACTGGTAAAAATAAAATCTTTAATTGAGTAAAAAAATATTAAACTCAAGTACATCTATTCATGTTTTAAGTAAAGTTTTCTATTCCGAGAAGTAACTTTATTTTTCTTGATAAGAAAATTTTACTCGAAAGAAATAAGATCAATTTACTGAAATTAAGTAAAAAAAATATTTCTTCTTCGCGGGGGGTTGTAAATATTTTAAGTAAATATTGGTCCATATCAAGAAAGTGTTTTTTTTAATGCAGTAAACTTTTCTGTAAATCCTTACGTTGAGTGATGAGAATGGAGCAAGAAAAATAAATATTAGTTCTGTTCACAACATTCAAGAACTCCAAAAATATTTGTACAGCTAAACTAGGCTGGCAACGCTCGTCACTTTACTAGTCTCGGTAGGACAGAAGAGGGCCTACTTCAAATTTCAGTGTGCCAACAATCCACCAAAAAATAAGCATAGCAACTGGGCAACCACTGTGTGCTTGTTATTAGACTTACAGCTACAGTGTCAGAAGTATTTCAGAAATGTTTTGATTCAGTTTAATCTTATTAAGGAAAATGATACTGCATACCTGACATAACTCGCAGTTTATGGGTGTACTACACATAAACAGTTCCATTACATTGTGCCGAATATGTCCAGCATGACAGTCTATGACCACTACCGTTTAATTCATAGGATATTTTAATCGTCTATTGCGTATGTGTTCACCGCTTGACTTAAGTGTGAGATTATTTCATAAAAAGAGAATAACAAACAAAAATTGGCGGAAAGAAATATATTCTGTCGTACTACATTCAGCGTGCGACACCGGGTCTCGGCTGTATAGCATAATATTTTTAATATCAATGATGTGACATACTTTAGCATTCCAGGTTTTGAGTCTTCTAATTCTGACGACTTGTTTCTCTTCAATGATCGAATGCACATTGCGCTTCTTTTGTTATTTTTTGGTGATATTTGGAACTTGGTTACTTTTAAGGCCAAAAAAGGTCTGAAAACCACAAAACGCGCCATTGCATCAAATCTAATTCGGCGCAAATGTAACTTTTTCCACTCAATTGCTGGAAATGGGATGCTTTCTTTGCGTTTAGGCTGTATGGAAATATTGTTATAAAATTTACAAGCCATTATACAAGGTTGATAAAACCTAATATCATTATACTGTCCACAACGAGATTTCACCATTAGCAGCAACACAAATTCGTATATTATAGAACACAAAAAAGATTTTATTTAAATAGAAACAGAAAATAAAAAAATGCAGATTCAAAATTGGATATTTAATTTCCGACAGCATTAACAATATGCTGCTTAAGTTTTGTCAACTTTCCTCTCATACCATGGTATTTTTCTATATCTTTAAAAAGCCCTGAGAGCAATAGCGTTAAAAACTCCATAATCTCAGTTTAAGGACATGTTTTTTTTAGTACACGATAGTAAGATCAGTAAATCTTTAAAAGCCCCTAAAGTGAGCATATTCTGGTAAATATTGTTCGTTTTATTTTCGAGATTTCGATTGTTTTCACCATTATCTACCAATCTAATACCTTGAATTATGAAGATTTAAAGCGTGTGGAGAGACATATCATGTTTAAACATGTCTATGAAAAATACTCAGAATCACCCTTAGATAGTTTCGGTACATGTTGTTGACCAGTGGAGGACTTTTTATTCAAAAAAAAGCTCTTGAGAAGCATTTTTTCAAATTTTATGTCATTATAGTAAATAAGAGATAAAAGTAAAAATAATTTCTAAGTGCATCAAAACAACTGAGATAACACATTGCCATTGCTGACGTCTTAATCAAACCTAAGTCTTTTTTTAAGCATTTGCATCACTGACCTTTTAGCTCTAAGTACACGAATGACTTTTTAGCTCTGAGTACACGAATGACTTTTTAGCTCTGAGTACACGAATAACTTTTCAGCTCTAAGTACACGAATGACTTTTTAGCTCTGAGTACACGAATGACTTTTTAGCTCTGAGTACACGGATAACTTTTTAGCTCTAAGTACACGAATGACTTTTTAGCTCTAAGTATACGAATGGCTTTTTAGCTCTAAGTACACAAATGACTTTTTAGCTCCAAGTACACGAATGACTTTTTAGCTCTAAGTACACGAATGACTTTTTAGCTCTAAGTACACGAGTACACGAATGACTTTTTAGCTCTGAGTACACGAATAACTTTTCAGCTCTAAGTACACGAATGACTTTTTAGCTCTGAGTACACGAATGACTTTTTAGCTCTGAGTACACGAATAACTTTTCAGCTCTAAGTACACGGATAACTTTTTAGCTCTAAGTACACGAATGACTTTTTAGCTCTAAGTATACGAATGGCTTTTTAGCTCTAAGTACACGAATGACTTTTTAGCTCCAAGTACACGAATGACTTTTTAGCTCTAAGTACACGAGTACACGAATGACTTTTTAGCTCCAAGTACAGGAATGACTTTTTAGCTCTAAGGACACGAATGACTTTTTAGCTCTAAGTACACGAATGACTTTTTAGCTCTAAGTGCACGAATGACTTTTTAGCTCTGAGTACAGGAATGACTTTTTAGCTCTAAGTACATGAATGACTTTTAAGCTCTGAGTACATGAATGACTTTTAAGCTCTAAGTACATGAATGACTTTTAAGCTCTGAGTACACGATTGACATTTTAGCTCTGAGTACACGAATGACTTTTTAGCTCTTTAGAAGATCTGAAAAATAAAGCTTTATATCTTCAATTAACTCAATATTTTTAAACGAAAAAAAATACATCGCATGACTTAATCTATCTGACATAAAAAATGAGCATGTCATGAGATTAAAGTGAACATATGAAAAAATTAAAATTGTATGCACGCAAAAATTCATGTCTAGAAAATTAACGATTATTAATAACAAGTTAGACTGAAATTGTTTCATTATAGTTTGAAAAAAAATGTGTAAGTTCTTTTATATTTGTGAGCCTCGTGGTTCTGGAGATTTGCAGCTTTTCTCCGTTTTAGTGATCTCAGTTCTTTTTCCACAAATATTCGACTAACGTAGCCGAAAGTAAACAATTTTTCTGACGTAACAAGTTTTGGTGGTATCTCCCAGACGAAATTTCTTAGCTTGAAAGCTTTGGATTTAATTGATTGTGCAATGTTTGTAAAAAACTTACACAATACGTTCGCAGTGTTCAGGTTCTTTTCGTGATCGATGCTCGTAGTTGCAGAAGCTGGAGGATGTTCTTTTGTTGGAAATATTTCTTTGATGCATTTCCAAAACTTAGCCAGGTTTTTACAATTCTCGTGTAGAGGATCCTTGTGGTATTTCTGTTTTGCTTGTTTCACTTTGTTGTTACAAGAATTTTTAAGTCTTTTGTAAGTCGACCAGTCACATTCATTTTTCGATTTTCTCGCTTTGCGAAGCAACTTGCATTCTTCTCATTTTGGTAACACTACGTACGCGATGAATTACGTACGTCAGTTAATCTTGGTACGCGATCGCGTAGCGTAGCGTGGATGCTCCAGGTGCGCGATTTTCAAAATAGCGCTCTTTCAACCTTGTCCCCAGGGCTTTTTTATTGGGGGAGGGGAGGCCTAAATTCAGTGAACCTTTCGCCGCTTACTGACAGGATCACTCTGCTCTTCATCTTCGTCGATTTTCTTCTTTCTCCGTCTTTCCATATGTAAATCGGTGGCTTCTTCTATAATGATCTTCCTCTCTACCTCTGACCATAACCGGTCGTTGCTGTGCATCCGTATTATCATTTCCAGTGTTTTATGACTCATTTTGAGTCGCCTATCTGTTAAAATTGCCGTTAAGACACTGAAAGATCTTTCCACGGTTGAATTCGACCCAGAGAGAGTTTTTATAATCTGTCCCAGCAGTTACAAACTCGCAAATTGAGTTTTACGGTACCGCAAAACATTTTTCCATATAGTTCTGGCGTCAACTTGCGTAGAAGTATAATTTACTTGGACAAAATATTTATTTTTTTTCCATTCAATTAATACTTTGGCCAACGAGAACTCTGTTTTTGACAAACTTTGATGACAATAAATACTAAACAATGATTAACGAAACCTTAGAGCGCATCCACAATTTCCAATGAATGAAGCTACTACAATGCAACACAAGCTGCTTTGTTGGTAGAAAACAGGTCTTTTGAAAAAACCTTATATACATAGCAGGTATCACGAGTATGATTTCCTTATGATAAATTCATGATGGATCAGGGAACGAGAATTTTAAGCTTTTTCGTTTTTAGCTGCCTTGACCTTTAGTTCATGAATGGAGTGTTTGCAACCTAGTTTCCATTCGCTTTTTTTACTTTCGTAAACGGGAAACAAATTGCAAGTCATTCACTGAAGTACACCAACGGGAAGGTAGGTCAATAGGACTTGTACTTCATAGCTTTGCAAGTTTTTTCATATCAAAATTCAGCGCGAAATAAACATCTCGTTCCCAGGGCTTCTTTAAAATGTCTTGTTCCCAGGGCTTTTTTGTTTTTCCATACCGCTGGACAACACAACGCATGTCTCCATGTTTAAAAATGGTAGCACAGCTATGCATAATTGAAAATTAACGCCAGCGAACCAGGTTAGCAAAGAACTTTTTCCAACTCGAAAAACATTTCAAGACACCTTATTTTTTAATGGGATGTAACCTGTAACGCAGGTACGCGATTTATCACGTGCCTTAGGTAATTTAGGTACGTGATAGGGCGCGGGTACGCGTACCTCAAATCATAAGTAAGCCATGGACAGGGCCTACCCTTGACACGTTTTGTGATGAGAGGTGCGTGTTTATCAGCAATCGATGTAAGTCTTTCTTTCATGTAACTCCAAGCTCTATTAACTTTTTGTGTTTCATAAAATGGTTTCCAATTGAAATTTGCAACATCGAAAGAAAAGTCTGTGTGATTATATTTTGAATAATCTCTGCATTCAATTGTTCTGAATTGTTCTTTACGATGATTTAATTTTCGTACACATGCAACACAATCATGATCACTTAGACTCAAGGGAATAACTTTAGTACAATGAACATGAGAGTAATTGTTTGTTAAAATAACGTCAATTATTTTCTAATTCGCTGCGCTCAACCGAAAATAACCTTATTTATTTTCTTATTTTTGCGACAGGGAAGACTCAAAGAACTTCGACTAGTAGTAGTAGTTATGTACGAAAAAGTTAGGGTTAGGTGTTTCAAAGGCCTAGATTCCTTGTAACATATAGTAAATGCTCTGCGTCGTCCTCCACATAACCATCTTTGGCTGTCTCCGAACGCCATCTACCATGTCGTTTAAAAAGACGGTCTGGGACGTCTGCATTTGCCGCTGCTGTTGCTCCTCCAGCACGTAGGCTGTGGAGTCCGAATCTTGTCCTATCCAATCCGATTGATGCCAGTGCATCGAGTGCATTTTCTCTTGTTGTTGTGTAGCTGATTGGGCGATTCACCTTTTTAAAACTTCCGAATTTGTTGTTTGATGTAACTGTGACCGCTCTAAACAGATAGGAATCAGGCTCAACAGGTACATACTTCATATACTCAGTTAAATTATATACTGGGCAGATCCCATTTCCGCAAGCGCTGATGTAAACCCAGTGTCCTTCTCTGTAGATATCTGTTTTGCTTTTCGATATGAACAGTTTCATAAAGCTATTTTTGTAATTGACGTCACATCTTTTCAGATTACTAATTTCCGAAAACCTAAGAAAGCCACAGAATCCCAAGAGAAAGATATTAAAAGTTCTAAGTTTGTAAAGGTTAACAGCTTCACTTTTAACAAGTTGTTTATGTAATGCGTGCAAATGTTCAACCGTAATTATGTCTTTCTTGCGAGTTTGATGTTGTAGTAGGCGTTTAGCGGCTTCGAGCATATTTTTTGGTAAAGTGTGGTCGCATGGGTTATTGTAGCCTGTCAAATTGTGAAAATACTGGATAGCGTAGAATGCGATTTCGATTTTAGGATAAGAATTGTTCATTTGGGTTAGGTTAAGTATGTACAACGCAACTGTTAGCGGTAGAGCTGGTAATTTTGATACAGAATATTTTTGACACCATGTATTCCATGAATTAAAAGAATAATAGTACGTTTTTATCGTGTTATTCGCCCTGGAATTTAAGATATATTCTGGTAGATCTTCTGCTAAATGCCTCAAAGTTTCGTTTTCCAAATGTTGCGTAAAATGACTTGCAAAAAGTTCTAAAATGTAAAAAACATTGCCTATTGATTTTAAGAGTTTTTGTGTGTCCAGTGACTGCATGTCTTAGTCCAGTAACGACACCGTCGCTGTCCCTGTGGATTCGGTTTATGTGAATTGCAGTTTGAAAGCTATTATTGTTGCACTCTCCTTGAGTAACGCATAAATTGGGATTGTCAAAGATCCTGAAGTTTTTAATAAATTTTTGGAAGTCCCCTGTTGAATCAGTTAAAAATGGCCAAAACGCTGCCGAAGGCCAGTATGGGGCCACCAGTGTGCCCGAAGCTTTACAGGTCTGCATGTGTTTTAAAACCTTTGATATAGTTTGAATCGGGGGCACGAGTAAATTATTTTCGTTTTCCCACGAGGTATTAAAGGCGTTTACGCATTCAGTTTCCGGACAATAATATTTTGAGTTGAACCTGCCCACCTTTTTGTTTTCGTCATTAGCAAACCTATCTACGGTGAATGGACCCCCGAGCCTGTTTAGGTATTCGAAAAAGCTTTTTGTGATTTCCCAATTGTCCGTGTCCGTATAACGACTTAATTTATCAGCGTATTGAATTTGGTTTCTTGGGACCCATTCGACATTTAAATCTATTTTTTGTTTCTTACAAATATCAAAAATATTTTCTGCCAAAATCTGTAAGTTTTCCTTTGAGCTGCCTCTTTTTATTATACAATGGCTCGCGTAATTATCTGTCTTCCAAAGTACTGCTTTGTTGCATAAAACTGATTTTAATGATTGTAGCGAATATTGTATAGCGTATAGCTCTCTCCACGTGGAGTGCATTAGGCTTTCCGTTAGTGTGAAATTCTTAATAGAAATATGCATTCTATTCTTGTGCCACGTGTGTGCACCCAGCCCTGTATCGCTCGCATCAGAACAAACGATTAACCAGGGAGTATTTCCCCGTGTCATTGGTCTCTCAGTGTGTTTTAGCAGATTGTTCTTCCAAAAGAACAGTTCTTTCACAGCTTCTGAAGCGTGTGACATGTTCATTCGGGAGTCCCATGATATTCGCGATTCAATAAGATAATAAACTCGTCTAATTTTCAGTTGGGCCAAATTGCCTATATCAAATTTCATGGATATGATTTTTCCCGCAAAATTTTGCTAATTTTCGTGCTGACGTGTACGGTAGGGAATCAAGAATGAATTGTAAACTCGAAAGAGTAGAAATTAATCGCTGGGAAGGTATAGAAAAAAGTTTTTTCTTCAGATCTAGATTAATGCCGAGCCATGTCATGTTTTGAGTGGGACTCCACAGAAATTTGTCGTTGTTTGCGACAAACCCAGATTTCTTAAGCGAGTCTCGGACGAAGTTTGACGCCCCCAGAGTCGATTCATAGGTATTGCTTGTGCCAGCGCCGTCATCAATAAAACATGCAAATTTTATAGCATGTTCTCGCCAGTGTTTTACGAGGACTCGCATTGTTTTTGTGAAAATAAAGGGGGCAGAAGAGAGACCAAACGGTAGGACTGTAAAACAAAATACCTTTTTTCGTCATTTGTTACCCAAGAAAATCCTAAATATTTTTGATGCTCTGGAGCAATTTCTATGTGATGATAGCCTTGTTTTATGTCAAATTTAAACATGAAACCATTTTCCTCAACAAATTCTCCGAAAATCTTCCAATCATCGAATGTGGTTTTTTGTTTGTACACGTGTTTGTTTACATGTCTCAGGTCAAGAATAAGTCTCTTCTTATTTTTGGACGAACTAACGCTCAGTGGATTAACCACGTGTGGCTCAGTAGCCATCTCTTTTATTCTTCCGGTTTTAAGTAACACGTGTAATTCCTTTTGTCAAGAGCCGAACAGTTGTTTTTGAAAGAAGCCTTTTTAGGGGTGGTGAAAAAGGGAATTTTGTATCCGTATTTTATAAGTTCTAAAATAGTTTTATTAGTGCCTATGTTCTCCCAGTAAGGTAGACGCCGCCTGAGATTGCCCTTCACGGTATGTGGAGGATTAGCTTGGCGCGAATAAGACCTATTGCATTCAGAAAAATTATATACAGTAGAAACAGTATCACACTTAACTTTTGCCTTTTCTTTAGGGTTGTTTGAGGTCAGGACAGTCCTTTCGCCAATGTCCTTGTTTTCCGCATCCGAAACACAGAGATCGCTGTTGTGGCTGTTGGTAACTTCGCTGGTATTGATTCGCGAATCTTGGTTGCTGTTGAGATAGCCCGAAGATAGGCCTCCCCGGAGGTGCAGATTGTGAGCCGAAGGGGATAAAATTTTGATGCTGCGAAGGGTGTGTGAATGAGGAAGACTGGTATGGGGGCCGACGTGGAACATGCTCGAAGGTTGACTTTCTCTTGGTCGCCTTTTTCTTGTTCAGAGCCTGGTTTTTTCGCAGCCTTCATCTTTTTGTCATCCTCTGAATCGCTGGCAAGATCGTCGGATAAGTATTCGTCGACAGCAGCCCATCCAGCCGGAGATTTATCTGCGAAACGGATACATTTGTTTCGCTTGTGGAGATCATCTATGACATTATCAATCTTTTTGGAAGATCTTGTAATCGAACCATCTTTTACTAGTTGTTTTATTATTTCTAGACTTTGAATTAAATCGCTATTGAATTGATGTTGTATTTTATTACCTCTGAATTTAAATTCGGTTTTACTGATCTTGTGCTGCTCCAGAAGACGTTTTTCCAAGTTTTTCGATCCAGTGGTAAGCCTCTGTTCTAGATTTTCGTTCTGTTCTTGGAATTTACGGTCAAAGTAGTTTGTTAGATGTTGTAGTATGTCGGGTTCAGCGTTATTTGTGTCCATTGACGCTTCTTGTTGCTCAGTCATTTTGAGTGAATTGTGGACAAACAGTTTTAACGTGTACGGTTCAAGAACTAATTGACATGTGAGCGCTTCCATGCCTTGTACGCCCTTTAAACACTTAAAAAACCACGTGACCGGCCTTGGCCATACATACGAAAATAAATTCAATTAAAGCTTGTGTGTCTTTTGTTACACGAGTTGGTGATTTAACGATTTGTGTAAGTCCGTGAGTGACACAAATATTTTTAATTTCTTTGTTATTCGATTTTGTAAGAAAGTTCACATTAATATCTCCCAAGAGAAACGTTTCCATGGAGATTTTGTTAACTTTTGACAGCATATCGTTGAGAAACCTGTTGAAATCTTTAATTTGACGAATCGGGGGGTCTGTATATGCAACCAACTACAAAGTTTTTCCCCTTGAAAATCTCAATTTCAACCCAAATACATTTAATTTCATGAGTTTCTAAATCTGGTCGTCTTTTCCATTTGATATCATCAGATAAATAGATAGCAACACCACCCCCAATACCGTCAGGGCGATCTTTACGAATAAACTGAAACCCTGGCATCTTAAAAAGTTCTGAGTTTGTTGTAGAGGTTGTGTTTGTTTCCGATAGAGTTAGAATGAATTTTGATTTTTCGCTTGTAAACAAAGTTTGTAAAGTTAGTGCCACTCAATCTCGTCCCAAGGGCTTTTCTACGCATTTTATTAACATACTAGTTATTTAAACCCGTGGAATAATCCACTTAAATTTATTGTGTTTCTTATCACAAAAAGGTTTGTTGATAATTTTATTAAGAAGGCTGAAAAAGAAACGTTTTAAACGAAATCCCGTGGAGATATCCACTCAAAAACATTTAAAATTTATTCTTATCACAAAATCATTTGTTGTCAGTTTCATTTTAAAGACGCAAACAATTAAAACTTTTGAACGAAATTGACAACTATAATAACAACGTTAATTGCCTGTGACTTTACTCGTATAACAATTTATAACAAAGCTTCTGTCACGGTAAATTTAAATTCGCATGCAATAAAATTCCTAACTAATGAAATCACTTTATTTTATCACATGATTTGTTTTAGCCAAACAGCGAAATTCATTGTTCTTTTCGTCAAAACGTTTTGTTGTTAATTCCATTCAAGCGAGAATAAATAAAACCAATATGTTTTTCATATAACAGTGGACAATAGACACATGCTTAAGGGAATAATAAAAATTAATTACCCGTGACTTTTGTGTAATAAAGTTTACATCATTACACAAAAGTTTTTATGAGAACAATAAAATAAATTAACCATGACTTGTTTAAAACAAAAATTTTAAATCAATTTGAAAAAGCACACAAAAGACAGAATAAAAATAAAAGTTTAGCAAAAGTGACATGTTACCGCGGCTGTTTCTTTAGAAAAAACAACACATCCACTTTGCCCGTTACAGAGACACAGAACTGGCGTATTATTATATAGACTAGTTATTTAAACCCGTGGAATAATCCACTTAAATTTATTGTGCTTCTTATCACAAAAAGGTTTGTTGATAATTGTATTAAGAAGGCTCTGCTAATCTTGTCTACAGTTTTACAGTGTCGTTTTTTATAGAATAACTTATTTCTTTATTTAAATATTATTATTATTTTAATAGGACGAATAGCCATTGTAAAATATGGAAGTGCCTGAAAGACAGTTAATAAAAATAATAAAGAAAAAAGAAAAAAAAGAAACGTTTTAAACGAAATCCCGTGGAGATAACCACTCAAAAACATTTAAAACTTATTCTATGTTTCTTATCACAAAATCATTTGTTGTCAGTTTCATTTTAAAGACGCAAACAATTAAAACTTTTGAACGAAATTGACAACTATAATAACAACGTTAATTGCGTGTGACTTTACTCGTATAACAATTTATAACAAAGCTCCCGTCACGGTAAATTTAAATTCGCATACAATAAAATTCCGAACTAATGAAATCACTTTATTTTATCACATGATTTGTTTTAGCCAAACAGCGAAATTCATTGTTCTTTTCGTCAAAACGTTTTGTTGTTAATTCCATTCAAGCGGGAATAAATAAAACCAATATGTTTTTCATATAACAATAGACACGTGCTTAAGGGAATAATAAAAATTTATTACCGTGACTTTTGTGTAATAAAGTTTACATCATTACACAAAGGTTTTTTTGAGAACAATAAAATAAATTAACCATGACTTTTTTAAAACAAAAATTTGAAATCAATTTGAAAAAGCACACAAAAGACAGAATAAAAATAAAAGTTTAGCAAAAGTGACATGTCACCGCGGCTGTTTCTTTAGAAAAAACAACACATCCACTTTGCCTGTTACAGAGAAAAAGAACTGGCGTATTATTATATAGATCACAATTGTTCACAAGTGAACATTAATATTCAATTTGTTGAATATTGCTACGTATGGGCAACGTAGGCGTTCAGAAATTCTGCCAGACGAGTTTGGGTGAAAAAATTGTTAAGTTGACATGATATCTTATTGGTTATTCCAGACTGTCATGACATGCAGGATGCTAGGTATAGCTTGTCTGCATATCTAAACATATCAAAATTTGAAACCAAAACTTTGGTATGCTTAACAAACTTTTATTTTCAGGCAAGCTTATAGCTCCAAACAACGTGCAGGTTTTCGCTACCCTTTTTTACACAACAACGAAATTCCCTCACCTTTGAAGTGTCAAGCAGTCACTTGATGCTAAGTATAAACGAATAAAAACTATTTCCAGTATAGTATATTAAAGCACAAAACTGTGTCTAGCCTAGCTAGTGTAAAGTAAAGTACTTTGGCTTAGAGCGAGCAAGCAACAACTGCGTACGGTCAACAACAGTCAAAATGGCCGACAATATTGCCAACGTGGCTTGTACAGGAACCAAAATTTTTAGGACCGAGGATTTAAAGCAAATTGGGCTACATAGATTAAGATTTTCTGAAAAACATTTTGGAGAATTAATACAATAAGACAAAAAGTTATAAATCTAGTTAGAAAACAAAATAATTTCACGAAAAATAAAAAATAGAACAGTACGATTGTAAGTCTGTGGTTTATCGAGATTTGCAAAAAGTGCCGGACGATAGATAGAATGTGGAAACCAAACAATTTCCTCGCAGAGCGCGGAAATTGAACAACAACAACAACAAATAAAAAACCCAGAGGATTCTCCTACGGGAGTTTTGCTGCTTAGAGCTTCGCGATAATTTTTCTTCAAAAATAAAACATGGATGTATATCTATGTATTGCAATAATTTTACCGTTTTTAATTATTTTTTAAAATTTTATAAACTTTCACCTCTAAAAAAAAAGATGACTGAACTTAACGATTTTCTTAATGATATTGATACGCAGAAAACAGAAGAAGCTCCGCGCGTTGCAAAGCGCGAGTATCTGCGTAACAACCTATCAAAAATATCTAGCAAAACGCCCTGGAATATTGACAGATTAAATAAGGCGTCGGATAAAGTTATTGATAAATTATATAAAAATATAGAGAAAAAGGTAAATACTAGTGTAAATAATAAAGATCTTTTATCAAAATATTCTGGTGTTGATAATTTTCAAAACACGATGAATGATATAAATTCCAGTTATTTAATTAAAAATTCATCATGTGAAACTCTTGGAAAATTATTAGTGAGTACTAATAGTCACACACCTATGGAGATTTTTGGGTCGCACATATATGAAAAATGTGGCTTTTATCTGGCTCCAGTTTCATTATTTTGTACAATTTTCAATCATTTGGACTGGGAACGCTTCGATCAAATTGCTAAAGAGAGACGAGAAACTACAAAAAATCTAATAATGAGACTGATAATTTTGATAAAGGTGACTGTCCAAAAGAAATATAAAATGAGAAAAAATTAAGGAAGAGGAAATATGGGATATAATATGTCAAAAGTAGCTCTAGGATTACGCGAAAAATATGCTTTAGGCATTGCACGATTTAAATCTCGATCGAGTCTTATACCAAGCTTTGACACATGGCGCAGCCATGGTCTTGATATGTATCGAAAAATTGTAATTACTCCGCCTGCAGGTAGGTTTACAGCCCATGTCTGTGAGTTGGAATTAGGTGAACAGTATCGAAATGGTGTTTTAAGAATACAGGTTCATGGAAAGTTGAATGATTTAAATTTCATAGAGGTACAACCTCTATAAAAAAACTAAGAATAAATAAGCGACGACAAACAGCAGCAAAAGTTATTTGCAAAAGTTATTACGAAGAAAAACGAAGGTCGGGTTGCTGCGGGTAAAAAAACTCGTGGAATGGAACCGTAAGAATAAGAACTTGCACAAGAAGAGTGAAGTACCTGAGAGTAGTATTTCAGTAAGTACTTTGTCAAGTAGTTCAGGAAGTTCTTCGTCAAGATCACCAAGTTCTAGCACCGTATTAGGAGTAACAGCAGTAACGGTTGGTATTGTGATAGTAGGCGTTGGTATTTGGTACAAACAACAGCAGCGGCAGCAGCAGCCTGAAAAATCATCAGAGCAGGCAAAGCGCGTAGCTCCGCCTTTTGATAAAAAAGATATTTTTAAAATGAATTGCATCCTATAATAAATGGCTTCCAATATAACACCATACGAAAAGGAAATAATCGATATGCTATACGAGACCTTGGTAGATCTTGGATTTACCTTCGGTTATGCCCTGGCAGGAAAGAAATTTTTAGGAATTACACGACCTTCTGCCAAAATGGATATGAATGATGTGTTGAAAATGACTGGATACTTCGCAGCAGGACGCGCAAGTCGAGAAATGGCAGTCAAAAAAGGGTGGATTCCAGCGAGTATTGTTCCAAAAAAATAATATAATAAACATGGCAACTATAGGCGTTCTTGTTGCAGGGGCAGCAATAAACGCATTAGCATTTAGCGGTAGTAATTTTCTATTTAGTAAGCTTTCGGGACATGGCGAAGAAGAACGCAAAAGGCACGATAAAGCTATTGAACAGCTACAAGCTGCTCAGGTACAATGGGTAAGGGATAGACAAGCAAAAATCGACTGGTATAATCATCAACGAGAGCTTAAGAGACAAGCCGGTGAAAACCTGAAGGATCTTGATGCAGGCATGCAGGAGTATTATATCGCTACTATCGATAAAGCTCCAAAATTGTCTGATTTTTAAACACCTTCCAAACATCAACAGGACGGTGAACTTACGTTCATTGTAGGATCCCTAGCTCTTTTGGGATACGGAGCTTATAAATACTTGTAATAAAATAAAAAAAATTATAACATGTAATAAACATGTCAAAAGTAAAAAAATCACTAGCAACGCGCCCTGCAAAACATATTGTCACAGAAGTAGATGGAGAAAAACTGAACAGTATTTACTACAACCAAGAACATCTTTGGGTTGGTAGAAAAGCCATCAAATTGCTCGCTGTGGAAAGTGGGCTATCCAAAGCAAAAGTCGTACACTGGTTATCTCGGCAATTACGATGGCTTCGGCATATTCGAGGACCAAAAAAGATTGATTATCCTCATTTTAACATTACAAAGCCTAATGAAATGCATCAGTTTGATCTACTTTACATGCCACGCAACAAAGTTTATGGGAACATGTACAAATATATCCTGACAGGGATTGATGTAGCTTCAAGATATAAAGTAGCTAGAGCTCTGCGTACGAAAAAGGCTGCAGATGTTGCAGAGATGATTAAAGACGTGTACAAGGCAGGACCTCTACGCTACCTCGAACCCTTCCAGTGCGATAATGGAGCTGAGTTTAAATCGGACGTCACGCGAAATTGTTAGAAGGTAAAGGGGTGGAGATTAGGCGTGCCACAACCAAATATCATCATACATTTACAGCTTTTGTAGAGTCCTACAACAAAGTGCTTGCGGAAAGACATTTTAAGCCTCAGGATGCTCAAGAGTTAGTTACTGAGGACCAAAGAAGCATATGGGTAAAAAACCTGTACCCTACAGTGAAAGGTCTCAACAGCACCAAGACTGCAATGATCGGTATGAAACCGTTAAAAGATATCAAGTTGGAAGACGTACCGCTTGTGAAGAAAGAGTTCCACGAGGAAAAACTGCTACCTGAGGATGGTCTGTACCTCTATCTACTTCCACCCGGGGTGGAACATGGGGACCAAAAAAGACGTGCAACCGACGCTTTTTGGAGCAAAAAAATGTATAGACTGGATCGTATCGTACAACAGTCTAACAGTCGTGTGTTGTATTATCTGAAAGATGGACCTGAGCGTTGTCTTGTTGCAGAAGAATTAATGCTGATTCCAGAAAATGTAGAAATACCTCCAGGGCATGTCATGAAGTGGTAGATCGGAGCTGCTGCCTGTTTTGTTTTTTTGTGGCTTTGATAAGCTACAAAATTTTTTATCAAACATGAGGGTGGTGCCCTGCCCAACCCTGTATATTCAAATAATCATAAGGATGAGGTGTATAAAAGGGGTACCCATACACGATTCCTTTAATAACATTTGGCTCGTTATCTAGATTAATTTCAACCAGAAGTCTATCTGGTATATGAACGCCTAGGATTTCGCCTATTTTTTTCAAGTCTGCTTGACTTGATAGCTTTAATTCTTTATTTTTAATCACTTCATAACAGATAACACCGTATTTTTTCACATATGTACTAACCTAGGCGCTTTATATCATTCTCTAACTCCATGTCGATATCAAGTCTTGGGAATGTTGCCCATGCTTTTTCTCCTGATGCTACTCTATGTAAAAGCTGTTCATCAGTTGGATGCTCAAATCCTTCGTAGTATGGTCCATTTCGATAGGTAAAATTTTCCAAACATTGCAGACAATAACCAGTAAGTGACGCTGCTTTGATACAACATTTTAGCACAGGTACAGAGATGTCATAGTTATCCGTAAATTGTTCTTGTTGTACGTATGCTTCCATATTTTTTTATTTTTTTTGATATTCCATTGCTTTTTTTTTTTTTTCGTAGTGGTCAAGTGGTAGATTTTATTTTATTTTTTGTGACTCGCAAAGAGTCACAAACATTATCGCCCACATTGGCCCTAGTCTTCCAGTGCCGGAACACCTAGATCGTATAAATCATCTCGAGTAAGGTCGATAAGTCTGAAGTGACATTGATACCGCTCCACATGCCCTTCTTCTTCAAATCTATTAAAGGCGTGCATACCGTTGGGATTATCTATGACGACAATCTCTTCAGAGTTCGGGAAGTTGTCACTGAACCATCGTCGTTTTTTTGGGATAGCACCTCTCTGAATATGTGCACAATAGTATGGCAGATGATGATACTTTTCTTCGTCCTGCGTGCTATACTTGCGATAAATCATAATCACGTTATCTTTCCTAGGATCTTGCGCACGTGGAACATACCTTTGTCGAAGCACTGCAATTTCTTGGCTCTGTACTGCAAGTTGTCGGTCTTTATCCTCAAGGTCGTCCTCCAGCACAACAACATGTCTAAATTCGTCTTCGAGATCATCCGCTAGAAAAGCGATGGTTGCATCTTTTTCTTCGTTTACCTGGCGCTGCTCTCTAACCTCATCTTGTAATTTTTCAACACCTTTTTTCGCAAGCCACCTGGTAAGTTGTGCCGCCTTCGGTTTTCTAGAACGACGCACAATCTAAAAATAAAGCACCGTCGAATGTGACGCAGGCATCGTGCCAATTTTGACCTTGCTTGAGTGGTGCGGCTGCCGCACCCCCCATGATATCACAACGAGGTGTGGTTTTCACGTCTCTGTATGTTGCTTTTATATCACCGATCCCTTACAATCTCCCGAGATCAGCACGCTTGAAACGAGGCTGCGAGTGCTCATCGAATAGAGTCTCGATATTAAAATCAAAGGATTCCTGGATTACAAGAGACATTTTTATCTTGTTAATTTTTTGAATCCGAAAATTTTTTTTCTCGGACTGTCCAAGAAAAAAAATATTTTACATAAAGTTAGAAAAGAGATCACGAACCCAACGTGCTTGCCGCCAGCACTTTTGTCAATTGACACCTATGAGCGTAGTTTTGTGGACCAATTCGATCCATAAAACAATCACTCGAGAATTTTATAGCTTCTGGGGTGCTCTAACCTAATGTACAAGCACGCATGTTTTGACTTTTTCAGTTAAGTCTTTATCTCTTCCCAATTGCTGATCATATTAGTTTCTTCATCAACCACTTTCATATCCGACCTCTCGTATGGGTACCAGAGGAACAGCTGCTTTTTTGTCTTCGAAGATTTTTTGGTAAAGCGGTATAGGATTGCGTTAACAGCCAGAGACTATGGTTCATATGCCTTCCAGAGATGGCTAGCTCAAGCAGAGATTGTCTTTTTTTATCGAAATTCTCGTCTGCTATGATATCGTCGACGATAAAGAGCGTCTCCTCACCAGCTAGCCGCGACGATAATTGATCGATCCATTCACAAAGTTGATCCTTGGGATTGATCAAAAATATATAATCATCTTTCCAAAGCGAGCATCTCTTAAGGTAAGTGCTGTTCCATTGTTTAGTTGGGCAAAGAATAACTATGTTGTGAAAGCAATTTTTGTATTCATGTTCCAGAAGATCAAGGACACGCTGCGTTTTCCCACAACTTGTAGGTCCTGTAAATATTGCAAGCATGGCGTGTGAATAGAGTTCATTTGGTTTTCCTTCGACAGTGATTGATATTTTTTCAATCTTGGAATTATAGAAGACTTCGTTCACCCCGGAGTACGCTTTAACTTTCGACGGATCTACGAACAACAATAGGACACCTTTCAAGCTCTTTGCCGGTGTATCAATCTGTAAATTATAGCTGTTACCTTCTTTTTTCATTGTAAGATTTTTGCTTCGAAGTATTCTCTCAAAGGGTAGTGCTAATATATTATAGCGTGATACCATAGCACTTGCAAGTCCCTCATCGTGAACTTTTTCAAATTCTAGTGCAATATTGGTTATCTTGTATGCACTATCGGCAGGCTTTGCTGCAGTAGATCGATAGGCCGCTGTACCTTCGTCCTTGATGACATCTGCATACGATGCAAAATGTAAAACGAATTGCAACCTGTCGTGTAATCCAGGCTGGTAAAAAGGTAGATCTCTAGTCAGTTCAAACATTTTACCAAGTGGGATACAGAAAGTATTTCCGTAGGCTGAAGCAATCGCCTTTTCTTCGTCAGTACCCACATGATTGCTCGCTTTCACTTGTAAGGCGCGGATAGTACCATCCTTTGGATTAATCCCCTGCTCAATAAAATTGTTTTCACGGTCGAATTTCGATAACCACAAATCTCTATAGACGGCGATGACCCTGTAGTCGTTGATATTTTGTACCTCGTTACCGTTTAGTACGATTCTCAGGTTCTGAACAAGACTCTTACCGATATTTGAAACGATAGTACGCTTCGTATTGGTTCCAGTCAGCTCCATATCAAATAATAACCGAAGACTCCCTGGAAAGATGACATCATTTTGCCCCATATTGGGGACATCGACATAGAGGTCCTCGTTCTGATTAATCGTAGATGGGACATGGCTCACTCGAACACTCGTTCGTTTGCCTTTAATTGCGAACATCGTTTTTAATTCTGCGTATGGATCTAATATTTTTCCAAATATGTTAGTCATTACTACTTTATTAATAGTTGTTTTTCGTTTAAAATAAATGCCTATTAATCCAGCTTATGATCCAGAGGAAGATTTTACACCTTAGGAAAATATTCCAGATGATCAGGATGATTATATACCTTTTAGTAGACCTGAGGACCTTGCCCAGCCTGGCACCAGCTCGACGCACCAAGATCCTGAAGAACAACGAACGCGATTAAGCCAGGGGGAACGGCTCAAAAGGTCGAAGATCAATAGTCTCTATAAGCATCTTGAGGAGACACCAGGAAAGCCAGAGGGGGATGTGAAACATTACGATGATTTTGAGGTACGAGGGAATCAACTTTTCTATGATGGTATAGAACTAACGACACAGAACGGCAAATTCAGGACCGTCGATGTGATACAGACAGGACTAGGCTTAAATCGTCTGCGAGCCATGGGGTTCACGGATTATACTACGCCTAACAAAGGAAGCAGGGCTGTGGCTCAAAAAATCCTGAACGAGATTGTTCACGTCGAGGAGAACGCAGACGATATTATAGAGATGTTGCCATTACTCGAGAATGTCCTGGATGAAACGGAGAGCCTAGCAGAGACTTCCTTTAATGGTTTAAAGGCGAGGCAGCTACAATTATGGAACGTGAAAGAAGAGGGTTCAACCTCGAACTTCAAACCTTGCGAGGGAACTTGAAACAATTGAAAGTAAGATGATTTTCTACGTTGGTGAGATCGGAAAAGCAGAGGCTAAGATGAAAAGGCTTGAGGCGAAGAAAGCTGCACCTGGAGTATCCGAAGAGCAACAAACTATTTGGAACGAGGACATTGGAAAGACCAAGGAAGATCTTGAACAGTGGCAGGATAAAAAGGAAGCTGCGCAAGCGGCGCACGATATACTATCATCTGACACTCAAAGCCAGCTGAAGGCGATTAAGGAAACGCTGATGAAAATGGTGGAAGATGATACATCGCTCACTGAAAAACTTAAGATCTTGTTCAAGGAGCAGGGAATAACCATCGCGAGTATCGTTTCAGCTGTTGGGTTACTCATATCCACCATTGTGCTAGCGGTGTCAGGAGGTGGAGGAGCAGCAGCTGGTGCTGCAGCGGGTGGTATGGCTATTAAACATTTTCTACGAAAACAACTTGAAAAACTTGGAAAATTTTTAAAGTACCTGGCCGGGAAGGCTGGTGCAGTTCTTCCTGGTATCATAGGGACGTTAGTCTTCTTCTTCTTCAGTGTTACTGCAAAAGTTGTCGAATTTGTTGCGCAGCATTTGTACATTGCAATTGCTGGCGCCGTTGCTATTGTTGTGGGCTACATGGGTAGTTCCAAAAGATCGTAAATATATCCGGTCCTACTTTTTGAGCCATATGTAAAGCAAATAACGCCTATTTCTGTTGAAACCAGTGCAGCCTTGTTATCTGCATGTTGCTCTGCTTCTATTACCTCGTGCTCCTGCGGGGCCGCTAGGCGATGTTTCGGGATAACGTGGCTCACTTGTGGCGGGCGGCGCTTAATGTCAGCATGCTTCGCAGCATTAATATTAGGATTGACAATCCTTGCTAATCAAAATTTTTTTGTAAAATGTATAATATTACCAATGTGAAGGTTCATATCACTTGGTATCATATAGACACCATGGGCAACGTTGAAATCAACTTTGGATCTTGCATACTTCAAGACATTTTGAAATTGAGCAATTTCTTTACCACTATCGTTATCTTTAATTATCAGATCCTCGAAGGTCGTCAGGTACAAGCGTTAAGCATCAATCGCACTACCTTGATTCCCAATGATCCCAGACTTTGCATTTGCCTGACTCTCAAGAATTAAGTAGGCATAAAATCTCACACTTTGCGATAAGCGCTCAATACCTATTCTGGTAAGGCCTTGGCTTTTTTCAATAATCCACCGAGCCCACGAGTCTTCATCAAGATAGCTTGGACCTGAACCAGGATAGTCCTTGCGATGAAGTTGCCAACTACTGAAGATGCTTTCGTTCCTCCAATTCTGTTCAGCACCAGGTACTCCAAACTCATTAGCTAATTGCTGGAGTTTTTGTTGATTGAATGGGTTGTTTAAACGTCGAAATCTGGCCGAGCCAGGTAGTGAAATTTCCAGTTGAGATAAAATTTTACGTATTTGAAAATAAGCGTGGAAGCGATATACGGCACGAACCATGGGCAACTCAGCGTTTAGATCTTGCATGGATATACCACAAGTAGACGTTGCACAGTAAGCAGCAAAATTGAGTTGTGTAGAACAGAGGCTAAAGGGGTGGCTGTTCCACTCCTTCACTAGTGAGCTAGTACCAGAATGGAATTCATAATCGACAATATATCTGGAAATTTCACATTGAAGGAGGAACCTTTATCATCAATAATAATTTTTTGCACCGTAAGGTCCTGACCCCTAAGACGTTCCAAATATCTACCATGATTCGGTGTATATTGTGCATTAGGATTGTACGAATAAATATTCATCTTTTCTTCTATAAAGAAACATGAAACAATTGTATATCTGTGATATCAACAAGCCTACGATTTTTGATGATTACCTAAGACAGTGCACGAAGATCGCTTTAAAATCAATTAGTATTCGAGGCGGCTGGTTGAACCTATTTAATGATAATGATTTTACTATCTGGAAAGCGGTGTCTAATCAGCTCATTACCCGGATCGAGATCATGAACGGTTTGTACAAGATCGAGGATCTGGCAGCTATTATCAACAAACAGGCTAATGGAAAGGCAGAGATATTTGTGTTGAATAATGGGTACTGCCGATTTCGTGTAAATGACGGATTTAAAGTTGTTATTAATAGTTCACTTCAAAAACTCATTGGTTCGAGTGACCCTATTCACGGAAAAAATTATACGAAAGGTGACTATGATGTATACTACATGACCGATGTTTACCAGAGACTAAGTTTAATATGCCCTCAGCTAGATGAAGACGATTGCTTGTTTAATGGTAAAAAATCAAAAATTCTCGCGATGCTTCCCACCAAAGAGTTAGATAATTGGGGAGATATGCTTACATTGAATTTCGACACTCCGATTTATCTTCCTTTGAAAGGTTCGATGGATAGGCTCGAGTTCATGCTGACCGATCAATATCACCCTGAAAAAAATGTAGCTTTTGCAGGAATCATGATGCAGTTGCTTATAGAATAAATAATATAATAAAAGAAAATGGTTGATACTATGAAATTATATCCGACCCTCGCAAGTGCGCCTGAGGACGATACTATTCAGGATGAAAGTCAAGTCTACAGATTAAAAAAGATTGAGGAAATCGAGCAATTTTTACGCAAGGAGGTTAAAGAACGGGACGGACTCGCAAAACAATTCAAGATGCATGGTACATGGGTTCGTTACTGTGACCATGGTCTACTTAGCGTAAATGTTATTACCACAAGTATTGGAATTGCAGCATTAGCAACCGGCCTGGGGGTCCCCCTAAGTATTACCATGACATGGGAATTGGGCAGGCTGGCCTGAGGAATGCTTCAAAAAGATTAAGCGTGAAATCACAGAAACATGAAAGTATAAGACTGCTTGCTGAATCGAAGTTAAATTCTGTCGTTGATTTTATATCAAAGGCAATCGAAAATGGTGTTATCAGTGATTATGAATTCAGTCTAATTATGCAAGAAAAGCAACGTTATATGGTGTTAAAAGAGCAAATAAGACAACGAGTTAAGCGTATCGTCTATAATATCAATGAACAGGAGCGTGCTCAGTTAGTTGAAAAAGGCAGACAACAAGGTCAAGATGAAATTTAAAAAAAAATTCAATCTGTACAACCTGTCAGCGGTACTTAGATAAACCCCCACCTTATTCGATATCGCCCTAGCGGCTGGAACTTGTTCCCCTACCGGATCCGCATAGGTAGAAGTATAGGTTTTGTAGGAATATTTTCCTATAAAACTACACGCGTTGATAATCGATGTCGCAACCGATTACAACACCAGTCTTTGCATTGATTAGTAGATCTCCATCATGTACTATACATCGTGATTTTTCAGTAAGTTGCTGTAAATATTTTTCAAGATTTTTTTCGTATGCGATTTCAACACGCTTTGATTTGAGGCGTCCTTGTATTTGATTTTGCGGATTGCTTCAACAAGTTCGTTTTTATTCATTGTTGAATAACGAGGAATTTTCATTAATTTGGCTTCTTTTCGAAGTGCGGCGTTCGTATTCATTTATTTTCATATAGTTCGTTATCAACTTTTCTTTATTTTTTGGTACACGTACAAATATCACCATTATATAAAATGTATTCCTGATAACAACCCCAACATAAAATTTTGGAACTAGGTTCCGCATTGCTACCTTTCACCACAAGTTTTCTTCCACATTTACACCTGTCATACTCATCAAGTACACATTCACAATCATCGCATTGTTCTTTCATCGTTTTATCTTATGTTTTATTACTCTTTTAAAACACGAACCATAACCTTTTCTTCAGTCTCTTTCTTTTCCAAATCACGAACCTTAACCTTTAGTTTTTTAATCGACATAATCATTGGTAGATAGATCCCAACGTTGATAACAATTATTCCCACTATATCTTCAAATATTTCAAATGATGATTTCGGTTTAGTACTCATTTATTATACATTTTTCCACAACTTTTCAAGATTATTTATTTCATCCTCAGAAAAGCACCAGTCAATAGCTCTATCGGGATGCCATGTTAATGGAAGTAATTCATTTTGAATTCTAACCTTCTGTGCTTTCCGCTGACGATAGGCATCGAGTAATTTAGACTCAAAACCAACCCTCTTACATATATCCTGAGTAACAAACCAGTCCGGAACATATTCCAGTGCATAGGGTTATTTTTAGATGGACAGAAGCTGGCACATTTTTTTAATAAAGGGGATTTTCCTTATTTAACTTGCGCATGATTCCGTCGTCGGATTTGTCGGATGACGTCGGATGTCGTCAGATTTATCGATTTTTTTGCGCATGCGTAGATTTTGAACCACTGGTTAGGTTATCTCCTAGGTGTACTAGGAGAGTAAATTGAGTGGATAACTTTTTTTCCTGGCAAAGTCGAAAAGGAGCGTTTTTTAGCGAACACTTGTCCTATTGAAACCCCCAATTGACTGTAAAACAACACTATATACTAGCTGCCATTTCTTACGACGTTGTTTATTTTCTTTTTCGGTGGGAACGTTATGCCACCCTCTTACATCAGTTACCGATTTTTTGGTGGAAGAGTTACCACAATTTAAAGCACCACAAGTAATCATGATAACAGTAAAAAACAATGGTATATATGACTTGTTTGTGGTGTAATCGACAACTGAAGCATTCCGGCGTGCAGAAAGCTGTTGTCATAAATTACGTCGATAAATATTAGAGCCCAGACATCGATGATAACAACAAAAAGATGGTGTCGTTTGAAAAAAAAACAGTAACAATCCTAAACTTTGATAGACATTTAAGTCATTTATAATACGAATTTTTTTGCAGAAATTATTCACACGATGGTGTTTATTCAACACACAAATTTTGAGACCGGACTTCCCTTTTAAACGAGACAATCGGGCGACTAAATTCAAAAACTAATTTACGCTACATGATCTGCACTCGTTCGATTCTAGAATATTTCTGGTCTGTATATTTATCAAATTTGCCGCCATTTCATTGAAACAAATTTTATCATTCAAAACTGACAGTATTTTGTGGAAAAGTGAAACAAATCACAATAAAATATTATTATTGTTCGTGACAAATATTTTAAAACTTTAAAGAGGTATTAATAAAGGTTACAAAATAATTCATTTTATTTTGGATTGAAGATCTTATTTGACACTTATTTATTACTATCCCATGTTCGCGCCTATAAAGTAGTTAAAAACTCTAAAAAAACTCCCTAACATAACAAAATATCACAATACAAGGCAAAAAATAACCTTTTGTAACACTTCGACTCAACAAATTCCAAGAATCACACGGTCTGTCTGCATCATGATTATATCGCCAACAGAGAGTAAAATTTGTAGAATTAGCAACATAGCTTGCTCATTGGTTGATTAAATCAAAATGCTGGCGATTTTTCTATGAATCAGCTACCTTATATAAAACTTCGTTAACGAACACTATCTTGACCGACTTTTATCTGATAACTATATATAGCGAAGTTACAGCCAAGATACAAGCACTATCATTATAACAGATTCGCGAAAAAAAATGCGAATACGATCTCATTATCACGTATTTTACACGTATTATATAAAAAGGATTTTCTTCAATATCTTGAAGGGATGAGCTCATACAAGAGATTAATTAAGAAGAAAGAAATTAATTCCCAAGTACAAGTTTTGTACATCACAATCGCTGACGTTAACTTTTTAAAAACGAATAAAATAAACAAGGCAATTGATTTGTAGCCTCGCTAAACCTAACTCTTTAAGAAGAGATTACACCAGAGATTTTTGATGAATAGACATGCGCAAGTTGCATTAACATCGCATTAAGTTTGATGCTCTCAATACAATTACTTTAATTAGGTACATTACCGAGAAAATATGTGAATTCATTAATTATAATTGTATGCTGAATCTCCTGTAAATACCAATTTTTCAAATCTTGATTACGTTTGCAGAATTTTTTTTCCGCGATAAAGAGAATATAAATAAGAGCGATTAAGGGATACTTGTTAAAATTTTTAAAGCAAGAAGCATTGTGGAGGACTGTTTTTGGACACAGGTAAAGCATTATCAGATGTTGTTGATTATTATTTTAAGCTGCTTCGCTATCCTTCCATGATATGTTATATCATTTGTTGGTTTTACCATTTACTTCAAAGAATCTGATGTAGGTTTTAGCCCACTATAAAGGGATTCTTATAGAATCAAAAACGTGAACTTGAAATAAGTTTCATAGAGAATACGTTAGACAAAAGCTAACACGCTAAAAATTGTGTTTTTGTAGAACTCACACACTGTTTTCAAAACATTCTAAAACTGTTAATTTTTGAGTCTGGATATGGTTTTTAGCCCTAGTGCATAATTTTCTTCATGCTAGGAGAATAGCTTCGTAATTAGAACAGTGGAATAGTTACATAAGTTTTTTCTGTTGCTGAACTTTCTCTTTATGAAGGAAAAGGACAATGTATTAAGATGTATTAAATGTCAGATATAAAATAATGCTGCATTCAGCTCCTTTCTGTTATTTTTAATTTATTCTTAAATCCTTATGAGTACAAACCTGCAATTCATAAAACTACATTTTTTAAAAAAATGGCGCATGGGCTGGTTTCAACTTGAACAAAATCAGCCTAACTGATCGATGTAGATCGATGCAAAAATACTTTCGTCGATCGATTCAACTATTTTGTTTCAGTGGAAACCCGCCTTAATGTTTTTACCTCTACATTAATCGTTTTAACATTGAAAAACTTGACAGTGGATTAATGGACAAAAAGGTCTTTCAAGAATCCCTTTATTATTGCAAGGGAAAGCACAAAACTCCTCAGATTTGATAACGTACACAACAAAAATGTGAAGAAATATCGCAGTAGTAAATCAAAGGTTTTTGTTATTTATTACATGCCTTTATATAAGGATACCCAAACCTGGTTTGTGATTATTCTCATTTCTCTATTGTCCTAAACAATAGACTCATTGTTTTTAAGCTGAAATCCTAGAAATACTATATTCTTTTAAAAAAAAGCGTGTAATTGATTCATAATAATTTATATAGATACAACCCTACACTTATATCGTGTTGTTAAAATATAATTAACATATTCTGATTCTTTCAATTTAGATTCGAAACATTATGGATACGGACGATTTATATGATGAAAGTAGCAAAGAATTTTCATACGATTTCGATTTTTACGCTTTGAGGAAGCTTCGCACGCAACAGAAAAAAAAAATTACTATTCTGTCAATCATTATAGTCGTTTTGTTGATTTTGCTAGTCGCTTTTGTGCTATTGTACACAAAATCAAACTCCAGTTCCAGTGACAACAACGAAAAAACAAACTCAGGTAACATAAAGCTTGTATACAACACATAACGCACCAGTATTGAGGTCGGTTTCTATTAGCATAAAACTTGTTAAGCAACTCTTGTAGAACAGTCACCACTATAGCTTTATTGAAAAAAACACGTTGTACAACAAAGCGAAACAAGAGATGTTTCACAACAAATGTTTATGGAAACTGACCTTAAGTTAGAAAATGTGACTAATTAGCAGTAAGAAAAATGTGAACTTGGGGAAGAAGGAGAAAATGGAAAAGGATGGTTCCCAAACAACTTTTTAAAGCGAATATCAAGATTGCTTGCACTAATTTTGTTGATAATTTAGGAGGTCTCTGTTTAAGTTGCGTTAGAAATGAAATCGATGCTCTTATAAAAACCCTGTCGCGATTTATTATGATTATTAAAAAAGCTTAATCGCCTAAGTTGGTTAATTAATTTTCAATTTAAAGATAATATACGATATTATATAAGGACGAAGTAAAAACAATGCGCGTTACCCACGGCAACAATAATTCCCTTTTAAATAAATATAAATGGTAGACACACGCAACCAAAAGTAGGCTTCCTCTATTCGTGAGAAAATTGAAAACTATGTTTGTGCAAACTTTCATTCATTTCATAAGTAAATTTTATTTATATTCAGCATAATCTTCTGCGTCAACACTTAACTTCCAAAGTAATTTAAAAGATTTCTAAACATGTGCAAATGACTGGTTAGCTGCATAACAAAATATTTTAAAACTTTGGGGCTGAAATTGTATTTTTATATCATTGATAATATGTATGTTTTCAGTGCTAATTGAATAAACTTCTGTAATTAATTTTATTGTCATTTGGATCCTGCTGTCAACATCAGTATACTAACATCTCTCGTGGCATTTAAGCTTAAGGGGTGATTAAATTGGAAATTTTGCACGGGCTAAAATTTTAAGCACGGTTCAGGAAAGAAAATCTGACTTTTTTTCCCATTACTGTTTTCTAGAATGAAAACTATTTCATAGAGATTTCTCGTGTTGTAGCTACTTTTCCTTAAATATTTTACCAAAATTTTTTAATCATATTTTAAAAGATAGGTTGCTATGTGTACAAAATTTTGACTTAATTAGACATCACCAAGAGGACCATCCTCATCATAATCAACAGCCTTCTAATTTCCAGTTTATCATTTCATGCCTCGTTTTTAGTAAATTTCATTAATACGTTATTAAATGATGTAAAAATATAATAAAGAACATGCTTGTTTCTCATAATATTGAGCACCAGTTGTGTCCACTCGCGTGGAAAAATCTAAAAACCTTTTTTAATTTATTGTGCGTCTTATCACAAAACAGTTTGTCGTTGAATTCAAAAAACGTTTTTAAACGAAATAGACAAAAACAATAACAATGTCTAATTAGCCATGACTTTGCCTGTACATTAATTTATAACAAAGGAATAACTTTCCTGTGGTTTTAAAACCCGTCACGGTAATTTTAAACTATTATGCGATGTAATTCATTTTTTCACATGTTCGCTCTAACCAATTAAGAATGTAAACAAACGTTTTTTAAAATACAGAATATCGTTTCAAGGGAAATCTTATTGTCGCTTTTAAAGGAAATTGAGCAAAAAAAAGATAGACTTTGCCTCTCACATACAGATAGACACAGTTGCCTTTTTATTGCAAGAGACTAGTCGTTAGCCCGTGTTCCCCAGTCCTTTAATCGTAAACAACTTTTTTCTCGGTCACAAACTGACAGACGGAATACGGCTATTATTAGAGAGACTGGTCGCCCGTCCTTGATATATACCATTTCGTGTTTCCGTAACACGACTTTATCTGGTGCACAAACAGACAGATGGAATACGGCTATTGTTGTAAGAGATATTTCAATATAATGATTTACGATCATACCTTTTAACGCAGGAAAAATAACATCTGGGCGTATTGATTGTGAATCAAATTTGGATTGTGGCAACAATTCTTACTGCTGGTACAACAAAGGAAGCGCGTTTTGCGCATGTGCAGAAGGATACATTGAAAACGGGACACATTGTGAAGGTACTGTTTTACTGGGTCTCTTTGTATCAATACTTATGGAAAGAAAGGGGAGTAAATAGGATTTGGAGTGCTGCAATTGTACAATATTTGTGAGATTCAAAACATTACCAAACCCAGTACAACTATGTTAAGACGAAGCATTGGACATACTGGTATAAGTCGGACATATGGCTGAATGGTTTAGATGTCCTCTGTAGTACCTAACACCCTTTTTTTTCATTGTATATTTCAGTAACATTTTATTTACCTGAATAAAACAACGATGAAGACTTTTTTTCGAAATATTTATGATTACCATTTTTTTCACCGCCTTTACTTTATGTTATTTATAGGAAGTAAAGAAAACAATACAAAACTGACGTGTAAATCTGATGAAGATTGTTCCATGAATTCGATTTGTCGGTATAAGAATGAAACATCATTTTGCGCATGTGCAACAGGTTATATCTTAGACGATGAGAAGAAGCACTGTAGAGGTAATCTTCCTTGTTTCTAACCGTCTGGATTTTGCAAGCGGGCAATACGAGTTTTTAGGCATTCTGATTGGCTTAGCGCTCTTAACGACGGGCCGATATGGAGCGGTATTGCCCGTCGTCAAGAAAAACGGTAGCTTAAAATGTAAACAGGCACGAAAAACAAGTTTTAAGAAGCATTGGAAATGATTATATATCTAACTTCCACAATACATTTTTAGATAAAAACATTTTCATAGGATAGAAACAACAACAATGTCAAATGGTTTAACAGATAAAATAACCAGATTCAGCCACATTCTGTCTGGAATGCTTCTTCAACATGGCTAGTTAACTAGCTACATTGTCCATAAAAACGATGATCTGATATCCAGTTTTATCAAAAAACTAAATACAGGACGACAAAATTATAACAAATACGTCTCATCTCATTTTCAGACTCGTTTCTTCAGCTTTTTGGTTACTCAGTCAGTCAATATAAAACTCATTAAAGCCCATGTTATTCTTGGCTAGCTAGCTAGTTAAAAAAATTACTTCAATATTCGCTGTAACTAAATTTTAGTTGAACATTCAACTTTTCACATTCCTCTGTAAGTGTCGAACATCGTAATGTTTTGTTTACAAAGATTTATTCTATAGGGACTTTCGAATTCTGCATAGAATGTTTGTTTTTAGACAGGACCGTTTCGAATTTCGACCTCGAGTGTTAACGAAAGTAGTGCTAGTGGAATGCTAGTATTATAAATTAAACCGAAATTCTTATTTTTTTATTTTTATCTAACTTAGACCGCCCTCAGTCCTTGCACCGACCTCGCAAGCTCGGTCGGCACTTAGACCTCGGGCGATATTTTGCGGTACAGCCCGAGGAAATCGGTTATTATTGTATTAATATAGAAGTATTTCAATCATTTTTTTTTTAACTTTTTACTTGCATCATTAAGATTTATGTTATTTATAGGAAGTAAAGAAAACAATACAAAACTGACGTGTAAATCTGATGAAGATTGTTCCATGAATGCATTTTGTCGATATAAGAATGAAACATCCTTTTGCGCATGTGCACCAGGTTATATCTTAGACGACGAGAAGAAGCACTGCAGAAGTAATCTTCCTTGATATATAAGGATTTAATCAATTTTTTTTAACTTTCCACTTGCATCATCAAACTTTATGTTATTTATAGAAAGTAACGAAAACAATACAAAACTGACATGTAATTCTGATGAAGATTGTTCCATGAATGCATTTTGTCGGTATAAGAACGGAACATCCTTTTGCGCATGTGAACCAGGTTATATCTTAGACGATGAGAAGAAGCACTGCAGAGGTAATCTTCCTTGATATAGAAGTATATCAATTAATATTTTTATTTTATTTTTGCTTGCAACATTAAAGTTTATATTATTTATAGAAAGTAAAGAAAACAATACAAAACTGACATGTAATTCTGATGAAGATTGTTCCATGAATGCATTTTGTCGTTATAAGAACGGAACATCATTCTGCGCATGTGCAACAGGTTATATCTTGGACGATGAGAAGAAGCATTGTCGAGGTATACTATTTATATACTAGTCGATAAGGCCCGTGGAAAAATCCACTTAGGCAAAAGCCCAATGAAAAAATAGGTTGCTTTAGATGTTTTGCTGACGTCAGCAGTGCATATACAAAAAAAAATCTTCTTAAAATCTTACACCAAATATCAAATGTCAAATAGCATTAAATCCTCCACACAAATCTTACACAAAATAAAAAAGAACAGCATGCAAGGTGCAAAATCTAGTTGATAAAAAGTTACAACAACGACACTCACAACATCAACACTCACAACACCCACCAAACCGACAGTAAGAATACCGACAGTTACAACACCGACAGTCACAACACGGATAATAACAATGTTAGAAATAACGCATCTCAAATATGTACATCTTATAAGTGATATGTTGAAAACCCTCAGTAATTTATTCTGAAATGTCAAAAAGGAGGCCTGCAAGAGTTAGCACAAATCAACAAAAATAAGTTCTTTACACATTTTAAATATTGTCTTTCCCTTAAAACCTTATACAAAAATACGAAAAAGCCATAGTTTGGAAAACATCAAATTTAAATCTAGAAAAATCAGTCACTTCGGTTGCATACCATCCTCTCCCGCAAAAATTTACACAAAATGTAAAAATCAACCAGTTAAGAACACAAAAATTTTATTTTTTAGTATGATGATCCATACTGCCCTTTACCAACAATTTTAAACCTAAATGTCAAAAAATCAATAAGCAAAGAATAAACTTGAATCAACAAACATTGTATATATACGGTTCATAAACAAAAGTTTACACAAAATGTAAAACAGATCGGTTTTTGAGAAACACATCTAAATCAACAAAAATAAGTTCATTCAGCATGTCGTATATTGCCATTACCCATTAATCTTCCACAAAGGTTATGAAACATATCAAAATTTAAAAAAATCAGTCATTTCAGTGTACACAGTCTTCGCGTTTAGATTACAAAATATAAACAACAAAAACAGTTTCAGTCAGAACATTAAGTAATTTTTTTATCATCAGCAAACATTTATCCCTACAAAATTTTGTAACATTCTCAACAAAAACAAAAACGTGAAACCATGGAATTTTCTTCCAGCAAAAATTACATCACATACAGTTAGTTCTCCCAAACAATAGTTTATAATACGAAATATAAAGACAAAGTTGTTTATATAGTCTGAAGATGTACTTACACTGTACGAAAAGCTTAACAAATAAATACTTTTTAACTTTCAAACTCGTTTTATTTTTTTCTTTATTAGTAAACTATGGCTGTTATTTTTACCGATAAAGACATCAGCTTTACAACAGCTTACAGTGAAGTCAGATTCTATACAAAGATTTGTTCTTTCAGTATATATATTGCATGTGGTCTATTTCCACAAAAGTTTACACAAAATTTCAAAAAACAGCATTTTGCAACACGAACAATATGAACTGACAACCATACCATCCTCTCATAAATTTTTTTAACCCAAAGTCATAAACCCACGTATATAAATTTCCAATCAAATGTCAAAAAACCCTGTAAAAAACCCTGGCATTTTACATGTAGGCCGACAAAAGTTTAACATGATGAGGAAACAAAACAATAAAAAATAACTTAACACACACACTTTAAATTCTATAAAATTCGTTCCACTTGTCATATTGTGGTCCCCTTGTAAAGTTTGCAGGAAATGTGAAAAAATTATTCTCTATGGGCATAAAAATGTGTCACAGTATCCTAAAAGTTCAAGAAAGATTTTGTAGCTAGCTTGTTACACATTACATCATAATTCGTGTTCAAAAAAGAAGAGAAGTTTGACTACTAAGTTAGCTATCAATACCTAAAAAAAGAGGAATAACAACAAAACTCATAGATTAGAGCTAGCTATGGGATGGAGCCTTGAAGCTAACATTAGCTAGCTAGCTAACAAAACAGTACCTAAGACACCCAGTTAAATATACTTAACTTAAGCTGGGGAGACTTAGCTAAGTCTATAGCTAGCTATTTATGCTTAGTAAAACACATATAAAGGAAAACAATAGCAATGTAGCAATGTAAAAATTATGACATTTGCAGTTATAGTTCAACAAACCAAAACTTTCTACTTCGCTGGCACATTTGTTTGGTAGCCAGCTAACAGCTTTGGAGCAACTATAGAATACCCCCCGTAAAAAAATTAAAACTACGTAAGTCAGCAACGCAGCTACTCAGCAATACAGCAACGTAGATGCTCAGCAACGCAGCAACGCAGCTACTCAGCAACGCAGCTACTCAGCAATACAGCAACTTCGATACTCAGCTATGCAGCAACGCAGCAACGTAGCAATACAGCAACGTAGATACTCATCTACGCAGCAACGCAGCAACGCAGCTACTCAGAAAAATAGTTGAAAATGGTTTTAGATAGTTATGAGGGATCTGAGCAACATTTTCGTTTTTAGAATTAAACCAGTTTAAAAAAACATTGTATAACATTATATAAATGTTTTCTAATAACTAAAAATATTAAATGAATAAGGAAACTATTTAAAGAACGAAAAATTTGTCATTACGAATGTAATACACTATATGAGGCTAAATTATAGAATCATAAAAGCGAAGTCGTTATATTGCGAAATGTTTAGTGTAACAAACCTACTTGGTATGTTTGTTGATATTTTAGTTTAGTTTAACTGTCCAACTGTGTTTTAATCTAGAAATAGTGAGCTTTGCGTAGCTGCGTAGCTGCGTTGCTGCTGCTATATTTGTTAGTTTATTTTTTTTTATTATTGCGTTGCTGCGTTGCAGAGTTTTATAGTCTTAATTTTTTTACGGGGGGTATTCTATAGTTTAGCCACAGCTTTATGTAGCATTTTGAATTTTAGGACAAATACATTAGTTACGCACCAGGAGACACATTAATTATGCATAAAAAACAAAACAAAAAACGCGGTAAACTTTAAGATTTTTTTTGAGAATACGATTCTCCTTGACAATTTTAAGTGTCCTACATATAAAAACGGAACGTCTAAAAATATCAAAGTTCTTACTTTTTTCTGAATTCCAAGTCACTTGAACTTGAAACGCTAGCATTCATTTTCTACTTCTAACTTTACTTTACTACTTCTAGCCCCACTCTTCACTTCCGAAGTAACTTATTGTGGCTTCCAACTTCACTTTTCTACTTTTACTTCTACTTCTTCACTTGGACTTTTCTTTCTTTCTCATATATTCTTTTTTGAAACACTTTACCATTTCACCTTTTGCACCTTTTTGAAGACGAAGGGACTGTTCCTTTGTTGTTGTTTTGTGTGTCGACGTTAACCCTGCTCCAAATTATATGCTTTTTTAATCCACTCCACTTCTTCACTTTGACTTTCCTTGCTCTTAATATCTGCACTTTTTTATGACTCGTAGGGATCGTCGAAAATAAGACATTTTTTATCCGCTTCTTTAGTTCGCCTTTTGTCGAGAACTTTGTCGAGAGATTTTTATGTTTGTTTGTTTTTACGCCAAGGAAACTATCTATTCGAATGCCGTCCCGTTCGAAAGTACGTATTTGAGCGAATCATACTGCTTATTTTCTATCACGTGGTTTCTAACGGTTGCGAGACAAATGTAAACAAAACAAAAAAACTCGACAAACTCGCGCATTCGGGTGATAAAAAATATCGTGTTTGCAAAAGTGACAGACAGACACACGGAACTGGCTTATTATTATAAGAGATATGATTAATGATAAATATTGTACCGTAAAAATTGTGAAAAAAAATATTCTTAAACAAAACATCTAGTTTGAAACTTGAAGATATGACACTCACCAGCACCGTGACCCTGAGGTTCTTCATATTTTTTTCTTTCTAGAATGTTGATGTTTTGACTTTTAAAACATCGAGAATTATTTCGAGAAATGAATATTTCAATAATAATTAATTTTAGTTAAAAAATAGCTAACGTTAATGTTCAATCGTACCTGATATATGTTCCCTTTAGAAAATGTTCCTAAAGACCCTTGTGAATCAATTCAATGTCCCGCTAATGCCGAATGCAGAAAGAACGCATGTGGAGATGCAAAATGCAAATGCAAAGAAGGATTTGTAGGCAATGGTAGTGATACTTGCAAAGGTAATACACGTGCTAAATGATACCAAAGTAACGTGCTGTTAATTTTATGATTAATATTAAAAATGTATTTGTTTCTAAAATTTAGGCCTTATTACTATCAACAAAAGTTGATTAAAGAAAGTTTACCTTTTGGTTAGCGTGTCACATTCACAAAGTAGATGCGGCATCGTTTAATTGATGAAAAATTTGTAAATCCGCGAGGCTGTGCGTCAACTTTTTTAGATTTTTATATCGTAAATCTTTTATCTTTCCTTCTTCAATTGTTCCAACTAATTTTGACCTAACTTTTTATTGTAAGTGTGGGAGAAACCTTTAAGACACCTACACATAATATTCTATAGAAATCTAAGGCCCTCTGCTGTGAGAACTAGAATAATGAGATGGCTATTCCTAATAAAACTAGTGTTTTCTTATGGTTAAATATAAAAGGAAAATGTGCTGAAATTAAAGTGAAATGTAATCATTGCCAAGAAAAAAGGGAGTTGCGCCGATCCGCTTAACAGTAGATCGCCTTTTCTTGTCCTAAAGTTTGGGCAAAATTTACAAATTATGCAATTCTTTTTTAGATATAGCATTTGCGATTAATTTCAAGCAACGTACAATCCGAAATATTCCGACATTGCATAACGTCATTTTCCCAGAAACTGACTCGGCTTCAGTATGTTTCTGGTATAAACTGCGACGTTCACCAGGATGGGGATATAAAGGCGTTGTATCCTACACCATTAAAGGAAGGGAAGATTTTATGGTTTGGTATCATACAGGAAAAATGACTGTAATTTCTTTCAACAATACAGTTCGCAATAGTAGAACTTTTGTCGTGAATAAATGGAAACATTTCTGTTGGTCAGGAAGAAATGGTGGGAAATGGACACTATATATCGATGGAAAAGTGTTTCGTCAGGGCACAAAACCTCGCACTCACAAACATCTAACTTCAGTAGGGACATTGTATCTTGGTCAAGATCATGATGATCATAAAGTAGATGATCCTGGTCAGATGTTTGAAGGGAAGATAACTGAGCTGTTTATTTATAACGGAGAGTTGAGCAAACAAGACGTTCTTGATTCATACAATCACAAACCTCGCTTAAATGATGTTATTGTTGGATGGTGGCAATTTAAAAACAGAACATCTGGAAAACAGATCGTTGAAGAACAATCACCATTTTTTAAAGGTAGTTAAAAATTATTATAAAAAATTCGTAAAGTGGAAAGGTAGAAAATCTCAAATTTTGTACCTTAGTTGAAGCATAGATACTAGTTATTTTCTATTTGCTTATAAGAGCTCTCTAGAAGTAAGAACACTGCATCTTGACCTGGTCGCCATTTGAAACTAATTTGTATACTAGAAGAGTCATAAACTAAAGAATACAAAATCATAGTTACAATTTGTTATAAAATTCGAGAAACGTGCATTTCAATAACTGTCAATT
Source organism: Hydractinia echinata (assembly GCA_030067915.1). NCBI lineage: Eukaryota > Metazoa > Cnidaria > Hydrozoa > Anthoathecata > Hydractiniidae > Hydractinia > Hydractinia echinata. The sequence continues at coordinate 342,641 of JASGCC010000102.1, read as the reverse complement.
ATATTGCATAATAGCATCACTATTAATTTTGTTGTTATCGTTAATGTTAATGTTGAATTGCGCTTGATTTGTTCCTTTAGAATATGTTACTTCGGACCAGTGCAAGTTAATTCATTGTGTCGCTAATGCGGAATGCCAAACGGACAGATCTGGAGATGAAAAATGCAAATGCAAGCAAGGATTTGTAGGCAATGGTAATGATACTTGCAAAGGTAATATACGTGCTATATGTTACAAAAGTAACGTCTTATTAAAATTACGATTAATATTAAAACTCTGATTGTTTTTTGTAAAGTAAATAACAATTTATTAACATAAAGCAACCTAGAATTTACAATATAAAACACAAATAACTAAAGCCATTATACGTGGACAGATAACGAACATTGAAAGGGTGACATTACAATACGAAACGACATATAGCTAATATTGATCTAACAGTACATTTACATGCAATCATAAATGGATGCTCTATTCGCCAACGCAAAGTCATTGAGATTAATGTCCCTATCTAGCGTCGATCTTGAACCCCGAATTCATCGAATTGTCGATCGTAGCATCGAGAAACAGATCTTTGTTCGTATGACATTCGTTCTGATTGTTTGCGCCATTTGGGTCTTTTTACTATTAACAAAATTCAGTCAAGAAAAGTTGACATTTTGGATAGCGTGTCACATCCACAGAGTAGATGCGGCATCGTTTAATTGATGAAAAACTTGCAACTGCGCGAGCCTATGCGCCAACATTTTTAGATTTTTATCTCGTAAATCTTTTATCTTTCCTTCTTCAATTGTTCCAACAAATTTTGACCTAACTTTTCATCGTAAGTGCCGGAGAAAACTTTAAGACACATAATATTCTATAGAAATCTAAGGCCCTCTGCTGTGAGAACTAAAATAAAGAGATGGCTATTCATGATAATACTAGTTTCTTTCTTATCTGAGATAAAATAAAACAGGGAAAGTGCCGGAATTAAAGTAAAATGTAATTGGTTTGTGCGCCGACTCGCTTACCATTAGATCAACTTTTTTTGGCCTAAAGTATGAGCAAAACTTACAAACTATGCAATTCTTTTTTTTAGATATAGCATTTGGAATTAATTTTAAGCAGCGTACAATCCGAAATATTCCGACCTTGCATAACGTTATTTTCCCAGAAACTGACTCGGCTTCAGTATGTTTCTGGTATAAACTGCGACGTTCACCAGGATGGGGATACAAAGGCGTTGTATCCTACACCATTAAAGGAAGGGAAGATTTTATGGTTTGGTTCCATACAGGAAAAATGACTGTAATTTCTTTCAACAATACAGTTCGCACGAGAAGAAACTTTGTCGTGAATAGATGGAAACATTTCTGTTGGTCAGGAAAAAATGGTGGGAACTGGACACTATATATCGATGGAAATATGTTTAGTCAGGGCACAAAACCTCGCACTCGTAAACATCTGACTTCAGTAGGGACATTGTATCTTGGTCAAGATCATGATGATCATAAAGTAGATGATCCTGGTCAGATGTTTGAAGGGAAGATAACTGAGCTGTTTATTTATAACGGAGAGTTGAGCAAACAAGACGTTCTTGATTCATACAATCACAAACCTCGCTTAAATGATGTTATTGTTGGATGGTGGCAATTTAAAAACAGAACATCTGGAAAACAGATCGTTGAAGAACAATCACCATTTTTTAAAGGTAGTTAAAAATTATTATAAAAAATTCGTAAAGTGGAAAGGTAGAAAATCTCAAATTTTGTACCTTAGTTGAAGCATAGATACTAGTTATTTTCTATTTGCTTATAAGAGCTCTCTAGAAGTAAGAACACTGCATCTTGACCTGGTCGCCATTTGAAACTAATTTGTATACTAGAAGAGTCATAAACTAAAGAATACAAAATCATAGTTACAATTTGTTATAAAATTCGAGAAACGTGCATTTCAATAACTGTCAATTATATTGCATAATAGCATCACTATTAATTTTGTTGTTATCGTTAATGTTAATGTTGAATTGCGCTTGATTTGTTCCTTTAGAATATGTTACTTCGGACCAGTGCAAGTTAATTCATTGTGTCGCTAATGCGGAATGCCAAACGGACAGATCTGGAGATGAAAAATGCAAATGCAAGCAAGGATTTGTAGGCAATGGTAATGATACTTGCAAAGGTAATATACGTGCTATATGTTACAAAAGTAACGTCTTATTAAAATTACGATTAATATTAAAACTCTGATTGTTTTTTGTAAAGTAAATAACAATTTATTAACATAAAGCAACCTAGAATTTACAATATAAAACACAAATAACTAAAGCCATTATACGTGGACAGATAACGAACATTGAAAGGGTGACATTACAATACGAAACGACATATAGCTAATATTGATCTAACAGTACATTTACATGCAATCATAAATGGATGCTCTATTCGCCAACGCAAAGTCATTGAGATTAATGTCCCTATCTAGCGTCGATCTTGAACCCCGAATTCATCGAATTGTCGATCGTAGCATCGAGAAACAGATCTTTGTTCGTATGACATTCGTTCTGATTGTTTGCGCCATTTGGGTCTTTTTACTATTAACAAAATTCAGTCAAGAAAAGTTGACATTTTGGATAGCGTGTCACATCCACAGAGTAGATGCGGCATCGTTTAATTGATGAAAAACTTGCAACTGCGCGAGCCTATGCGCCAACATTTTTAGATTTTTATCTCGTAAATCTTTTATCTTTCCTTCTTCAATTGTTCCAACAAATTTTGACCTAACTTTTCATCGTAAGTGCCGGAGAAAACTTTAAGACACATAATATTCTATAGAAATCTAAGGCCCTCTGCTGTGAGAACTAAAATAAAGAGATGGCTATTCATGATAATACTAGTTTCTTTCTTATCTGAGATAAAATAAAACAGGGAAAGTGCCGGAATTAAAGTAAAATGTAATTGGTTTGTGCGCCGACTCGCTTACCATTAGATCAACTTTTTTTGGCCTAAAGTATGAGCAAAACTTACAAACTATGCAATTCTTTTTTTTAGATATAGCATTTGGAATTAATTTTAAGCAGCGTACAATCCGAAATATTCCGACCTTGCATAACGTTATTTTCCCAGAAACTGACTCGGCTTCAGTATGTTTCTGGTATAAACTGCGACGTTCACCAGGATGGGGATACAAAGGCGTTGTATCCTACACCATTAAAGGAAGGGAAGATTTTATGGTTTGGTTCCATACAGGAAAAATGACTGTAATTTCTTTCAACAATACAGTTCGCACGAGAAGAAACTTTGTCGTGAATAGATGGAAACATTTCTGTTGGTCAGGAAAAAATGGTGGGAACTGGACACTATATATCGATGGAAATATGTTTAGTCAGGGCACAAAACCTCGCACTCGTAAACATCTGACTTCAGTAGGGACATTGTATCTTGGTCAAGATCATGATGATCATAAAGTAGATGATCCTGGTCAGATGTTTGAAGGAAAGATAACTGAGCTGTTTATTTATAGTGGAGAGTTGAGCAAACAAGATGTTCTTGATTCATACAATCACAAACCTCGCTTAAATGATGTTATTGTTGGATGGTGGCAATTTAAAAACAAAACATCTGGAAAGCAGATCGTTGAGGAGAAATCACCTTTTTTTTAAGGTAGTTCCAAATAATCAGAAACCACTGTAAAGTGAAAATGTAGGGAACCTTAGATTCTGTGACTTGTGTGAAAAGATACTAGTTATATTTTCATATGTATATAAGAGCTCATTTCTAAAACTATACTATGCATCTTGACTGCTTAAATAAGCACTTTCGTCACCAATAGAAAACTAACTCGATAAAGAGAGGAGTTCATAGCTTTATAAACTGAAGAATCTAAAAATCACATTCACATTTTGACATGACCCCTATATTTATAAAAACTATATTGAAGCGTTTTTGTTTTGTCTTACGTAAACCTTAAACTTATTATGGACTCTTCTTTAACAAGGTCCCTTTTTATAAATTCTTTTGCTTTTGTTTATTCATTTACGATACTTTAAAATAGTTTAGGTTTCAATATTTCGTCTGTACAAATTAATAATAAAATATCTTTTATTCCTTTCCATTCGTCCTTTCGTTGACTTATAAACAAAATGTAGCCAAAGCTTACTTGCCTTTCCCTATTTTAGCTTTGGCAGGTAAATCTATACTTTAATGAATGATGTGTCAATTTGCGACATAGCAGTTACCACACCCGTTTGTAGCAAAGTCGGTCGCCTATCCCTGGATGTCAATTTTTTTTAACCCTAACATACTTATTCCAGCCGTCAATCCATTGATCAAAAATGTAAGAATGCCAGTAGTTTGAAGATAAAGAACAACGTTGGACTTCAGTGACGTGTCATCATTAAACTGAATAAATCAACCGTATAAGATTCTTCATGTTTTCAAGTTACATAGCCTCGTCCACATTTATTTGGTATTTAGAGTACGCTACTGGTTGCAGGTTCCTAGGCCCGTACTACGCGCGGGCCTACCAATAATTTTGCCATATTTTATAACTGCATTAACGATCACAACCAACAATAAGATTTTATGACACATAATTTTCATTGTTGTTACATTATCTAAACCTTAGAATTTAAAGCATTTTCTACCCTCTAATACTGAGACGTTGCTTTCAAGAATGCAACTTATGTTTTCAATTAACCTTTAGAAGTGCTCTACTGATAATTTAAGACCACTATATATTAACAAGAATGTAGAAGTTCGCCGAGTTTTACGTAAACGTAAAAATTAAGAACTTTTTTTCAGGACATCTGTACTGTTCTTTTTAGAATAGAATACCATAATTGGGAATTTACAGTCTATGTTCAAATGATGCACAGCATCATTTCTTCTTTTAAGAAGCTGTAAGCATTTTGGATAAATAATTTAAATATTGTTTCAGAATGTAACGAAAAACAAAGTGTCTTTTTCAACGCTTTAGCAGTAAATTTTAAACTGCGCATGTGTGTACCGAAAAAGAAACTACACAATTTACTACTTGTTTGTAAGTTATTTGACCTCAATTTAAGAATAAAATTAAGTAAATTCACTGATTTAGTTAAAAACATTGACGTTATCAAACATAACGAAACTATAACGTAAGGTGATAATTAGTAATTTATATTTTAGCAATAAAGATATGGCTTCTCGCTTAACAATACTTCGAAACATTACTCCATACAAAAATACAAACATGTCTCTTACCCGTTTTCCTAACCTGTGTGTGTTTTAGCTTAGTGGATGCTAATCGGGTTTGGTATAGCTTTTTATTTTCTTACTGTTTCTTTTCCTCGTTTCTAGACCCAGTTAATAACAGCTTATATTATTTTAGCTGGAATGGAAATCCTGTGTGTATATTTGTAAAATAAATAAATAAAAGGCATACAGAGTTAGAATATTATTATTAGAATAGACATTCTTCGTGGAAATCCACACATGCAAGAAACAATAAAAACAATTAATGACTAAAATATTTTGATTACGTCAGCAATGGTTCGTCCAAAAAATATTTTTTCATGAAATTTGTTTATTAGTATTTATTATTTTTGGTACCGAGGTGGGGGGATGGGGGGCGTAAAGTACCCACAGCCTAAGGTGTTGCTAGGGATATATATGGAACATAGGGATAAAATACAGACCAGATTTCCAATCCTACTGGCGTCATTGTAGTGTCTTTCTTACCTTAAAATGTCATATTTTAAACACCAAGTTTAATGACATGAACATCGATATTTTCAGAAAAATATATTTTTTACCCTCGTCGTTAAAAAAAGAAAATTCAGTACAAATAGTACGTCATTTTCGCTCACAAATAAGTAAGTAACGGGAAGGTTAACGTCTTGAGGATTCCATCCTAATGGCTGGCTATTTTTCCCCTTCGACTGTAACTATGCTACTTTACCGCCAGAGATACGTATAGCATTGCTCTAACTTACTTGCCTGACGCACAAGCCAGTTCGCGGTCAGTGGATGACTCTAAATGGGCTGACAAGACTACATTTGTGCGCCGGAGTGAGGACTGGAACTTAAAATCTTATGATTACAAGCCGAATGCTAAAAATGGTTTTCTATAAATCTACCAAGAATTAATGCCGTAGCGTGAGTAGTGCTTGAGAAATTCAAATTTATTGTAAAATTGAAAAAAATGGCCTATTGCAGGCATATGGGACTTTTTTTATTATAATTACGTCAACAAATTAATTCTGTATGTATAAGACTTAAGTATACCAACTTTTATCACTTAAGCGTATGCACCTTCCCCCAGTGCTACACTTGACCGAAAAATCATGCGTGAACATTTAAAGATGTTAAGGTCCAAAGCTTTTTCGATGACGTCGTCATGTGTTTCGAAACGAGTGGTTTGGCCCAGACTTTGGTAATTTTATCAATTTTGATCTCAAAAGGTCCGTATTACCCACGCAGAAAATGACGTCGGTTAATATCCCAGTATAAGTCTATAAATGCAATGCAATGGCTTCATTGTTTGATAATTAAACTGAACGCTGAACTAATTCACTAAAACTTAAAAATGCTGTCAGGCGCCCGTGGATAAATGGACGGGTTCGCCCGTCTTTTATATACTGAATTTCGTGTGTCTCGCTACTTGAGGTACTGTTTTGCGCAGTGACAGACAGAATGCGGCTGTTATTATGGAGACTACATAAGATTAATAAAGGTAGTGCAAAACGTTAACTTAAAATGTTATAATTCGGACTGATAATGATATTAAAACAGCAACCGAATATATCAAATAGAACCTGAACGGTTCGTAAAGAATATTATAGCAAATAATAGATTCAAGTGCAAATTTATCGGAAACATTTTTCAACTTTTATACACGCCATAAAACTGATCTAATATTGAGCCTAAAGTTTTTTTACTGCTTCTTTTATATGTTGCTTTCCTTTCCCTGCCTAAAATATTGGTTTAAAATTCGTAGTAATGTTTAATATTAATAATCTGCATTTAAATATCTATATAACTCGAAACACGCTTAAAAACAAACACACAAATGTTTATGACTGCATGAGGAACGATAACGTGATTTTATATTTTTTCGCTTGTATGAAGAAACAAAATACAACTAAGTTTAATATGTATTACTGATTGTGTTCTGTTATCATTGTTTCATTATTTCTTTACTATTCATACGTTGCAATTCTCCGATCCAGTGCGACACAGTCCCCCAAAAATTAAGGATGGCCATTATGTATGCTGCCTTCCTTGCTTTGTTTCTTGTTTCGGATTGTGGTCTGTATTACATCTGTTTTGGTCCTTATTTTATCACGAAGCATTCCCTTTTTTTTGGTGTCGTTTGGGCTCCGATGTTTGTTGGTCAGCATATAATAAAATAATTTAATTATTGACAAAGTTGACTAAACGTGTACGTTTCTGTGACTCTGTAAATACATAAACTTCCTGTCGAGGTATTTCTCCTTCGTCGGTAAGTGCGCATTTACGGGTTCTCTCCCTTTTCTGTTTATCGGAACCGAAAAGAAACGTCATTTCCGACTTTTCTACGATGCGTCGTAAATGTCGCATAGCATTACTTGTCCTTTCTCTTTATGCACGCGACCATATCTTTTCTTTGCGAACACAACTTATAAAATTCTTCCTTTTTATTGCCATTGACATAAACAATTCGTGTTGTCAATGTTAATCATTAATGATCAACAAGATTAAAATTGTTAGTCAACAGTAATTGACACGATAATTAGAGTTCCGTAATTTCCTGAAATTTACTGTACCTTACAAGGTAATTAATTAATGAATTAATTTTTGGCAAATGTCTTTGCTTTTTTAGTGGTAAATTCCACACAAAAATGCACTCTTATTTCATCTACAAATAAAAACAAAAAAAACACAAAGTGAATTTTAGTTACACAACTTGTTCTGCAAAACAAATGCAACGAAGTAATTGAAAACACTATGACATGCCTATTGTCTACTATTATCTATTTTTTGAATCTCGACTTTTGAATGAATATCCAAATTGTTATTTTTTTTTTTTTTTTGCCTGTTTGAATAAAATAAACGAGAGACTTTTTCGACGATATGGCAATAAATTTTGCGGTTTGTTTGTTAATTTCGTTTCAATTTTTACTCCCTTGATTCAAGCAATTGTATTTTCTGAAATTCATGAAAAATACATGTTGTAGTACGGAATGGACCCCTTTTGATTGAAAAAAAAAATGCGACATGCGAGTTGAAAAATTTCTATTTCCAATAAAACAGGCAGAAAAGAATAAGGTCGGTACGAAAATGAAATATGCGCATATCTATATAATCTTTTTTACGAATTTTTTTCGAGCAGTAAAGTGGCGTGAAATTAGCCCTTAACAGAAAAATGATTTCGTTCTCGTATATATAACACCCGTATTTTGTCTCTGTTTTGGCATCCTGTTGGTTCTATAATAAATGATTTGCCGTTGAATCTGCTATAACGGAAGGAAGATTTTGGAGGAGAATTTTTAGAGATTTTTGTTATGGCATTAGAAAAGACGAAATTTTCTTTATCCCAATAGATGACTCTTTTTTCGAGTATTTGGTCGAAATGACATTACCTTAGGTAGTCTACCAACAAATATAATAATATCTTCCTTCCGTTGTTATCTTTTCTCTCGCAGCATGCCTTGTTTGTTAACATTTAACATTAGATTTGCTTATGTCAGCATCTTTCAATACTTTCTATACTTAGATCAGTCACACAATGACTTTGGATTTTTCAATGATTGGATGGCTCTATTTAAAAATTATTGATACAACAAGTGGGTGTATAAAAAGGCAAGGATTTTGTCTTAACTTTACCACTTTGATTGTACCATTCATTTAAAGAAGATGAATATCCATCTTCAAACATGGATATTGCTTTTTGCGATAGCTGTCACCATTTCAAAACCATTCTGTAAAAGGTGGCATCCGAAATGTCTGAACAGAGATGTTCATCCAACAAAACGAATAACTCTGACCAAGATCATTGTTTTTATTTTTCCTCCATCAAAAGAAAAGGACAAAGAAAAGGTAAAAAGAATGACTGAGCCCCTGACAAGTAAGTGCAACAATTGTGTTCTTGCAGAAACTTTCAAAATAAAACCTCAAGTCGTTTTAGTTATAACATTTTTGCCTCTTATTGATCACTTCATATGCACAACAAAGCAACATCTGCACCAAAATAGCATGGTTTGACGTGTTGGTGCAATGCACCAAAAACCGTGTTTCACACGCTTGAAACCGCTATTGAACAATTCTACAGTGTTGTTCTATTTTTAGCTACACCGTTTGTTGTTTTGAATCCCGTTTGGAGAAGAAAACAGAATTCTTCAGCATTTACTACCAGCAAGAGGAAAAATCTACATCATATATGGAGCCGTATTGAAATTAGGAGTAAGTTGTTTCTTGATACTTTTTCACATTTATTTATGTTACTTCACATACTGAGTAAATATTTGACAGCAATCTGACTAAGCACAGTAATTTTACCTTTCATTCTGAGAGTTTCATATTGTAATCAGTATCGCTATACTTGTCTGATTTAGAAAATGCAACCCTGTTTGAAAAACTTTCGTGGACAGATGAGGATAAAAAATGAAGTTTAACAGAAAATCTGACGCATAAATATTGCACTGGTGTTTCATTTTTTGACATGTATCTTATATAGTATTTTGTTAAATTTTTACGAATTCCTTGTTTAATCAATAAACTCACTCATCACATAGACATATAATTATTTTACCCTGGTGCGCCTGCCTGTGAATTTTTAACATAATTGTGTCAAAACAAAGTAATTATAATTTTGCAAAAAATATACATTCCCCAAAACGTTGTAATAATGCGCAAGAGAACATAACAAAACATTTTCTTATACATGATATAAATAAAGCTTAATATTAATTGTGTTGGTGAAAAAGCTTTGTTTTATTCTGTTGTATAAACACAACAGGAAGATTTTCTACATGTGTACTTTTAACACAGTTGGGACAAAACAAAATAATTATAGTTTGACTTATTTATGACGTGTAATCGCTGTTTCCTTCTTTGCAAAGAAGTAATAACATTAAGCGATTGAAACATTAATCGATACGTAAGATAAACAAAACATCTTCTTCTACATGATTAAAAGAAAGCTTAACATTAATTGTGTTGGTGAAAGTGCTTTAATTTATCCTGTTGTGCTTACACATTAAAGCATTGTACTGGAGATGGAAAACACAATTTCTAAATGTATGTAACTATCGATGCATTGTACAAGCATTCTTGAACAACGAGTGCTTACTCGTAAGGCAAACAAATCTCATGTCACTTTTCCCAGAATATGTAAAACTGGGAATGCATTTATGATTGCACAAAAGTCCAAAGTTGTTTTTGTCAATAAACGTTGGCGTTTTTGCGTGTGGTACAAAAAAATGAGACTTTTCTGACATCTTGTTTTTATTAGTAATTTTAATTGTGGAGGAAGAATTTATAGATCAGGCAGATAATGATCAAATTATCAAACAGGAACCAATCAGTTAACATTTCCTGCCTGTTTCAATAGTATTAGGTTATAGTTATTTTTGATTATAAAGAAACATTGCTCGCGTAATGCACCTTTCCCGAATTAGTTTTCTTTAATGTACCACTGGTACTTCTCAACTCTTTCAAACAAAATGAATGTGATTTTTGAAATCCTCACCTGAAAATTATTAAAATGTGAAATCTTCAGATTCATACAGGAAACAAACATCCTGTTAAAGCAGTTTTTTTATTTTTTTCTAATTGACCTCTGCTTGAAACCGAGGCTTATTTAGTGCAAGTCAAAAATTAAGAAGATCTGGACCGTAACATTATTACCACCAAGACAGTATTTTTTTACATGTCGGATTAGGTTAAAAATTTATACACATACCAATTCAATGATACTGAATGTGATTTTAAAGTCAAAACGTCAAAATTCTATAAAATTTAAAAACAAATGTTATTCGGGAAACGTGTATAGGGACGAACAAGAGCAAGGTGGCCAATTTCGAAGTTTATTCCTACAAGTAATTATAGAAGCTATTTCTATACTAGGCTCACGCAATCTGAACTTGAAATTATCAAACTACGCTTTCCAATGTTTACAGCGCACTTAGGTCTTAGTTAGTTTAGATCCCAACTCTCCAAATGTACTAATTGTTTCTATCTGTCATCGAATTAAGAATCACCCTAGTATTTTCCAAACAAATATAAAAATTGCCCTATCTAATTTTTACCGACTATAAATTCAATATTTACTTTTTGTTTTTACAAATACATCAATTACCTCAACAACTGTTTGTTATATTTTGGTAGAAAAGTTTCAAGTAAAGAACTATCTCATACAGGGTAAAATATCGTATTGGTGAAGGATAACAATCACATTAACATTTGATTCCACATGGATATTAGTTGTCTCAACAACTCAGAAATTTGTGTTTTTGTAATAACTAAAATTATCTTTCTACAATTAGTTTATGGTTTATATGCAAATGAAATTACTTTCATATCCGATTTTTCAGCTAATGAGCTAATACAATTTTCGCAACTGTTTGCGTAGGTGTAATACTTTTATTACTACCTTCACCATCCCCGCAACTAAAACTCACTTCAAAAATCATTAACGTATGTTTTCCTTTGTAAATAAATGTACCATTCTAGTCAGATCGGTTTAAAAATCAAAATTTGTTAACATTATCGGCTGACCATTTGCATTACAAGATCAGTTCTTATCTTCTCTATTTAAATATGAGTTTAGGATATTATTTTGGTCACTGTGATCCTTTATTACTCACTTAGAGATGTAATTATCACCCGTTAAAAGTATTTATCTTCCAGTTATTTCCGGAATTTAGTAGTTTCACTTTGGCAAGATGTAAAAAACAATATTACGATATCATGTTTACAACGCTTCTTTTGCGACAAGGTAGCGAAAAATCAAGATTTGGCCACTTTTTTGTTTATTTGTTTATTTAGGAGTCACGCAACAAAATTTTAATGTCATTATTACATTTAGCATCCTATTTTGTACAGCGTGCTAAATTTTGTAAGAACGAAGCATTTCTAATTTTTGTACCAATCTTGGCGTACCGTACTTAGGCGAGAAAATATCAACATTTTGACGTCGTCATCATTTTCAGTATGTTTTGTTTAGTGCATCAAATTTCGTTTTAAACGGAAAAGAGCACCAGTTAGTATGCTCAATTCGGGAAGAACTGATGAATGCGTGAATATGATTGGACCAAACTGATACAAATTCCTTTAACGCGAAATTTACATTTATTGCGTGAGGGCATCTTTCAATAACTTATTAATCGGGCTGATAACGAAATTATAAACTGCAACTGCCTATTTCAACCATCAAATGAAAGGTTTGTAACGAAAAGGCAGGTAGCTATATAATAGATTTAAGTGCAAATTTATTTGCGATATCCCTTTTCATAAACCCTTAAATATTCTAAGAAATAAAGTGTAGCAATGTGTTTAATGTTCCCTTTACATATTGCTTTTGTGTTTTCTGCCAATACCGTTCAATTTTATTATTGCTAATCTGCTTTTAAATAAATGTGTTGCTCAAAACATCCTCACAACACAAACAGATTAAAAGCTTTATAGATACAAGGGAAACAATAACGAGGTGTTCCATTGTTCGACAAACAGTTTACTGGTAATGCACACAACTCATTGTGCGACATACAGCTTAGGCTTAATGCCCAAGACTCCTTGTGCGACACACAGTTTGGTGCTAATGCGCGCGAATCATTGCGCGACAATCAGTCTACTAATAGTACGCGCGACTCATTGTGCGGCACACCATGAATAGGACTCCACTTGGAGAGCGATTCGAATTTTGCATTTGCTAAACCCTCCAGGCTAGTTACCTATAGAGTGCTAAATTAAAGGATGCCTGCAGAATATTCGAAAATTACTTTAGTTCTTCGCCTTTGTAAATTATCCATGCAGGTAATAATCATTAACAGTTAGCTACAGTTCGTTGGATTACAACTACGTGTAGTATTAATAGTTTCTTTTTTTTTATAAGGCGGTCTTTTCTTTCTCAAAGAAGCTTCAAAACATATGAGATTCTTCCTTTTTGACTATAATGGACAAAAACAATTGCTGTTTTGAATGTTAATCATTAGAGTCTAGCAATGATAAACAATATTAAAATTACTAATCATTAGTAATTGACACGATAATTAGCATCCAGTAATTTCCTAAAATTTACAATGCCTTACAAGTTGATTAATGCAGCTTTTCTAAACTCTAAAATAAGAGACTATACTGCTACTTTTACCTTTTGCTTCGCCATATGACATGAATATTCCATTTTGGTCCAAAAAATTACTTTAAAAATTTGAAGAAATGAATAATAGCTACAATTGTTTATTCCAATGGAGTGTTCCAGTCTCGTCGGCACAAAAGTCGGTTTCCAGTCGTATTGTTTACTTTTTACTTTTTTTCCCTCATGCCATTGCCTTTAAATGCTCCAGATGTCTAGCAATCTCGAAAAGACATAACTTTAGAGGATTTTGCCAACATATTAACAGAGAAATGATTTTCCTGTTTTATATTAACATTTTGTCTGTGATTTCGAAATGGCTGTCAATTTGATACTCTGTGATAAAGATGCATAAAATAGCAATACTCGAAATACTTGCGACGAAGAAATTGCCAAGGATTTTGTCACAGACTGACCAGAATTTTTTTGTACAAAGAGGGACAACGAAAATATAGATTATAAACGTTTCTATTTCTTTCGATACACTTTTAATACAACGTCTGACCTTAAGATTAAATATCTTCCTTCGGTTGTTATCTTCTCTCTCGCAGCATGCCGTGTTTGTTGATATTTAGCATTATAGTTGCATACCTCAGCATCATTGAACCATATTTTCTTAGATCAGTAACAAAATGACTCTGGAATTTCTATGATTGGATAGTTCTATTTAAAATTATTGATACAACCAATGGGTATATAAAAAGACAAGGAGTTGTAATAGCTTTACAACTTTGATTGTACCATTCCTTTAAGAAAGATGATTATCCATCTTCAAACATGGATATTACTTTTTGCCATATATATCAATATTTCAAGACCATTTTGTAAAGATGTAAAGATGGCATCCGAAATATCTGAACAGAGATGTTTATTCAACAAAACGAAAACTCTGACCAAAATCAGTTCTTTTATTTTTCCTCCATTGAAACAGGTTGATGAAGAAAAGAAGAAAAGAAGATTTACTGGTTCCTTGCCAAGTAAGTACACCTATTTTTATCTTGCTCCAACTTTTTAAGTCTTCCAAGTGATACACGATTGTGTTGAGTCTTTTAAACCAAGATTTCTATGTGAGTGTGTTTAGCATTTGCCTTCCATATCTAACACTTTATATCTACAACAAGGCAATGGCTGCATCAAGTAATGTTGCATGAAAATCAAATTGATTCGATTCCATGTAATCTTGCAACTGTACAGTTTTACTTGTTATTGCAATTGACCAAAGCCTGTTTCGTCATCTTAAATTAGCACCATAACAACCGCTATTAGCCAATTCTACTGTCTCGTTCATTTTTAGCTACACCGTTTGTGGTTTTGAATCCCATTTGGAGAAGAAAAAAGAATGTTTCAGCATTTATTTCACACAAGAGAAGAAAACTTCATCATTTCCGGAGCCGTATTGAAATTAGGAGTAAGTTATTCCTTCATACTTTATAAGAGCTCTTTATATTACTTCTAGTATTGAGTAAATATTGAGCTGTGAAAAAAGCGGAGTAATTTTACCTTTTATTCTGACAGATTGACATATTGTGATCCGCATATATATGCCTAATTTAGAAAATGCTACCCTGTTTGAAAAACTTTCATGGAGTATGATGATAACATATAAAGAAAACTTGCAGAAGACATGCAATAAAGAACTGGAATATAATGTATAGTTACGACATTTATCTTTGTCACGTGGTGTTTCTTCATATATTTTCTGCACAAACCGGACGATAAGTCGGCTTAATGAAAGACGGTGAACATAGTTTGACAAATTTATGATGTGTAATTGTCGTTTATATGCTATTTATATACAAGAGTGGTGTATTCCTTAAAACGTTGTAATTACACAAACTAATTGAAGCGTTAATGAGAGAGAAGAGAACATAACAAAATATTTTATCATACAGGATATAAATAAACTTAACATCATTAAATATAATAAAACCTAATTGGGTTGGTTGATATGCATTGATTTCATTCTGTTGTCTGAATACAACAGAAAAAATTTCTGTATCTTGCATTCAGTTATAAGAAATATAATGTATGAATATTGTATTGAAGATGGAAAACACAATTTTAGTGAATTGTATGGCACTTAAGTTGACTGTACATGAACGTTCTGGAACAAAAAGTGTTTGCTTCTAGTCTAAGAAATCTCAATATATTTCCCAAGTTATTTTCCCCAGAACTTTTAAAAATGTGAATTCATTTTGGATTAGGATTTGTCAAATAACGTTGCAGTTTCTGAAGGGTAGTTCATTGAAACGAGTGTATGTGATAAAAAAAGATGTCGTGATAAGACCTCTATTACCCATATTGTTTTTATTAGTAATTTTAATTGCGGAGGAAGAATAGATCGGGCAAATAATGATCAATTTACCAAACGGAAATAGTGTTAGGTCATATTTATTTTTGTCCACGAAAAAACATAGGTAAAAGGGATTGTATATATTATAACATCTCACATAATAGGGACAAATCACAGACAGCATATAGATATATATCTACAATCCCCACAAATTACATTAAAAAAGGTGGCTAATTTCAAAGTTTGTTTCCACAAGTAATTAGACAGGCTATTTCTATGCCAGGTTCACGCAATTCGAAATTGTCAAAGTTCGCTTGTTTACGTTTACGGCGGACTTAGCTGTTAGGATCATAGGTTATTTGGTTAGACCCCAGCTTTTAAAATGTACTAATTGATTTTCATGTCGGCATGGACGTTTTTCTCAAATTTCGGCGCCTTTGTGCGGTCAGACATGCAATATTCCGTAAAGCAGATGTGTTTATAAATGCGACCAGCGCAATTTAAACTCTGCTTACCTAAATTACGCATCTGGAAAAGTAGTACTTTGGAAGCCTGCCAGCTACGGAGAATTCGTGAATTCATGCTTTTTACCAACTCTAAAAACTGTAACATAGTTAAAAATACCATTGTCTCAATATTCTGGTATGGGTTGTATGTTTAGA
The DNA here is from genome assembly GCA_030067915.1 of Hydractinia echinata. NCBI lineage: Eukaryota > Metazoa > Cnidaria > Hydrozoa > Anthoathecata > Hydractiniidae > Hydractinia > Hydractinia echinata. The sequence continues at coordinate 326,393 of JASGCC010000102.1, read as the reverse complement.
AAATTACAAGCTTTACTTTCTTTAGGCGGGTGCAATCCGGGAAAACGTTGAAATATTCTCGCCAGTTGTTTCTATTTGTCGTCACATTAAAAATCACTATCGTATTTCTCAAACAAATATATAGAGTGCCCTACTGTGGATGCCGACAATATCGGCGGCTCTAAATTCAATATTAGCTTTTTGTTTTTACAAATGTATCATCAAGGACCTCAACAATTTACAATACTTTGAAAGAAAAGTCTCAAGTAAAACCTCAAACTGATTCATACGAGGTACTAAATCGCATGCTGCTAAAAAAATCAGAAATAATACAATCACATTAATGTTTGATTACACATCTGCATAACTGACTCACAAACAGTATATTTACCTTTCTGCAATTAGTTTGTGGTTTACATGCTAATTAAGTTACTTTCATATCCGGTATTCTCCGCTAATGAGCCAATCATCCTTACAGCTGTTTGCGTAGGTGTAATATCTTCACTATCACTTTCACCATCCACGCAAGAATTCCTTTAAAATAATCGCTATTGTATGGTTCTATTTGCGGGATGAGTGCACCATGTTCGATTGGTTTAGGTGTCAAAATAACTCAATACGACTAGCTGTAATTTTTATTTTTTTTCACATTTTGAAGTCGGACATTTCAGAACAAAGGTTAATAAAAATAGATTAATAATCAACTAGTCATTAAACACGGGGGTAAGTCAACTTAGGCAAAAAAAGGAATGGAAAAGATACCTCGTCGACATAAAAAAAATAAAATTTTTCTCACTTGTTACCTCCAAAGTGTATAGCTTGAAACGCTGACGATAAAAATGTATAGGATCGTGTGCTTTAGACGAACGATTAAAGAGATATTGAGGTTTTAAAGGTTTTTTTGATGACGCTTTAACCAAGTTTTAGTAAATTGGTCCCATTTTGGTCTTAGGTGATCACTAGTTATCCACACAGAAAACGACATCAGTTATTTTCACCCGATTCCAAGTTATTTGGCCTCAAAGTTATAAGTACAATGCAGTGGGTTCACTAATAATGATTACGTTATTGACGACCAGCGAATATGTATTAACGTCAATAAATAGCTAATTTGTCACAGACGTGTGAAGAGATGAAAGTAGATAATTAGTATCATAGACTAGCCTCATATACTAACACACTACTTCTATCTGTCTGTTACAACTAAATATAACAATTTTAATTTATTTGCACGCTGAACGTGCCAATGCCGACATCATTAAGATTTCCAACATTTCCTACTTTTTTCACTGTTGGTCCATAAGCGGACTTGACGACGAACGTTTACAACTACTAGTGCGAAGAAAAGGGGGTCACCCCATTTAAAAGGCAGCCAGATAATTGTATGTCTTATTTGTTAAGGTTCCCCTAGAAAAAATGTCTAAATTTCAAGAATTGTCTTTTACTTGTTTTCTGACAGCAAATTCATCTTAGAATACCGTGGCAAGTAGTGCATGACAAATTTAGGTTTTTATTGCGCATTCTGGCACTTTTTCTAACCAACCGCAAATATAACTGCATAGCAACGCTCATAGCAACCATTTCCACATTTTTAGACAGCTTTTCGGCCCCTCCGTCGATGTTTAATTCTTTGCAATAGCTAGATGATACTTTAGGGCCTCCTAAGGCAATATATGACAGTTCTGAATATTAAATGTGGTGTTCCACATGCAGTCAGAAAGCTGTCTTAACGATGCAACCTGCGAAGTTTACTCGTCATCAATTTGGTGCTTTTCAGGTCGAAATAGTGCTGGCGTACACCTTTTGTCGATCCACAAGTCAAGAATGTCCATAAAATAATCTTTAAACAAGTTTTTTACCGCTTAAGTTCGGAATCCACGCGAAACAAGAATTCTCAAGATCGAAGCACCCACGCTTTACAATTTCTTCTGTGGATGCAGGCATTAGTACCACCTAGTGTTTAAACGAAACCGATTTTCAAATCGAAGTTTTGTCTTTCAGATATTTTGTCAAGATATTGCCTGTTTCGCCCTGTTTTAGCTTTTCTGTCGTCCAAAAAATACCGCATCAGTTCTCTGGAAGACGAGTCAGCCTTGCGAAAATGCGCTTCGCTCAATCCATGCAAGTGACCCTTGAGGAACAAAAGCGGCCAAAAAGGCGCTTGAAATAACGCATGTTATTCAGTTATTTGGTTAGGCGTCGAGCAGCAAAATGTCATATTTTGCCTATACTTCTCCTAGCAACGGGTAACCATGGCAACCAACCAATGACATTTTTGACTAAATTTTGTCATACTGTCACATACTATGATATCCTCATCAAGTATCTTCAGAAAGGACAATCCTCTGCGATATAGTTTTTTTCTAGGGGTACCACCTTAAGTTTTCTGACGCAATAATTCTCCTCAAACAGACATAATGTATACCAATATAGGGAAGAGATTATATGGAATACTTACAAACGGTACGATAAAAAAACAAATATGATGAATGTAATGCTGTCGATGCGTATATTGCGATGTGTAGAGATTCGTTTTGACAAGCGTTACGGCCTTTCAGCAAGTTAAATAAGAGAATACTTTTATTGTGGAAAAATTTAGCGAAATAACATTGGTCAAGTGGGTTTTGAGTACAACAATACTTTTCAAAAAGTAATCCACGATAAATGAATGAATGTAAAGTATATTGCATTTCGAAGCGTTTTTCCTTGCTAATCAATTCCCACGAAAACTAACACCGTATTTGTCATTACCTGTCAAAACTAATCCATTCCAAACTACAGACCTTCTCTTTAGTAGATTTACATTTTAAAAGTCACACTCAACTTTTTGTTGTTAAACTGTATAGCAAGAAAGGTTTTTTTATTAGGTATATTACTTAATGCAGAATATTTGACTGGAAAAATTAAACCGTGGAAATATGTACAATAATAGAAAATAACTATAAAAGATCATGTTTACGTGGTATTACTGTTTTTTTCTTCGTTACATGTTGTTACAAGCATGACGTTTTAAGCTCAGTAGATTTACTAAATAAATAAGTATATGCAAAACATAAATGGTAGAACATAGTAGTTATGTTGAAGTAAAATTTTTTTGGATCCCTTAGTAGTTCAAAAAATGTGCGGGCGCAATAAATTGTAAATTTGCTAATTATTTTGTAAGAAGAACATTTTTGAAAAGATAAACATATAGTTGTTAATCATCCTAAACCTTTTCAAACTTTTTATTCTTATTAAAAAAATATTTAATATTTTTGTATCAGCAGACAACGAATGGTTCTGCTTCCGTTTATTCCGGGGGCGGGGTATGCGTATAACGAATAGTTTTTTGCTGACGCCACCAAAAAAACAACATAGCAATCGAGACAACAAAGGACAAAGTCCACAACATGAAACAGAATTAAAATCGCTAGCTGTAGTTTTTTTGATGGAAAGAAATGCCAAGAAAAGAAGTTTTTCGTTGCTCTTTGTCAGGACGCAAATATTAATATATTATTAACGTCGCTTTGTATTTTTTCAGTTATATATATAGTTTTATATCGTCATATTAAGGTACATTAAGTGATTTATCTAAACAAACGGCTTTGTGGCGATCTTGCCAACTAGCCAGCTACATAACTTTATGGTATTAGAACGCTATCCCTTTAAACAAATGCCAGTAAACAGGCTGACTATTTGACTGAAGCATCCTATTCAAATGACTTACGTTGCAATCCTGTCACCTTTGATGTTTTTTTTTTAAATTTTTTGGAATTTTTTAAAAGCCTATGCTATTTAATGTTTAAAATGGTTTCAATACTTGCATACTTGTCTTAGATTAAGTTATCTGCTGCTTTAAGCAGTGGCATGTATTTTTTTCTATAGATGAATTTCTTTGTTTACATTTTTATCAGTAAGCTCTTTGACTCTGGTATCTGAAAAAAATTGGTACTCTTAGAGCTTTAAATGAATTCAAATAAATCGAAAGGCATCAATCTACACTCAATAATCGTTTAAAACCTCAAACGATGTTTCCGAGAGAAGAAATCCACAGGCAAAAAGACCTCATTTCACCAAATCCTAGCATTTTTTCCCTGCCACGCATGAATTGCTTACCATGGGAAAGTAAACCAATAATGTCACACTAGAATTCATCTAATACTTAAAAGCAGATGCTACATTAGGAAAACTTGGTAAGGTGAATTAGATCAATGTAATAGCGATACATACTTCCTGAGAGACAGAATTTAGGCATTTTCACAACCCTGTGCATTGATTAGGCATGACCTAAAAAGTTTTCATCTTCCACAACACAACATGAGTAGGGTTAATACCTAGAGTACAGTCCGAATGTAACCTTCCGCGTACGCGCTATACAACACCTTTTCCTGCAGGTCGGAACCCCTTTAATCTTTTGTTTATCGCAATTACTTAAATGATCTTTGCGAGAGCTATGTTGCGAGTGATTTAATAAAAGCTTCGCGATAAAACAATATATACTGTAATTATTTTCTCATAACTTAGGTATTAGTGCAAGTAATGAAATTTAATGATTTGTTAACTATGCGAAAGATTAAAATAAATCGCGCAAAAGCTATTGTTTTTAAAAATGTTTTTTCGCATGTTTTTTCTTTCAAATTTGGTCCGTTTTAAAAAATATATTTCTTAACATTTTATTCTACGCTATTATTTTCAACAAAACATTACGCGTAAGAAATCACCCTTAAAACTATTGTTGTTGAAGTTACTTGCGCTTGTTTTTTGTTTAAAAGACTTTTCAAAAACATTATCCTTTTCAACATTTTATTGCGATCTTTTTTTCTTAACAAAACTTTAGGAATAACCTTAGCAGCATAACTTTAAAATTCTCTTTATGCATAAAAGTAATTTTTATATTTACTCCAACGCTCTTCCACCTCGTTTTCTATGTTGTTAAGTTTTCCATAACTGTCTCTACAACGTAGGAGGGTGTTACGACAAGCATATTCTGCAATGTATTTTGACATCACGCACGCAGATAATTAATAAATTTTTTGTTGGGAAAAAAATTAATAATTCGCCTCCCTTTTAGAATAATGAATAAATTTGTTCTCCTGTTTAGCAAAATAAGGAGTTATGCAGCAAGAAGTTTTCTTGTGCTGTTTTGAAAATTATGCGGCAAGAATTATTCTTTGCTGTTTCAAAAGTTATACAGAATATGGTGTTGTTTCGAAAGTTAAACAGCGGGTTAAGATTGTTTCGTTTGGAAATTTATACAGCAAGTTATTCTCCTTTCACTTATATATAAAAAAACTGAAAAATTATTTTAATAAAAAATGTTGTTTTTAATGTTTTTTGTGCAGTCTTATAACAAATCTATGTCCCACACGTGCAAATTTTTTTAAGGAATATAGTATAGGCAAAAAATATGTTATATCATTACGGAGGAGGGTGTTATGACAAACATATTCTGCGATGTATTTTTGATGTTATTTTTCCTATAAAGCGAGCTATTTAAGCAATAGTCAGCAGTATTACATTTTAGCTAGCAAATGTATTTCACCATTATATAATATATGATATATTATCATAATCATAACGAAGGAGGGAGTTACGACAATAGTGCGTATCTTGTTTTTTTCTCGAGTCTTTACAGATAGGCGTCACGATTACTTACGCAAGTTACATTTTTACAAAAAATTTAAGGCAATGTATGTAATGAACGATGTATTGAAATCATGTTCTGAAAATATAAGTATTTTAAATATTCTTTCAAGATAAAAATTAAGAAAGTACAGTAAAGTTTATTTTTATATTTTTAATTGCTTTTGTTTACAAATTCTATAGACTTCGCGCTGAAAGTATTCTCAACATCGTCACACGCAGGTTATTGTTATTTATACAATAAGTTTCCCTGATCTTTTCAATTTCTTGCGGTGTAATTATTTTCTCTAAAAGACAATAGTCTATTATGAAAGTAATTATTTATGCGAGTTGCGTGTACGCGGAAGGTTACATTCAGACCACAAACTGTTAAAGCAAAAACAGTCAGCTATCTTTTTTTTACTTTAACAGAATAAGATATGAAGAAACATGGAAGACACAAAGTTGAGCCCTTTTTGCTGGTATAAACCGTGGCATTAAACCATAGAGAGTGCTCTAACATCAGTATGCTCTATTAGATAAAATATATATTATATACATTAAAGGTGTAGCTACTGAACTACATTTAGCATAAAAAAATTTTGATGTCTTTTTAATTCCTTGTTGGTACATTTTTCTTAACATGGATCCCAATTTAATAACACCTCATTTTAACTGATTTAAATATTCAGCAAAAACTGCCCATTATTGATTTGGCATCAGTACTTGCTCTGTGTGCTCAGTGAAGCAACACCAATGTTTTTAAAAAGGAAACGATATATCCACTCTAACATACAATATATAGTTACCAACAGGGTAGAAAAAATTGAGATTAATTGCCATTGAGACATTGAGATTAATTGCCCTGTTGAAATACAAGGTTTTAAAAATCATATCTTATTATTTTTAGTACTATTTATGCATTTACTTGGTATAGCTGGTTAAAATTGATTTTATTCTAATATTATCAGTTCCAAGCTATAAGTCATGTCAGTAAAAGATGAAGTTGCAATGAAAAGCTGTGTTAAAAAGTTAAAAGAAGAAACTTCAGGAAGTACTTGATTAGTTTTGTAAAGGTTTATAAGCTCTATAAGGGTGCATTATTATATATATTGGTTTTTCTTTCAAAAGGTTCTCGTCGAAGCTCACAATGTGGAATATCTGGCGATGCAGAAGCCCTTGCTAAAGTTGGTGAATTTAAAAGACAAGCAGAGGTATATACACTACATTTAAAATTTAACAACTTTGAATTGAAAGGTCTGTCTGTCTGGCTGACTGACTGGCCCACTCGTAGTTTTGATGCAGGTTTTGCAGATCATTTTTTTTAACCTTCTTGTCAGACAAAAATATGTCTATGTTTTAATGTCTATTTTGGTCTTCTTGTGACCCTCACTTTACTGTATTCTGCTGGGTCTATTTTTGTACCTCTGGGTAAGCTTGTTTTGTCTCGAATCTAAGCGCTGTGCAACAGTCACAGCAAACAACAGCACGATTTTTACCAATTAAAAACATGTCAGTGTAAATATACATATGGTACCGATACATATAAGCAAATATAAAGCTGCTTAAAGTGCGCCATTGCAGTAAACTATAAGTTGTTTTTATTATTCATTTGCTTAGTGATTTGTGTGCTACATTTTTATTTAGCTATATATACTTATCCTTTATAGCAAAATAATTTGAGTCAGTACAGTTTAACTGTTTTTGTGTCGGAAATCAGGGTAATATTGGGAAAATGTTGAAAAATACTGACCTAACTTACTGGTTGCCGTGAAATAGCAAAGGTCCATCAGAAAACAACAAAAAAATATGGTTTAAAGATGGCCCAAAATGAGCCAAACTGCACACTGGAATTTGCATATGTAGATTTTATGTAGATTTAACAAAACAAAGCAATGTAGCTCCTTTTCATTTAACTCTCAGTGTAGAATAGTATAAAAAGAATAATATATATATACATAGCAACAGGCTGATGTTGCACTGAAAAACTGAAAACCTTGATAATCTCCTTATCCATACATGAAAAAACACATGATCCTATACATTATATTAGTTAATGTTTATTAAGTAAAAAAATAAACAAGAGATAATAAATTATTATAATAAATTATTATGTTTCCAAGTTAGCGAAAGTTAATAGTTTCACTTTAAGTTGTAAATTGATTAAAAAATGAAAGTTCCAATTGCTCAATAGTGTTTACTGTGGATTTCAACTCACAATTATTTACAATGTGTTTATTAACATTATAAGTTATTTCTAATAGCAGTATTATTGATAACACAAATTTCTTATATTGTTCTTGTTATCCCAAAAATACGTAATGGTATGTATTTGTACCTACTCTAAATTCTATTCTGCATAATATATGTTTATTTTCTGTTATTTGAATTTGTTATTTCTTTTCTACTAGCATAATAAACAGGTAATTTCATTTCTTGTTAATTATGAAACTACTTTTTAATCATAGGAACTTGCTCAAAAAATGAATGAAATGTTTGAATCACAATTTGGTGAAATTATTGAAAATATAGCAATGGATATGGAACGACCCAAGCTAAAGAAAAGTAGACATGCCAAGTAACTTGTTCTTTTGGTTTAATCTATCTATCACTAGATCACTCACCCTTTCTAATTCATGTTGGCACTTGGAAATTGCCAACGGGAATGCCGACATGTTGATAAAGCAAGCAGGGAAATAACGGAACAAATTTGAATTAAATAGGCTGTCACTTGATCACAAAAGACCTTTAAGTGTTTAAATTAAACTAGCGGTAACAAAAAGTTAATACACAATCCTGAATGTGCAGTGTTTACATTAACAGGTGGTATATTTCCACACTGTGTTAAAAATGTTTACTTCCACTATATATATCTAGTATTTTGGTAAACAAGTTTCATTTTTTGTTACTAAGATATTAAAACGAAAATGAAATTTGAACATTAGAAATTAACTAGAATGATTATAACAATTTGTTTTGTAAAAAAGAAATCCATACAGATGAAGGTTGGTTGTCATGTTAATTCCATGCATGCATTCTCTACTAAGAATGCTTACAATCAGACCTTTAGACGATCATGATGACTGAGTGTAACTGGTGTAATCAAATTAAATCTTTTACTTTAACTATCTACATGTGTCATTAAAATATTGCAGCACATGTTGTTGTGGGTTTGCTTGAAACTTTCAGGTCTGTTAACCGGGATCTACCTTCAGGAAAATGAACATGGAAAAATAAATGTTTGTGAATTTGCCTTTCCATTCTACATATATTCTACATCCCCTTTACAATAACAGACATGCTTTTATTTTGCATTTCACCTAACTTCTGATTCATTTTTGAATTTCTTTGAATTCTGTATAAAATTCACTTTAGACTTGTGATATAAGAAAAGCAATAGTCTGCACGAGGTGCTATTTTGCAATCATCGATTTTGCAATTTTAGTAAAAATGAACATTTGCAAGTTTTTTTCTGCATTTTTCACATTTTTCGAGGTTCTATTTGCAACCTTAAATTCTGCAATCTTTCTTCTGCAAAGATGTTTTTCCTTAAGGTAGTTGCCAGACAGTATGTAAGCGATGCACAAAGTAGCACTGCTTTGGTTTTAAGCAATACACCCCTGATTTCTAGGATAAAATTTGGAAATCTCTTTAGATATACGAAAACTGTGTGTTGTTTTTTACTTTCAGTGAATATGATGAAGATGGGTTAAAGATTTTTGTCGCTAGAGAATCCCTGCTGACGTAAAGTATTTTTTCTTCATATTTATATTGTCTTGTGACCTTTTATGGTTGCATTAATTTAATCGTCTTTATTGCCTTTTTAGTGAATTGTTGGAAATCAATCATATTCAAACGATATACAATGTTTTTGTTGCACTTCTGCTTGTGTTTTTAATGAATACTGCACTTTACGATTTCTTGGAAACTGGCAGGTATAATCAATGTTTTAAGAAACAAGCAATGACGAGTATGAGTATCTTGACCATGATCATCATAGAAAAATTTTGTTTAAGTGATATTCTATTCTTGATATGTAAAGTTAAAAAAGCAAACAACATTATGTACTTTTTGTTGTATAGTCAGTGGCCCGTAGATAAATCCACGGTTCCGCCCGTTCTTTATTTACCACATTTCGTGTTTCTAGCTATTGCAGTTACCATTTTGTGTGACAAACAAACGTATTATAATATAGATTAGTTCAGGCTTTTTGTTTAAAAGTCAGTCAGTGTAAGTGTGCTAAACTTCACATTTTAATGGTTTTGTATTGTGAGAAGGGGATAGCGTGTTTAAGTTGCAATCACTACTTGTTGGTAAGCTGCTGAACTTTTCCCAATGCTATCCTAAACATATTCACAACGAAAGTGCAGTTCCACAGTTTGGATTGCTTCCAAACTTGCCCCACTGTCACGCCGCAAACCGAAAGTGAGTGTTCATCATTTTGTGACTAAAGTATATGGTCAAAATATCCACGACGCATAACATTTTGTTTTTTAGTGCAAATTTACCCTAACTGCTTAACATCACCAGTCACCTAAAGTTTTTTAGTGTTTTTGAAGTAAAATCTAAAAGATGTTAATACAACATTTTTTAACATTTTTATGTTGTAAATTATAAAAATCAAAGGTGATTGTAAATACTTGTTTCTTTTTAGATTAATCGACTTCTCAGTAGTATCGTGGGCTTTTGGCAATTTTTCCAGTGTCATTCACAACTGGTTATATATGCAAGCTTACACCTTGGCTATATATCCAATCTTTACGTCTTACGCCAGCAACCAGACATCTTGGGCAAAAATACCGATGTCGGTGTGGAGTGTTGGTTACGTAGCATACATGTTGATCTTTCTCACTTTTCCTGTTCAAGGCGCATTGTCTGATAACTTACCACCAGCTTCAACGATAATTTTGATAACAGAACAGGTATAACTCTAAATGCTGTTTATTTTACCTATGAGACTCCCAAAATTACCCTGCTAAAATGGTGCATCAGCTTTTATATACATGGTAAATACTAGGAAAAATAAAAACTGAGAAATATAGACGAATATGAAGACTAAAGCTAAGAAAATGGCTGTTTTCTTTATTCTTGAAAAGAGCTTCTCTATCTAAATATTCTTTTCTAACACCATAATAACACCATAAATTTGAATCGACAACGCTGAAATTTGCTACACTTTGCGGCTATATGTGCTTCAGACTTTTTTTTAATGTGAATTCACCTAAAGTTGCAAATCTGTTAAATGTACTGAGGACGCATTTTATAGTGTGGTTTGATAATTCACATCTCGAATGAAGTGATTTGTTATGATTGCAGGTCCGTCTAATGATGAAGGTTCATGCGTTTATCCGTGTCAACACTACGAAAGTTATGAAATTTGCTCAAATTAAAAAAGGTAGCTGTTTTTTTGTGTACATTTTTAAAAACTATTTTTCTTGACGTTATAGACTTAAAGTTTATGTTAATTGTGATGTAATTCCCTGGTGGACTTTATAAATAATATAGGATAACTTTTGTTTTCATTGTCAATATTTAGATGACGATGACATATCAGAATTGAAGCTTCCTGGATTTTCTCAGTATCTCTATTTTCTTTTCATTCCGACGCTTATTTACAGAGACAACTATCCAATGTGAGTAGAATAACTTTGAGTACTTCGAATAAAAAAAGCTTTCAATGAGGAAAGTCCCTTTTTTGAATAAGAAAAGGCAATTCTATTTGCACGAATTAGGTTCCACGAGGAAATCACAAAGTTAAAAATGCTAAGCACGTTAATTGCTGTTGACTGTTTTCCACCTGCCTTTCTGATATCTTTCGTCAAATTTAATGACAATCTGCAAGAAATTTTATTTTTACAAATCTCACGAACTTCTCACGAAATTTTATTCTCACGAATTGTTATTAGCTTATTCACGAAAAGTTTTTTCTTTAAATTTAAAAGGCTGGCGAATCGATTTTGAAAATAAAGGGGCCATTATAGCGACTAAAGGGGTCCCACTATGATTGCCACCGTCTTAATTAAATGCCCCTTATTAAAGTGTAACTTAAATATCCAAGACGTTTAAAAAGTTACTAGGTAATTTAAAACCTGTAATCAAAGTTTAAAAATCTATTTTTCTGGCAATTGAAATACAAGGCTCAACAACATACTTCGTTCTCCTTGCTGGATTGACGAGAAATAAAATTAATATTGTCTCGATACGTTTCACTCACCTAATGTAATTAAGGCAAACTGCAGGGCAACTGATATGGTAAAATTTTTACGAAACAAGAGAAACTGGTTGTCAATGAACCCATTCTCAAACTAAAAAATAAACACATTTCCTGTTTCGCGTTATTTTGATGCTTTTTGTAAATCAGTTGAGCAAAATCGCGTTAATTTAATTCTTTATTATAAGACATTCGCGTAAATTTTCTTCGTGTTAATTTCGTGATTGTTAATTTTGCGTCTCGTTCATTTCCTGGAATAAGGTATATAATCTACCGCTCAATAAACTCAATATTTAATGTTTAATTTATATGTTTAAATATTTTCTGAATGAATACTGGTCTATTTTTTGTTTTAAAAGTCTGTCTGAATGTGGGCTAATTTAGTATTTTCCAGATTGAAATCAGTGTATTAAATATCCACTCTCTTTCATAGGACACCTTATGTTCGTTGGGATTTTGTGGTCAAGAATTTTCTGCAAGTTCTAGGTTGTATAGCGTACACCTATTTCATGTTTGCAAGATTTTGCGTCCCTGTATTTCAGAATACTGGCAAGGAAAAAGGGAATATAAGGTAAAACAAAACAGCTAGAATTTAATGTGTGTATTTATTGGAGGATTAGATTCTACAATCGTGGACAATTTTTTTTTTAATTTGGCCAAGAGGGTCAAATGTTCAGTACTCTGCAGCTGGTAAGCTCCAAAGTCGCTACCTTTTACGCACGCGTCTGCCAGATAGACAGCGTCTAAAATTTGCCAGTAGCATTCTCTGGCGCCATGCACAACAAAATAATCCCTTTCAAGGCCCGTGAAGATCCCAAAATCCTTGAAAAATGTTCGCGTTGCAACAATTATCATATTGTGTATGGATTTAACTAAATACCTTAAGATCCGAAGTCTAAAGTGCGCTGTGAACGTTCACATGTTCAAAATGTGCGTGCGTAATATAGAAATAGCCTATGTAATCACTTGTGGTGGCGAACTTCGAAATTATTTGTCTTGCTTTTCATTATATTTATAGTCAATTATTATAGTCTCGTTTACCCAAAAGCTGATTAGTTTTTGTTAATACTTATGTTGATGTTAGTACTCTTCCAATGAAAGAATTGTCGTTTAGTTAGCGACAGGTTTAAATGTTTGATTTTTTCATCAGTCAAATGATGTTGATGGAAATATAATAGTTGCAATGTTTGTTAATCAAAGTTTTTAAGACTTTCTCGGCAAACGCGTCTGACACAATTGTAATTTCAATTGTAATTCTTATTCTACTAGGACGCTTCTGTTATCTGCGTTTTCGTGCATGCTTCCTGGAGTACTTGTCCTGTTGGTTGCTTTCTTCGCCATTCTGCATTCATGGTTGAATGCGTTTGCTGAAATGACAAGATTTGCAGATCGGATGTTTTATCGGGTAATTGGATATTCTTTGCGTTTATGGAAATAATTTAAATCAGAGTCTCATGATGTTATGTGAAACGGTCAGATTATTTTTTAAGTTCTTTCGAATAAGCAACAATAATCACTCTTTTTCAAAGAGTCTATTGTTTTGTTTTACCCCTATTTCAGCATTTCGTAAATCCGTCTCCTCATTAAGTCTCTAAAATAATGATTGAAGTAAAAACAGTTCCTATTCAAATATCGAGTTTCCTCTCCCAACATTTTTGTAAGATTTTTAATTTTAAAAAATGTTAAGGGAGAGGGGTATTTTTACACAATGTTATTTTAAGGGAAGAAGTGTTTGCGGAAAAGAACATTGCGGTTCATCTGTACCGCAAAATTTTGCGGGAACAACATTCGTCGTTCTACGAAATTAGAAGTTTTTTGGGAAAAAACCCTTGCGAGAAATTTTATCTTATATACCAGCGAAATTCTTAGAGATTATATCTAATTTAAACATCTTGTGGGAAAATTATTTGCGGCGCACGCTTGACCTTTCTTTTGATGGGAATAAACTTTTGGAAATTTTCAAAAAACTGTAAAAAGTTTTATTCGCTAACGCGTTGTTCTTTCCTCAAACTAGTCTGCGCCTAACTTCTTTTTTTCAGGACTGGTGGAATTCTAACTCTTTTTCGAGTTACTATCGCATGTGGAACGTGGTGGTACACGATTGGTTATATGCATACATTTACAAAGACTTTAACTATTTGTTTGGTCGAAGAGGTCGCGGTTTTGCTGCCATCTTGGTCTTCTTCATCTCAGCATGTTTCCACGAATACATACTAGCTGTGGCGTTCCGATTTTTCTATCCCGCCCTACTGTTTATGTTTGGTGGTGTTGGGCGTAAGTTGCTTGCACTTTGTTTGGTTGTGTATTTTGATTTGAAAGATATTGAGTCATACAGTACACATTCACTTAAATCGAATACGTAAAGGAAAAAATGCGTTAAACATTTAAACAGAACAGTTCCAAAATTTAAAGGGACAATAAATTTCCTTGAAATAGCAAATTTTCAAATTAAAGGAATTCGAATTAACGAATTTGTACTTTATTAGCCCCATCCACGCTTGCCTAAAATAGCGTTAAATTTGCCAAGCTGCGTCTGATCACGATAACTACTTAAGGTCAAAAAGTCCGGCGCCATTGCTTGGGAAAGCGTCATTTTGTAGTCTGCGAATTATTTGGACAGCTTTTAATGCTTGAGGACACAGAAAACTTACTTGTTTACATTTGTTCGTGCCAATCATACCTGCTTATTCTCAAGATTCTCGCAATTCTGAAAAATTCCTAAAATTTTAAAAAACCGCCTGGAAAAGGTCCCAGGTTTTAACTTAACTCCTTCCATGGTGCATCTTTTTGTTATAAAAAAATGCCAAATTTAAACAATCGCGCCGCTCAAAAAAATTGCCAAATTTTTAAACAATTGATAAACAATTTGCATACCCATGCATACAGCGAATGAATTTTCGAAAATTAAACAATTTGCTGGGAAAATAATTGGTCAAATTAAAAACAATTTACATGGTGCAAATTTCAGTCCTAAATATAGTTTGTCAAAGATAAAACCCCTGCAACATTAACTTACAGTGGCGCTACTTAACAATTTGACATTTAAACACACAAAGTAGATCGAAGAAAAAGGCGGAATCACTCTGTTTTTTAAACTTCAAATGAAACAAAATATATACATAAACTGAAAACTGTAAAAGTACACCCTGAAATAAACAATTCGCCCCGTCCTATAATCTTACCAGGTAAACAATGACGAAACAATTTTGGAGGGCGTTTTTTCCAAAGCTAGTTTAGCTAAACATTTTTTGCGGCGTTTTTACCTAAGCAGCTAAACAATGTTTGGGGTGAAGTGCATCAAATCGATTGTTTATATAAAAAAGCGCATTTAATTGTTTGCGTTTGTATCGTTTAGTTGTGTTTTTCTTCGTGCGGCCAAAGAAAGGCTCAAATAATCCACTGTGGAATATATACTTGTGGGTATCGTTAACCATGGGTAGCGGTATACTGATGACTATGTACAGCGTGGAATGGTACGCCAGTCAAAATTGCACACGAGACTATGTAAGTTGCATCTGTTTCTTTTTATTAAGCATTTTATAAAATGTTTTCCACAGCAATATTTCCGTATTTTGTTTGTTACATCGAGTGATGTCGTGCTAGCTACGCACGAAATTGTCAAGCAACAAATGACAATTTTTATAAAAGCCAGCGCAAGTACTTTATAATATCTTAGCCAGATTTTCAATGTAAAATACAACGTAACGTATTATTTTGGCTACAATGATTGGTGGAAGAGATAATTATTCTTAATTATTCTTTTGTTTAAATAATTTTCGATTCGCATGCTTCAAAAAAAAGTTGAATTCAATTTTAATTTTTCACCTATCGACCAAGAGATTTAGCTTGTGCGATCAGATCAACTGATTTTGGTTCGATACGCGTGTCATTTTTTCATTGAAGATCCGGCTTTACCTTAAATCTTGACTCGTTTGAATACACCTTTCCCGAGTTGGTTTTTCTTTGATCTATCGTTGCGATTTCTCCATTTTTTTAAACAAAATGAATGTGATTTTTGAAATCCTCACCTGAAACTTGATAAAATGTAAAATCATAGATAAGATTCATACATAAAAAAATAACCTTTTTTTAAGTTTTTAATTTTGTGTTAATTGATCTCTGCTTGAAGCCGAGGCTAGTACAAGTGGAAAATTAAGAAAACTTTGACTGTAACACTAATACCACTAAAACAACATTTTCACCGGTTGGATAAGTTAACAATTGATAAACACACCAATTTAATCATGCTGAATATGATCTAGTCAAAACATCAAAACTGGTGTAATTCGGGAAGCGTGTGTTTAAGGTGTGATGTTTATTGTGTCGTGGTTTTTTAAAACTTTTTTTTATTCCAATGTGATGTACCTTTTGTACAAATGTTGTCTTTAGTTATTACAAAAGAACCCTTTCTCCTTTTTGAGTATATAGATTCATGAAATACTTATTTTTCGCGCATTTGACTGCGCCAAAAATAGAAAGTGCGTTGTATATTGTTATTCGGAAGTTTCACAAAAATATTAAATTGCGCAAAACTGGGCAAAAAAATAATAAGATTTTTTCCACACATAATTATAAAGTTTAATTACCATAAATAATCACATTGTTATCCGTTTGATTGGTCAGAAAAATGAGATTTTGTGAGTCCATCAACCATGCGAAACAATCCGTTTTTATCAAAATAAGAGTTAAGGTTTATATTTTATTTTAATTTTGAAAGATGTGAAATACATTGAGGTGTACGTAGAACTGTCTATATATTTTCGCTAAAGTAATGCGCAAAAATTGTAGTAAAATGCGCGTTAGAAAGGATTAAAACTCGCGCGATAATTTCATCAATCTAGCCAACACGAATGTGTTATCTGAAAGTGAGGCTCTAAAACTCTTTTTTGCATTTGATCAAACGGGTTTACATATATTTTAGAACTCCTGGCTTGATTTCATCATTCCATATTCGTTCGATTCAACTTGCGTGGTGTGGGAATGGAAGAAATGAAGGAGGACGGAGGAGAGCAGTCATTTGATGACAGTTAAAACAGAGAAAAAAGTCCTTCGGATGCAGACAAGCGGTGTTAGATCGCATTTTAATTAAAACTTAGAAAAATAGGCAACAAATTTTATGTTTAAATCATCATGAGCTCGACACATATACTAATTACCGATTTCTAACGTTTTGTGCTCCAGTTACGTTTTGTTTCACGCTCATTTCATATATCGCGCTGATTTATATATATCCTCGTTTACATATCTATGGCTCTCATTTACATATATATAAGACTCTCATTTACATATACATAGAGTTCATTTGGATATATCGTGCTCATTTAAATAAATCGCCCCAGTTTAGATATGTGGCGCTCATTTATATATGTCGCTCTCGTTTAAATATATCGCGCTCATTTATATATAGCGCTCATATATATTGATCGCGCTTAAATATCGGGGTGACCACTCCTCCTTAGACTCTTTTAATAACCCTTTATAGAGAAAATCTCCGAGAAGTTCAGCAAATAACTTTTACAGTGTATCAAATTTCAACATTTGTTCTGTCCCAATGCATTTATATTATTCAAAAGAGGTTTTCGGGTTGCACATGGTCGATATGAAGAAACTTTATTTTTTTTTACTAAACTTTTTAATGACAAAATGTGCAATATGAAAGTCCAAGACACTTAATTTAATTCTTCAACACTCAATTCTCCTAAGCATCTATAATTTTACCCCCGTTTTTGAGTGGTCAGCCTGTATGTATCGATTTATTTAAAGAATTTTTTACCACGATTTAAAAATCTATGCCGTATTTACTCGCCTAGCCTCTTACCGCCTGTGTCGAAGGAGCGCTCGCTTTGATAATAAGAATAAAACTCATTCAAGTAAGCGTTTCTTGTTTTTTTGACATCAATAACAGGGGCGCTGTTTCAAGCGTGAGGCACAATCGGGTAAATAAAACATATTTATATATTTTTTATTTTTATTGCTTAAAGCTGTAGTGAATAAAAAAAATTGTAACCATAGAAATGTTTTTTAATTTTTTTTTATATTTGTTATGTATTACTCCGTATTTGTCATAATCGTGCAGTGTGTTCACGTATTTGTCATGAGTATACTGTTTCATTTTGTTGTTTATATAGGACGAACTTTCCCAAGCGGCGTTTGTTTTTTATTAAGTACGAATGACCACCTATGATTCAGCGAACTGGAGTCAGCAACCTCGTTCCAGGGATTGTTAGGCTTTTTACACTTGGACTAACAAGCCCTGGGGACGAAGTTGTGGAGTCAGGACTTTATGAAATCATTTGTTTCAGATATAGAGTGTTGTGAAATCATCTACAGAATCTTCAGTTAAGTTTTTTTTGCGCCAGAGAGGGATCAGCAGTCCTAGATTGCCAGAAAACGCATTGAAATTAAAAAAACGGTAAACGAAGTGATTGTAAAGAATATTGTTATTTTCTATATTCTTTTTTTTAAACAAACATTTTTTAAAAAAATTTATTGTTCCCTTCCCTTCCACGTCGCTGTGCCTCCGTTTAAAAGACCTTGACATGTGTTATAGAATATATTATAGTGTATCATAGAATTATACTAAAGAACTACAAAAACATTTTTTCGATAATATTAGAGATATTTTTACTGCTACGCCAAAATAAATTTTGTCAATAATAAAGTTAGTATTTTTTTTCTGCATTTATTAATAAAGGAACTATTTTTTGGCGCACGAGGATTGCACGTCATTGAACAAGTTCCCCTCCCTCCTCCACGAAAGACATATTCAACCTCGTCCCCAGGGTCTTATGACCCTGAACCGTTGCAAAATGCCCTGGGAACGAGGTTGAGACATATTACCAACAGTATATCGCAAATTAATGATGCTATTGAAAGAATTTTGAAAATGAAACACCCTGCGGCGAAAGAACGATTTGATGAATTTCTTCTTCAAGAACCTGTTGAATTGATTGATAGTGCTGCATTCAATGAATTTAACGATGATGTAATACAAAAAGCTGCCATTAGAACGAAAGGTGCCGTTGGGCCATCAAATCTGGACCCTGATAGGTGGAGAAGAATGTTGGTGTCGAAATTATTTGGTTCATACTCTACAGATCTATGCAATGCTATTGCTAAAATGACTAGAACTTTGTGTATAGAAGAAATTAGTGAAAGAGACAATTCTCTAGAATGCTATGCCGCTTGTCGTCTCATACCCTTGGACAAATCACCTGCTGTGCGCCCCATTGGCATTGGGGAGGTATTAAGACGAATAATTAGCAAATCCATAATGTGTCTTGTTAAACCCGTCGTTATCGATGCAGCTGGAAACCTCCAACTATGTGCTGGAAAAGACTCCGGATGCGAAGCAGCGATTCATACAATAAAAGATATTCAAAGATGAAGGAACTGATGGTAGACGCATCAAATGCTTTTAACAGTTTTGCACGATCTGAAAATTATTTGTCCGAAACTACAATCGTTGCCAAAAGTGTTGAGACACTTTTTGAAATTTGAATTATTTCCACACTTTCACCCCCGCACCCCCCAGACAATGTTGCACTCAGGTTTTTTGAAGACAGAAGTTTGCTGCTATGACTCTCCAACATTGTGTAAAGGGGGGAGGGGATAAAAAGAGTCGTAATTCTGTATTTATTGCCTTTTCTGCCACTAATGGTCAGTTTTTGCATTTGTCTCAACTACTTTTGGCAACGATTGTCTGAGTTTTTAAAAATTTAAATGGAGTTTACGGCCAATCCGCTCTGTTATTGCCTATCAAATTTAAGGTGTAAGGTGCTGGGGAAAAGGACTTTCTGCGCAATTTGTTTAATAAAAAAAATCCATAATGGCGACTTAGCTGTGTGAAATTAGCCGTTTTCGGTGGAAATTGGCAAAGTATGACTTGAAACCATTCTTTTTTAATATTTTGTATCTAAAAATGCTCCTTTATCTTCTATTTGTGCATATTAGCAACCTTTTAGATATTTATTGATATGTTAAGCTTGGTTACGGACTGTTTATTGCTGCGATACATGTTGACATATTAAATACAGCTGTACCTTGAAACATTTTTGGCGTAAAAAAGTTTGCTAAAATGGTTTCTCATAGGCAGATGAATGGTTTTTAAAGTGCAAATATTAAGCAGGCGAACCAGCAAACAAACCTTATAAGAGCAGACTGTGATGGTAAAGTGCTATGGTAAAGTGTATACAGTTTACCGTACAAATTAAGTGGTGTACAACCTACAATGCTGAATATATAATTAAAAAAGGTGCTTTGACATGCTTTCTAATACAGGGAATGGAACCAATACAAAATAACTTCTTAAACTCCTCCGTATAGGAAAATGTCAACAGTTTACCATTTTAACTGCTTATAAGAAGTAATACTTATATTCTCTATTAATAAAAAAAACGGTAAACTGTGCGGATTTTTCACATAAAAAGGCATTACCGTGCTAATTTTAATTTTGAAGTGTTGCTAACTATCTGTTAAAAGGTGACATAGTGTTTTATAGGAATTATTACCAGTAAAACAGTTTTTATGCATGGATACGTAGCGGTAAACTGTACGGTAAACTGTAACAGTTTACCATCAGCACTTTACCATATTAGAATAATTTTAAAACGGACTGTTTTTTTTAGACCCAGTTATTGGTAATGACAATGGCCCTTGAAACGACACTCTGCAAAGCATCCGTCACAGAAAAAGGTGAGGTGCTAACCCATTTTCAGTGCAGTTTCCATCCAGCAAACGCCTTTGGAGACTGATGGCGCATTACCTTGTGCGAAGGTTTTATCGACTCGGGCGTGTTTATTAAATGTACCAATGGAGTTTGGAGTGCGCCTGACACTACATTTTTATGTTCGTTGGTACTAAATATTATAAAGTTGTTTAATTCTTTGGAAAAAGTTGATTTTGAGCCTTTTGAATGGTGTAAACAGTGTCAAAATGCTCTTATTTGGCATTTTTTATGACGTTTTTTATATTTAAATGTTATGGGTACCATTATGAAACCAATATAAAGTTTTTCATCAGGCGTATTGATATTCATTTTTGGTCTCATGCATTAGCTCTCCAAATATTATGTATTGGTTGTGCACAATCTCACGGGTAGTTGATCCCGGTTAGGTGACCTTTCTCAAGAAATTAATATTTTTAGAGAATCGTTGCCAAGTGTTGAGACACTTTTTGAAATTTTAATTATTTCCACACTTTCACCCCCGCACCCCCCAGACAATGTTGCACTCAGGTTTTTTGAAGACAGAAGTTTGCTGCTATGACTCTCCAACATTGTGTAAAGGGGGAGGGGATAAAAAGAGTCGTAATTCTGTATTTATTGCCTTTTCTGCCACTAATGGTCAGTTTTTGCATTTGTCTCAACTACTTTTGGCAACGATTGTAGCTATTTATGTTACCAACTGCTATGAGACTCAAGAAAGATTATTTGTTACTGGTGGACTGGAGATATTATCTTGTGAGGAAACCACTCGGACAGATCCTACAGTAATGGCAATATATGCACTTGGTATTCGCCCCCTGCTCGAACTGTTGATGATACACGAGGTAAAACATGTAGCTTATGCTAATGATATCAGTGCTGGGTCGAGCTAACACGCCTCATAAATAGTTAATTGGGTACTATCCAAAAGCGTCCAAATCATCGAATGCAAAACTTTTTGCGAGCATTAACTTTTCGCATATTTGGGATTTCTTTAAATAAGAAGTCACGGGAAGAGTCACGCTTAGTTCATCCAAAATGTCATCTCATGACCCATGATTAGATTGACTTTCAAACTATATTTTTTCCAACGTTTACTTCTACGCAGTTTACCTTCCTTACAAATCTTTATACAGTTCAACGCATATTTTTCATGCTAAACTTTGTACAAATCAAAGACAACGCTTTTGCGGTTCGAGCATATGGACTGACAACCTCGATCCCAGGGCCTGGAATCGAGGTTGATAGACTGAATAATCTCGTTTATAGCAGTAAAAAGAAATGAAAACAATTTTTTTCATATGTAAAAAAAACAATGGATCGTTACAAATTTAACAAAATCAAAAAATACAAAAGAATTCTAATGAATAAAAATTACAAACTAAATTAACATTATATAAAGCATAAAAGTAAAAATCAAAAGACTTTATTTTTTCCTTCAAAATTGCGTGTTTGCCAAAACTTTAATCTTATTTTTATAAACAGACACTAAGCTTTATATCATGAGCTAGCAAAAAAAAAAAATTTAAACAGTTATAACATATCAAGAATGCTGATTGTTTCTAACTTAACAAAACACGCACAAAATAATGATCAAAATTCAACTATTTATTCTAATATATAATTCCAACAACACAACATAAAAATTAAGCCGAAAAAATGACTAGTTATCAATTTCAATACCTCTAATACAACAGGACAGAAATAAAAAGAAAAACAAAGTGAAAGTTAGAACGTGACATAGCCGCCATCTTGACGAACTTCCTCTTCTAAAACAAAAGTATTCCATATATTAAACATTAAGCTGGATTTATACTCAACGACAAAACGAAACAAGAATAATTTGATTATTATTTCAACTTTAAGTTTGGATTGTAACGGAAAATTTACTAACCAATCAGATTTAAAAAATTCGTCAACGATCGCTGAAAAAGTTCAAACTGTTTCAACTCCTTTGGCGATCTCAGCGCACAGCTCATGTTACGCAATTTTATGTAAACAACCTTATGCGCATGCTCACATCCCAATCGATAAAGCCCGAGCGACCAGCCTTAAAAACGTACTTACCAACTACCGACACACTGGCTTCCGCTTTTCTCATCTCAACAAAACTTAACACACCAGGACGTTTGCAAAGACCTAAAAAACACAAGAAGGAACATATAACACTTCTAGCAATCACCATGCGTCTTGCTGTGGTTGCAAAATTTACACAACAAAAATTAGGGCTTTGGGTAAAAAAATCTATTTTTACAATTTTTGAAGGTGTTAAAAAAAATTGTTTTACAGTCCTTTATTAGCAATAAAATCCCAGCCCTTTAAATAAACCAACAACGCACAAAGTTTCGAAACAAAAGTTCAAAGTATAGTAAAAGTAAGTTGAAAAGCGAGTATATATATCACTTTACTTCCATATAAATTCATCAAATGCGATCTATACAAAACTGAAACATTGTCGTATTTCATAACAAAACTGAAAAGCTTAATTAGAAGATTGCGCATTAGAATTGTTATCTTTTTAACAAACCACATGGTTTTAACTGGAACTATAGCACGGAAATCATATAATACACCAATTCGTACTAATTTTTGGGCATTCGCGCAAAAAAGTTCGTTA
This sequence comes from Hydractinia echinata, assembly GCA_030067915.1. Lineage (NCBI taxonomy): Eukaryota > Metazoa > Cnidaria > Hydrozoa > Anthoathecata > Hydractiniidae > Hydractinia > Hydractinia echinata. Next base: position 303,281 of record JASGCC010000102.1, on the reverse strand, counting down.
TTGAACAAAATTTTGAGAAATCATGTGCAAAACTTGCGCAAAAATTAATAGGCGCGAAGATATAATACTACATCTCACATTAAAGAAGCACACCTATATTTTGTCTAAAATTTTCCATCTAATTTTCCGGGGGAATTTAAACTTGCGCGAAAGTTTAAATCCCCCCACGGTCCCCTACGTGTATAATACTATTAAAAAAAAAAATCAATCCCCCGTGAAATTTAACAGTACTTTAAATGCGTCTTTATGGGCGTCCGATGTATGGCGTTATGGGCACAATGTGAAGAGCATACTTTATCGCACGCGTAAAAAAAATGTATGATTTGCGCCCGTTACACTATAAACCCAATATGATTCTGAAGCCACGTGATTAAACTGTGCTATAAAAAGCCCTTTTCTATATCGCGTATCCACAAGCAACCGTGGCAGCTTAAAATAATAGCGAAACATGAAAGCGAGAATTTAAAATTATAGCGGGAAAGCAACTGCGATATATTATAATTATTCCAGTAATAAACCTTGTTTGTTTTCTGCTTTAATAGTTGTGTGTATTTTGCGGACACGGACCCTTGCTTACCTTTTGATGTTAAGCAATTCCAGCCCTTCGGACAACAATGTACACCATCGTCACAACATGTGGCTTGCGCTATTGGACAGCACTGATACACGTCTTCTTTCGTCAAACAGCATGATGTACCAGCAAGACATTTAGATTTGCCATCCGGACAAAGTGTATCACCTATCTTATTGCTCTCTATATTTCCTTGACAGCTAACCCCTGAAATCAGAAAGAAAGAAAAATTTCCCCTTTATTAATAAAAATACGCAAATATGTAGATGATAGTTTGTCATGTCACATCCTCGTGTATAATCTCTGGATCATGGCCGGCGATTATAAATGATGTGGTCGTATAGGTGTCTAAGGCTTCCAGTTCTGGGAACCACGGATCAAAATATCCGCTTGCTGCCAGGCATGTGATGCACAAAATAGCTGTACCTCATTATAAAAACCCCGAGAACATTAAGGAACCATGTGTTCAAAGATAACTGGGACAGTGAGGTGCCTATCTTCTTTATTAAGGACTTAACGAATAAAGAAATCATTTGGTGATGGTCAGATGCGTTTCTCGAAGCGTCGTAAAAACAACAAGGGTTGGTTAAAATATTCCTTTAAGCACTTAAGCAATAAATATTTGATAAGAATAATAAAAGGGAGAATGAGCATTCAAACACACCATCGTTCGAGCAATCATTTCCATATGGGCAACACTGGCTGCCACAACAAGTTTCGTACTGTTTACAGGTTGTTTTGCCATCTGGACATTTCTTCATTTGGTTAAGCAAAACTTTCATCAGAAAATCATCTCTTCCAGAATGGTAACTGTCCCTGGAGACGTGCGTTGCAGTATTATCCTTATGATACGACAATGCATCAACTGCTGGGACTTTTTTCTTGTCAGCTTGAAGCGTCTTTGATGCCAGAATTTTTATGGTTCCAGCTTCACAATATCCTAGAGTAACGACACAAATAAAAAAGCCCTGCAAATTCATCAAAACTACCACAATCGCTTATTCGAAATTCGGAAGTTATATAAGTATATAAGTTATAGAAGTTTCTTAGAAATAAACTATTGTGGGGTTAATAATCACTTTCCACATGTAAAATTAAACATGTAGAACATTCTAGATAGGAAAGATAAATTAAATACCGCCAAACCTGACAAGAAATATCTATACCTATATCATAATAGCCGTCGTCTGTCTGTCTCTGCGCAATGGAAACCGCAGAAGCGAGACAAACGAAATGCAGTATATAAAAGGACGGGCGAACCCGTGGATTTAACCACGGCCACCGACTAGTAGCTTATAATTACACCTGCCACCCATCCCAATTACAATAGATACATTCTCCAACAATTATTTTACTCTCTTTTTTATTTTTGCAATATATTTGTTATTACTTAATATTAAGACAGGAATAACAACACATCGAATCAGCTAGTTGTAAAGGATATCAGGCTAGAAAGTCTAGAAAAAAAACTACTCACTGATGTATAAGTTCTCACATTTCCCCCCCACATTTCCAATTGATTTCCCCCCCCCCCAAAAAGGTTTATTTCATTTCCTGATTAAATATTATATTGTAGGGTACTTACCATCGCCACTGCACCTATACCCTTCAGGACAGCAATGCACATGGTCATCGCAACAGACAGCATTGCGCAAAGGACAACAGCCATAAGCTCCACTTGATAACCTACAACACGTACTACCATCAACACACTGCGATACCTTATCAGGACACACCACAACTGAGGGGAAAGAAATAGCTCCAAAGTGTTTTGAAGCGACTAAGACATCACCACCTCTAGTACAAAAGCCTAAAACAGTAGAAAAATATGATCAGAAACAGAATATAAAAAGAAAAATATAGAAAAAACCCAAAACAAATAAACACCCACACAGAAAACATTATCTTGTCACAAAATCGAAAAACAGAAACACAACGAATTCCCACTTATTAACTCGAAATCTTATGATAAAAATCGAGACAAAATTACCTCTAGAGCACGAATAACCATTGGGGCAGCAGTGAACACCATCAGAACAACAGGTAGCCTTGGGCAAGGGACAACATCCATAGCCTCCTGTAGACAGTTTACAGCACGTGCTTCCTGAAGGGCATTGTGACACTCCGTCTGGACATACTACCAAGGCTTTCTTTATGCCACTGGTATGTTTTGATGCTTCGATTCTTTCGTCTCCTTTCACACAATAACCTAACATGGAACACGTAGACTTTAACCAGCCATTTCACATGTGAACAAATATAGCAGGGATATTTACCACTTAAGACATGCCGGAGTGATAAATGTAGAAAACAATATAAAGGGCCAAACGAAAGGAATATTATAAGAAAGCTCAAAACCCTTTATAAGTCTCTTTTCGAATTAAGAATGACGGAGAAAGAATTTGCCATAGAACAGAGGTTTCCACAATGCATCAATCGTTTCCGGCTGATTCCTTTACCAATGTAATTATGCAATGAAGACGCTAAAGCACAGAAAATTAAAATGAAAAGTACCTGCCGAACAGGAATAACCATTCGGACAGCAGTGTACACCGTCAGAACAGCAAGTAGCATGAGGCAAAGGACAACATCCATATCCCCCAGTAGATAATTTACAACAAGTGTTGTTTGATGGACATTCTGTGCCGTCCGGACATACTACCAAGGCTTTCTTTATAGAGCTGGTATGTTTAGACGCTTCAATTTGTTCCTTTCCTTTCACACAGGAACCTAACATAAAACACAAACCCTAAAGTGCTATTCTAAATTCGAAATGTAAAAGGACAAGATTACATACGATAACCTACTGGAAAACGTCTTAACAGATAAATGTACAAAGGGACTGGAGGAAACAAAAATTCGACTAAGTTGCCATTACGAGTGGACCACACTGTTTCCTAGGAACACAGAAGACTCACAAAAGACCGCAAGTCTTTTCCATGCTCCTTTTACCAACCATGCAATGCAAAAGAAATATTAAGAGGCGTAACATTCTCATAAAACGTACCTGCTGAACAAGAATAACCATTTGGGCAGCAGTGAACACCATCAGAACAACAGGTAGCCTTGGGCAAGGGACAACATCCATAGCCTCCTGTAGACAGTTTACAGCACGTGCTTCCTGAAGGGCAATGTGACACTCCGTCTGGACATACTACCAAGGCTTTCTTTATGCCACTGGTATGTTTTGATGCTTCGATTCTTTCGTCTCCTTTCACACAATAACCTAACATGGAACACGTAGACTTTAACCAGCCATTTCACATGTGAACAAAGATAGCAGGGATATTTACTACTTAAGACATGCCGGAGTGATGAATGTAGAAAACAATATAAAGGGCCAAACGAAAGGAATATTATAAGAAAGCTCAAAACCCTTTATAAGTCTCTTTTCGAATTAAGAATGACGGAGAAAGAATTTGCCATAGAACAGAGGTTTCCACAATGCATCAATCGTTTCCGGCTGATTCCTTTACCAATGTAATTATGCAATGAAGACGCTAAAGCACAGAAAATTAAAATGAAAAGTACCTGCCGAACAGGAATAACCATTCGGACAGCAGTGTACACCGTCAGAACAGCAAGTAGCATGAGGCAAAGGACAACATCCATATCCCCCAGTAGATAATTTACAACAAGTGTTGTTTGATGGACATTCTGTGCCGTCCGGACATACTACCAAGGCTTTCTTTATAGAGCTGGTATGTTTAGACGCTTCAATTTGTTCCTTTCCTTTCACACAGGAACCTAACATAAAACACAAACCCTAAAGTGCTAAGGGACTGGAGGAAACAAAAATTCGACTAAGTTGCCATTACGAGTGGACCACACTGTTTCCTAGGAACACAGAAGACTCACAAAAGACCGCAAGTCTTTTCCATGCTCCTTTTACCAACCATGCAATGCAAAAGAAATATTAAGAGGCGTAACATTCTCATAAAACGTACCTGCTGAACAAGAATAACCATTTGGGCAGCAGTGAACACCATCAGAACAACAGGTAGCCTTGGGCAAGGGACAACATCCATAGCCTCCTGTAGACAGTTTACAGCACGTGCTTCCTGAAGGGCATTGTGACACTCCGTCTGGACATACTACCAAGGCTTTCTTTATGCCACTGGTATGTTTTGATGCTTCGATTCTTTCGTCTCCTTTCACACAGTAACCTAACACGGAACACGTAGACTTTAACCAGCCATTTCACATGTGAACAAAGATAGCAGGGATATTTACTACTTAAGACATGCCGGAGTGATAAATGTAGAAAACAATATAAAGGGCCAAACGAAAGGAATATTATAAGAAAGCTCAAAACCCTTTATAAGTCTCTTTTCGAATTAAGAATGACGGAGAAAGAATTTGCCATAGAACAGAGGTTTCCACAATGCATCAATCGTTTCCGGCTGATTCCTTTACCAATGTAATTATGCAATGAAGACGCTAAAGCACAGAAAATTAAAATGAAAAGTACCTGCCGAACAGGAATAACCATTCGGACAGCAGTGTACACCGTCAGAACAGCAAGTAGCATGAGGCAAAGGACAACATCCATATCCCCCAGTAGATAATTTACAACAAGTGTTGTTTGATGGACATTCTGTGCCGTCCGGACATACTACCAAGGCTTTCTTCATAGAGCTGGTATGTTTAGACGCTTCAATTTGTTCCTTTCCTTTCACACAGGAACCTAACATAAAACACAAACCCTAAAGTGCTATTCTAAATTCGAAATGTAAAAGGACAAGATTACATACGATAACCTACTGGAAAACGTCTTAACAGATAAATGTACAAAGGGACAGGAAGAAACAAGAATTCGACTAAGTTGCCATTACGAGTGGACCACACTGTTTCCTAGGAACACAGAAGACTCACAAAAGACCGCAAGTCTTTTCCATGCTCCTTTTACCAACCATGCAATGCAAAAAAAATATTAAGAGGCGTAACATTCTCATAAAACGTACCTGCTGAACAAGAATAACCATTTGGGCAGCAGTGAACACCATCAGAACAACAGGTAGCCTTGGGCAAGGGACAACATCCATAGCCTCCTGTAGACAGTTTACAGCACGTGCTTCCTGAAGGGCAATGTGACACTCCGTCTGGACATACTACCAAGGCTTTCTTTATGCCACTGGTATGTTTTGATGCTTCGATTCTTTCGTCTCCTTTCACACAATAACCTAACATGGAACACGTAGACTTTAACCAGCCATTTCACATGTGAACAAAGATAGCAGGGATATTTACTACTTAAGACATGCCGGAGTGATGAATGTAGAAAACAATATAAAGGGCCAAACGAAAGGAATATTATAAGAAAGCTCAAAACCCTTTATAAGTCTCTTTTCGAATTAAGAATGACGGAGAAAGAATTTGCCATAGAACAGAGGTTTCCACAATGCATCAATCGTTTCCGGCTGATTCCTTTACCAATGTAATTATGCAATGAAGACGCTAAAGCACAGAAAATTAAAATGAAAAGTACCTGCCGAACAGGAATAACCATTCGGACAGCAGTGTACACCGTCAGAACAGCAAGTAGCATGAGGCAAAGGACAACATCCATATCCCACAGTAGATAATTTACAACAAGTGTTGTTTGATGGACATTCTGTGCCGTCCGGACATACTACCAAGGCTTTCTTTATAGAGCTGGTATGTTTAGACGCTTCAATTTGTTCCTTTCCTTTCACACAGGAACCTAACATAAAACACAAACCCTAAAGTGCTATTCTAAATTCGAAATGTAAAAGGACAAGATTACATACGATAACCTACTGGAAAACGTCTTAACAGATGAATGTACAAAGGGACAGGAGGAAACAAGAATTCGACTAAGTTGCCATTACGAGTGGACCACACTGTTTCCTAGGAACACAGAAGACTCACAAAAGACCGCAAGTCTTTTCCATGCTCCTTTTACCAGCCATGCAATACAAAAGAAATATTAAGAGGCGTAACATTCTCATAAAACGTACCTGCTGAACAAGAATAACCATTTGGGGCAGCAGTGAACACCATCAGAACAACAGGTAGCCTTGGGCAAGGGACAACATCCATAGCCTCCTGTAGACAGTTTACAGCACGTGCTTCCTGAAGGGCAATTGTGACACTCCGTCTGGACATACTACCAAGGCTTTCTTTATGCCACTGGTATGTTTTGATGCTTCGATTCTTTCGTCTCCTTTCACACAATAACCTAACATGGAACACGTAGACTTTAACCAGCCATTTCACATGTGAACAAAGATAGCAGGGATATTTACTACTTAAGACATGCCGGAGTGATGAATGTAGAAAACAATATAAAGGGCCAAACGAAAGGAATATTATAAGAAAGCTCAAAACCCTTTATAAGTCTCTTTTCGAATTAAGAATGACGGAGAAAGAATTTGCCATAGAACAGAGGTTTCCACAATGCATCAATCGTTTCCGGCTGATTCCTTTACCAATGTAATTATGCAATGAAGACGCTAAAGCACAGAAAATTAAAATGAAAAGTACCTGCCGAACAGGAATAACCATTCGGGACAGCAGTGTACACCGTCAGAACAGCAAGTAGCATGAGGCAAAGGACAACATCCATATCCCACAGTAGATAATTTACAACAAGTGTTGTTTGATGGACATTCTGTGCCGTCCGGACATACTACCAAGGCTTTCTTTATAGAGCTGGTATGTTTAGACGCTTCAATTTGTTCCTTTCCTTTCACACAGGAACCTAACATAAAACACAAACCCTAAAGTGCTATTCTAAATTCGAAATGTAAAAGGACAAGATTACATACGATAACCTACTGGAAAACGTCTTAACAGATTAATGTACAAAGGGACAGGAGGAAACAAGAATTCGACTAAGTTGCCATTACGAGTGGACCACACTGTTTCCTAGGAACACAGAAGACTCACAAAAGACCGCAAGTCTTTTCCATGCTCCTTTTACCAGCCATGCAATACAAAAGAAATATTAAGAGGCGTAACATTCTCATAAAACGTACCTGCTGAACAAGAATAACCATTTGGGCAGCAGTGAACACCATCAGAACAACAGGTAGCCTTGGGCAAGGGACAACATCCATAGCCTCCTGTAGACAGTTTACAGCACGTGCTTCCTGAAGGGCATTGTGACACTCCGTCTGGACATACTACCAAGGCTTTCTTTATGCCACTGGTATGTTTTGATGCTTCGATTCTTTCGTCTCCTTTCACACAATAACCTAACATGGAACACGTAGACTTTAACCAGCCATTTCACATGTGAACAAAGATAGCAGGGATATTTACTACTTAAGACATGCCGGAGTGATGAATGTAGAAAACAATATAAAGGGCCAAACGAAAGGAATATTATAAGAAAGCTCAAAACCCTTTATAAGTCTCTTTTCGAATTAAGAATGACGGAGAAAGAATTTGCCATAGAACAGAGGTTTCCACAATGCATCAATCGTTTCCGGCTGATTCCTTTACCAATGTAATTATGCAATGAAGACGCTAAAGCACAGAAAATTAAAATGAAAAGTACCTGCCGAACAGGAATAACCATTCGGACAGCAGTGTACACCGTCAGAACAGCAAGTAGCATGAGGCAAAGGACAACATCCATATCCCACAGTAGATAATTTACAACAAGTGTTGTTTGATGGACATTCTGTGCCGTCCGGACATACTACCAAGGCTTTCTTTATAGAGCTGGTATGTTTAGACGCTTCAATTTGTTCCTTTCCTTTCACACAGGAACCTAACATAAAACACAAACCCTAAAGTGCTATTCTAAATTCGAAATGTAAAAGGACAAGATTACATACGATAACCTACTGGAAAACGTCTTAACAGATGAATGTACAAAGGGACAGGAGGAAACAAGAATTCGACTAAGTTGCCATTACGAGTGGACCACACTGTTTCCTAGGAACACAGAAGACTCACAAAAGACCGCAAGTCTTTTCCATGCTCCTTTTACCAGCCATGCAATACAAAAGAAATATTAAGAGGCGTAACATTCTCATAAAACGTACCTGCTGAACAAGAATAACCATTTGGGCAGCAGTGAACACCATCAGAACAACAGGTAGCCTTGGGCAAGGGACAACATCCATAGCCTCCTGTAGACAGTTTACAGCACGTGCTTCCTGAAGGGCAATGTGACACTCCGTCTGGACATACTACCAAGGCTTTCTTTATGCCACTGGTATGTTTTGATGCTTCGATTCTTTCGTCTCCTTTCACACAATAACCTAACATGGAACACGTAGACTTTAACCAGCCATTTCACATGTGAACAAAGATAGCAGGGATATTTACTACTTAAGACATGCCGGAGTGATGAATGTAGAAAACAATATAAAGGGCCAAACGAAAGGAATATTATAAGAAAGCTCAAAACCCTTTATAAGTCTCTTTTCGAATTAAGAATGACGGAGAAAGAATTTGCCATAGAACAGAGGTTTCCACAATGCATCAATCGTTTCCGGCTGATTCCTTTACCAATGTAATTATGCAATGAAGACGCTAAAGCACAGAAAATTAAAATGAAAAGTACCTGCCGAACAGGAATAACCATTCGGACAGCAGTGTACACCGTCAGAACAGCAAGTAGCATGAGGCAAAGGACAACATCCATATCCCCACAGTAGATAATTTACAACAAGTGTTGTTTGATGGACATTCTGTGCCGTCCGGACATACTACCAAGGCTTTCTTTATAGAGCTGGTATGTTTAGACGCTTCAATTTGTTCCTTTCCTTTCACACAGGAACCTAACATAAAACACAAACCCTAAAGTGCTATTCTAAATTCGAAATGTAAAAGGACAAGATTACATACGATAACCTACTGGAAAACGTCTTAACAGATGAATGTACAAAGGGACAGGAGGAAACAAGAATTCGACTAAGTTGCCATTACGAGTGGACCACACTGTTTCCTAGGAACACAGAAGACTCACAAAAGACCGCAAGTCTTTTCCATGCTCCTTTTACCAGCCATGCAATACAAAAGAAATATTAAGAGGCGTAACATTCTCATAAAACGTACCTGCTGAACAAGAATAACCATTTGGGCAGCAGTGAACACCATCAGAACAACAGGTAGCCTTGGGCAAGGGACAACATCCATAGCCTCCTGTAGACAGTTTACAGCACGTGCTTCCTGAAGGGCAATTGTGACACTCCGTCTGGACATACTACCAAGCTTTCTTTATGCCACTGGTATGTTTTGATGCTTCGATTCTTTCGTCTCCTTTCACACAATAACCTAACATGGAACACGTAGACTTTAACCAGCCATTTCACATGTGAACAAAGATAGCAGGGATATTTACTACTTAAGACATGCCGGAGTGATGAATGTAGAAAACAATATAAAGGGCCAAACGAAAGGAATATTATAAGAAAGCTCAAAACCCTTTATAAGTCTCTTTTCGAATTAAGAATGACGGAGAAAGAATTTGCCATAGAACAGAGGTTTCCACAATGCATCAATCGTTTCCGGCTGATTCCTTTACCAATGTAATTATGCAATGAAGACGCTAAAGCACAGAAAATTAAAATGAAAAGTACCTGCCGAACAGGAATAACCATTCGGACAGCAGTGTACACCGTCAGAACAGCAAGTAGCATGAGGCAAAGGACAACATCCATATCCCACAGTAGATAATTTACAACAAGTGTTGTTTGATGGACATTCTGTGCCGTCCGGACATACTACCAAGGCTTTCTTTATAGAGCTGGTATGTTTAGACGCTTCAATTTGTTCCTTTCCTTTCACACAGGAACCTAACATAAAACACAAACCCTAAAGTGCTATTCTAAATTCGAAATGTAAAAGGACAAGATTACATACGATAACCTACTGGAAAACGTCTTAACAGATGAATGTACAAAGGGACAGGAGGAAACAAGAATTCGACTAAGTTGCCATTACGAGTGGACCACACTGTTTCCTAGGAACACAGAAGACTCACAAAAGACCGCAAGTCTTTTCCATGCTCCTTTCACCAGCCATGCAATACAAAAGAAATATTAAGAGGCGTAACATTCTCATAAAACGTACCTGCTGAACAAGAATAACCATTTGGGCAGCAGTGAACACCATCAGAACAACAGGTAGCCTTGGGCAAGGGACAACATCCATAGCCTCCTGTAGACAGTTTACAGCACGTGCTTCCTGAAGGGCATTGTGACACTCCGTCTGGACATACTACCAAGGCTTTCTTTATGCCACTGGTATGTTTTGATGCTTCGATTCTTTCGTCTCCTTTCACACAATAACCTAACATGGAACACGTAGACTTTAACCAGCCATTTCACATGTGAACAAAGATAGCAGGGATATTTACTACTTAAGACATGCCGGAGTGATGAATGTAGAAAACAATATAAAGGGCCAAACGAAAGGAATATTATAAGAAAGCTCAAAACCCTTTATAAGTCTCTTTTCGAATTAAGAATGACGGAGAAAGAATTTGCCATAGAACAGAGGTTTCCACAATGCATCAATCGTTTCCGGCTGATTCCTTTACCAATGTAATTATGCAATGAAGACGCTAAAGCACAGAAAATTAAAATGAAAAGTACCTGCCGAACAGGAATAACCATTCGGACAGCAGTGTACACCGTCAGAACAGCAAGTAGCATGAGGCAAAGGACAACATCCATATCCCACAGTAGATAATTTACAACAAGTGTTGTTTGATGGACATTCTGTGCCGTCCGGACATACTACCAAGGCTTTCTTTATAGAGCTGGTATGTTTAGACGCTTCAATTTGTTCCTTTCCTTTCACACAGGAACCTAACATAAAACACAAACCCTAAAGTGCTATTCTAAATTCGAAATGTAAAAGGACAAGATTACATACGATAACCTACTGGAAAACGTCTTAACAGATGAATGTACAAAGGGACAGGAGGAAACAAGAATTCGACTAAGTTGCCATTACGAGTGGACCACACTGTTTCCTAGGAACACAGAAGACTCACAAAAGACCGCAAGTCTTTTCCATGCTCCTTTTACCAGCCATGCAATACAAAAGAAATATTAAGAGGCGTAACATTCTCATAAAACGTACCTGCTGAACAAGAATAACCATTTGGGCAGCAGTGAACACCATCAGAACAACAGGTAGCCTTGGGCAAGGGACAACATCCATAGCCTCCTGTAGACAGTTTACAGCACGTGCTTCCTGAAGGGCAATGTGACACTCCGTCTGGACATACTACCAAGGCTTTCTTTATGCCACTGGTATGTTTTGATGCTTCGATTCTTTCGTCTCCTTTCACACAATAACCTAACATGGAACACGTAGACTTTAACCAGCCATTTCACATGTGAACAAAGATAGCAGGGATATTTACTACTTAAGACATGCCGGAGTGATGAATGTAGAAAACAATATAAAGGGCCAAACGAAAGGAATATTATAAGAAAGCTCAAAACCCTTTATAAGTCTCTTTTCGAATTAAGAATGACGGAGAAAGAATTTGCCATAGAACAGAGGTTTCCACAATGCATCAATCGTTTCCGGCTGATTCCTTTACCAATGTAATTATGCAATGAAGACGCTAAAGCACAGAAAATTAAAATGAAAAGTACCTGCCGAACAGGAATAACCATTCGGACAGCAGTGTACACCGTCAGAACAGCAAGTAGCATGAGGCAAAGGACAACATCCATATCCCACAGTAGATAATTTACAACAAGTGTTGTTTGATGGACATTCTGTGCCGTCCGGACATACTACCAAGGCTTTCTTTATAGAGCTGGTATGTTTAGACGCTTCAATTTGTTCCTTTCCTTTCACACAGGAACCTAACATAAAACACAAACCCTAAAGTGCTATTCTAAATTCGAAATGTAAAAGGACAAGATTACATACGATAACCTACTGGAAAACGTCTTAACAGATGAATGTACAAAGGGACAGGAGGAAACAAGAATTCGACTAAGTTGCCATTACGAGTGGACCACACTGTTTCCTAGGAACACAGAAGACTCACAAAAGACCGCAAGTCTTTTCCATGCTCCTTTTACCAGCCATGCAATACAAAAGAAATATTAAGAGGCGTAACATTCTCATAAAACGTACCTGCTGAACAAGAATAACCATTTGGGCAGCAGTGAACACCATCAGAACAACAGGTAGCCTTGGGCAAGGGACAACATCCATAGCCTCCTGTAGACAGTTTACAGCACGTGCTTCCTGAAGGGCAATGTGACACTCCGTCTGGACATACTACCAAGGCTTTCTTTATGCCACTGGTATGTTTTGATGCTTCGATTCTTTCGTCTCCTTTCACACAATAACCTAACATGGAACACGTAGACTTTAACCAGCCATTTCACATGTGAACAAAGATAGCAGGGATATTTACTACTTAAGACATGCCGGGAGTGATGAATGTAGAAAACAATATAAAGGGCCAAACGAAAGGAATATTATAAGAAAGCTCAAAACCCTTTATAAGTCTCTTTTCGAATTAAGAATGACGGAGAAAGAATTTGCCATAGAACAGAGGTTTCCACAATGCATCAATCGTTTCCGGCTGATTCCTTTACCAATGTAATTATGCAATGAAGACGCTAAAGCACAGAAAATTAAAATGAAAAGTACCTGCCGAACAGGAATAACCATTCGGACAGCAGTGTACACCGTCAGAACAGCAAGTAGCATGAGGCAAAGGACAACATCCATATCCCACAGTAGATAATTTTACAACAAGTGTTGTTTGATGGACATTCTGTGCCGTCCGGACATACTACCAAGGCTTTCTTTATAGAGCTGGTATGTTTAGACGCTTCAATTTGTTCCTTTCCTTTCACACAGGAACCTAACATAAAACACAAACCCTAAAGTGCTATTCTAAATTCGAAATGTAAAAGGACAAGATTACATACGATAACCTACTGGAAAACGTCTTAACAGATGAATGTACAAAGGGACAGGAGGAAACAAGAATTCGACTAAGTTGCCATTACGAGTGGACCACACTGTTTCCTAGGAACACAGAAGACTCACAAAAGACCGCAAGTCTTTTCCATGCTCCTTTTACCAGCCATGCAATACAAAAGAAATATTAAGAGGCGTAACATTCTCATAAAACGTACCTGCTGAACAAGAATAACCATTTGGGCAGCAGTGAACACCATCAGAACAACAGGTAGCCTTGGGCAAGGGACAACATCCATAGCCTCCTGTAGACAGTTTACAGCACGTGCTTCCTGAAGGGCAATGTGACACTCCGTCTGGACATACTACCAAGGCTTTCTTTATGCCACTGGTATGTTTTGATGCTTCGATTCTTTCGTCTCCTTTCACACAATAACCTAACATGGAACACGTAGACTTTAACCAGCCATTTCACATGTGAACAAAGATAGCAGGGATATTTACTACTTAAGACATGCCGGAGTGATGAATGTAGAAAACAATATAAAGGGCCAAACGAAAGGAATATTATAAGAAAGCTCAAAACCCTTTATAAGTCTCTTTTCGAATTAAGAATGACGGAGAAAGAATTTGCCATAGAACAGAGGTTTCCACAATGCATCAATCGTTTCCGGCTGATTCCTTTACCAATGTAATTATGCAATGAAGACGCTAAAGCACAGAAAATTAAAATGAAAAGTACCTGCCGAACAGGAATAACCATTCGGACAGCAGTGTACACCGTCAGAACAGCAAGTAGCATGAGGCAAAGGACAACATCCATATCCCACAGTAGATAATTTACAACAAGTGTTGTTTGATGGACATTCTGTGCCGTCCGGACATACTACCAAGGCTTTCTTTATAGAGCTGGTATGTTTAGACGCTTCAATTTTGTTCCTTTCCTTTCACACAGGAACCTAACATAAAACACAAACCCTAAAGTGCTATTCTAAATTCGAAATGTAAAAGGACAAGATTACATACGATAACCTACTGGAAAACGTCTTAACAGATGAATGTACAAAGGGACAGGAGGAAACAAGAATTCGACTAAGTTGCCATTACGAGTGGACCACACTGTTTCCTAGGAACACAGAAGACTCACAAAAGACCGCAAGTCTTTTCCATGCTCCTTTTACCAGCCATGCAATACAAAAGAAATATTAAGAGGCGTAACATTCTCATAAAACGTACCTGCTGAACAAGAATAACCATTTGGGCAGCAGTGAACACCATCAGAACAACAGGTAGCCTTGGGCAAGGGACAACATCCATAGCCTCCTGTAGACAGTTTACAGCACGTGCTTCCTGAAGGGCAATGTGACACTCCGTCTGGACATACTACCAAGGCTTTCTTTATGCCACTGGTATGTTTTGATGCTTCGATTCTTTCGTCTCCTTTCACACAATAACCTAACATGGAACACGTAGACTTTAACCAGCCATTTCACATGTGAACAAAGATAGCAGGATATTTACTACTTAAGACATGCCGGAGTGATGAATGTAGAAAACAATATAAAGGGCCAACGAAAGGAATATTATAAGAAGCTCAAAACCCTTTATAAGTCTCTTTTCGAATTAAGAATGACGGAGAAAGAATTTGCCATAGAACAGAGGTTTCCACAATGCATCAATCGTTTCCGGCTGATTCCTTTACCAATGTAATTATGCAATGAAGACGCTAAAGCACAGAAAATTAAAATGAAAAGTACCTGCCGAACAGGAATAACCATTCGGACAGCAGTGTACACCGTCAGAACAGCAAGTAGCATGAGGCAAAAGGACAACATCCATATCCCACAGTAGATAATTTACAACAAGTGTTGTTTGATGGACATTCTGTGCCGTCCGGACATACTACCAAGGCTTTCTTTATAGAGCTGGTATGTTTAGACGCTTCAATTTGTTCCTTTCCTTTCACACAGGAACCTAACATAAAACACAAACCCTAAAGTGCTATTCTAAATTCGAAATGTAAAAGGACAAGATTACATACGATAACCTACTGGAAAACGTCTTAACAGATGAATGTACAAAGGGACAGGAGGAAACAAGAATTCGACTAAGTTGCCATTACGAGTGGACCACACTGTTTCCTAGGAACACAGAAGACTCACAAAGACCGCAAGTCTTTTCCATGCTCCTTTTACCAGCCATGCAATACAAAAGAAATATTAAGAGGCGTAACATTCTCATAAAAACGTACCTGCTGAACAAGAATAACCATTTGGGCAGCAGTGAACACCATCAGAACAACAGGTAGCCTTGGGGCAAGGGACAACATCCATAGCCTCCTGTAGACAGTTTACAGCACGTTGCTTCCTGAAGGCAATGTGACACTCCGTCTGGACATACTATTAAGGCTTTCTTTATGCCACTGGTATGTTTTGATGCTTCGATTCTTTCGTCTCCTTTCACACAATAACCTAACATGGAACACGTAGACTTTAACCAGCCATTTCACATGTGAACAAAGATAGCAGGGATATTTACCACTTAAGACATGCCGGAGTGATAAATGTAGAAAACAATATAAAGGGCCAAACAAAAGGAATATTATAAGAAAGCTCAAAACCCTTTATAAGTCTCTTTTCGAATTAAGAATGACGGAGAAAGAATTTGCCATAGAACAGAGGTTTCCACAATGCATCAATCGTTTCCGGCTGATTCCTTTACCAATGTAATTATGCAATGAAGACGCTAAAGCACAGAAAATTAAAATGAAAAGTACCTGCCGAACAGGAATAACCATTCGGACAGCAGTGTACACCGTCAGAACAGCAAGTAGCATGAGGCAAAGGACAACATCCATATCCCACAGTAGATAATTTACAACAAGTGTTGTTTGATGGACATTCTGTGCCGTCCGGACATACTACCAAGGCTTTCTTTATAGAGCTGGTATGTTTAGACGCTTCAATTTGTTCCTTTCCTTTCACACAGGAACCTAACATAAAACACAAACCCTAAAGTGCTATTCTAAATTCGAAATGTAAAAGGACAAGATTACATACGATAACCTACTGGAAAACGTCTTAACAGATGAATGTACAAAGGGACAGGAGGAAACAAGAATTCGACTAAGTTGCCATTACGAGTGGACCACACTGTTTCCTAGGAACACAGAAGACTCACAAAAGACCGCAAGTCTTTTCCATGCTCCTTTTACCAGCCATGCAATACAAAAGAAATATTAAGAGGCGTAACATTCTCATAAAACGTACCTGCTGAACAAGAATAACCATTTGGGCAGCAGTGAACACCATCAGAACAACAGGTAGCCTTGGGCAAGGGACAACATCCATAGCCTCCTGTAGACAGTTTACAGCACGTGCTTCCTGAAGGGCAATGTGACACTCCGTCTGGACATACTATTAAGGCTTTCTTTATGCCACTGGTATGTTTTGATGCTTCGATTCTTTCGTCTCCTTTCACACAATAACCTAACATGGAACACGTAGACTTTAACCAGCCATTTCACATGTGAACAAAGATAGCAGGGATATTTACTACTTAAGACATGCCGGAGTGATGAATGTAGAAAACAATATAAAGGGCCAAACGAAAGGAATATTATAAGAAAGCTCAAAACCCTTTATAAGTCTCTTTTCGAAATTAAGAATGACGGAGAAAGAAATTTGCCATAGAACAAGAGGTTTCCACAATGCATCAATCGTTTCCGGCTGATTCCTTTACCAATGTAATTATGCAATGAAGACGCTAAAGCACAGAAAATTAAAATGAAAAGTACCTGCCGAACAGGAATAACCATTCGGACAGCAGTGTACACCGTCAGAACAGCAAGTAGCATGAGGCAAAGGACAACATCCATATCCCCCAGTAGATAATTTACAACAAGTGTTGTTTGATGGACATTCTGTTACACCGTCAGGACAAATTTGTGAGAAAATGTTTCTAAATGGTGATTTTGACACACTGTTTTTGTTGCAAATTCCTGCAAAAGGAAAGGACATAGTATTACTTTTTGTTCATTTTCTAATATTTGGTAATGGTTATACATATGAAAAATACATTGAGAAATTACTGGCAAAGGCTTCAGGCTGTAATGGAAATATTTTATTACAGAGATGTATTAGTTATGGTCAACTTTTCAGAACATTAGCATTTTGCACGTGCTATTAATAGGATGCCTAGATCATTTTGTACGTGGGTGTTGTATGTGCATGCTTTTTTTTGGAAAAAGTTTGTATTAGGACAATAATTGATGTGGTGTGCTTGCAACACTACAAACAAAAAATATCATGTCAATCTTCAATTCCTGATATTTTAGGCTGACTGTCAAATCAGTAATAATAAAAGGGTAAAAGATAAGCTTCAGGAGGGAAACGAAAGGGTTTGAATTAGCAGGTGACAAATCGGAATTTGCAAAATGAAATGCTGTCATTGTGAATTATTCTACAATAAAATTTGTATCACCTGCTTCTATAATGGTTGTCGCAACAAAAAACTATTAACAAGGGATTAATGGCAAGTGGCCTATGCTTCCAAACCAGAGCTGCAAAGAGGTTTTTGTTCTCCACATTAGTCAATGTTTGCAAAATGACTAATTCCAGCCCTGCAACATTGGATTTGAAGAGAATCTTTTCTTGTTATTTAATGAATCAAAAGGCTGTAAATTGTACTTTATCTGCCTTTCCAGTTCTGAAAACTTACAAATTAGGGTTTGGATATGTTAGAGTTGTCATCACCTTACACATAGAGCAACATGCAAAATGAAATTTAGCCCATTTAGAAAGTGATAGTTTGGTTAAAACAGGTGATGTCAAACACATGACAAAGTCTGTAACAACCAAAGTAGACAACTTCATTCTCCATCAATTTAGCGAAATTAGTAACGTCTTATTGCTAACTTTTCTGATGTTAAGGTATGACTTAACACATTAGAATGGTGTCAATGCTTTTAATAAGATTAGTGAAGCCATTGCATAGTGCTTAAAACTTTGAGGCCAAACAACTTGGAAACAGGGTGGTGACGTCAGTTAACTTTCATTGCATGGGTTACCAGGCATCACCTGGGACCAATTTACTAAGCCTGGATCAACCCACCTGTTTCCAAACAGGCAAGTCGATGATGTCATCAAAAAACTTTTAAACTCAATTGTTTATTGACGGGTCATTGGTAACATCATCTTATCGACTAGTATAAAATAATCTCCTACCATGTTGAGAGCAAGTGAAGCCTTGTGGGCAACAATGACTGTTATTAAGACAGCATACTGCATTAGGGAAGGGGCAACAGTAGCTTTCATTCAATTTTTTATCACAGCATGTTTTGGATTCATCACATTTCGTTTTCCCATCAGAGCAGAGTTTAATTTGATCAGTATCTGTGCTTCTGGTAACATATCCTGGAACATGCTTTACCATAGACTTCTGTGTCGTGCCAAGGTGACATACCCCTAAGAAAACCGATTAGAAAATAATTATAATATAGATCTGGTTTACTGAATTATGATTATTCCATTTAGATTAAACAACCTTCTCACAGAGAAGTAGACACCTACCACATTATTCGTTAAGGCCAGGATACACTTGTATAATATCATTAAATATATTCTATAATACATTTATAATTTTTCTACAATATACTTATAATTTGTTATAATATCGTTATAATTTCATTTAATTTCATAACATCGTTGCCACAACAACGCTAGCAGATAATAGATCTATTGTCACACAAACAAAAGGCATTCGAAACCAGATTACCAACAATATTAATAAAATCAAACTCGTTTGATTTTATTCAAATATTATAGCCATGCAGCAAATTATGAGGTTATGACGCAGATGCCAGGTGTTGAAATTATACATATTATAGCTTATATTATAAGAAATTATAACCATATTTTAAACATATTTTAAGAAATTATATTGATATTATAAGGTATATTTCAGTGATATTATACAAGTGTATCAGGTCCTTTAAAATCATGGTTATCCATAATTTTGCTGAATAATGTGGTTGGTTTGTATTTGAAAAATTTGTTTCAGTATATTTTTTTTGAATTAAAAAAACAACAACCAGAACAAGTTTAGTGTAATACACAAAAGCATAAAGATAAACAGAGGTTTGCAGAATTTTTATTCACTGATAATGCCAAGTAAATTGATTTGAAGCATGCATAGACAAGATTTTTATCAAAAAAGAAATCAAAAACTCTACCTGCTGTACATTCATAACCATTCTCACAACAATGCTTAAGATCATCACAGCAAACAGCATCTGGAAGAGGGCAACACCCATACCCTTGTTCAGATTTACAACAAGTCCAACTGTCAGGACATGAAGTGTGTCCATCAGGGCATATGGTCATTGGTTTTGCTGGCATTTTTGCAAGAGCAGTAACAACATCGCCATTAGAAAATGCACATTTTCCAGAAAAGCACTTTGAATTTTCTGGACAACAATGTTTTTTATCTTCACAACAAACAGCTTTTGGAACTGGACAACAACCATAACTAGCAGCAGAGGTCAAACAACATGTTGATCCAGCTGGGCAATAATGAGTGTGATCAGGACATTGAACAGGAAATTTAGAGCTAATATGCTTATGCATTTGTGCAGGATGTTTTTCTAACATTTCTTGATCTAGTCCTCCATTTTTTGGCACGCATTTCAATTGTTTTACATCACATTTAGTTCCATGTGGGCAGCAATGTTGATAATCTGAGCAGCAAACAGCATTGGGCAATGGACAGCAAGCATACACGCCTTTTGATGTTAAACAACATGTCTCTCCAGTCTTACAATAATATATGCCACCAGAGCAATTTACAGTGTTTGGTTTGCTGATTTCTTTCTTTTTTAACCCTAAAAATGCTTGCAGCAACTTGGGAATAGGCTTAGCCCTTGTTTTAATACCCAGAGGCATGCGTACTAATTCTTTATTGCACTTTCTTTCTTTGTAGTCACAATAAAATCCCTTCGGACAGCAATGAATACCATCACTGCAGCAACCAGCATTTACAAAGGGACAGCAGGCATATTCCCCATTTTCCTTTTTGCAACATGTATGGCCTCCAGGACATGTGTAGCTTTTATCAGGGCATATCACTGCATTATAAGCACCATACAGGTAAAGTAAATAGTTACTAGGTTTTTTAGAAACTTTTTTAGTAAGTGTCATTGTCTTTTTCTCAAACTTCTGCTTTGGGTTGCAGTATGGAACTTGACAATAATAATTATATGGACAACAATGTATGTGATCATTGCAGCAGTTTGCATTTGGGTAAGGACAACAACCATATCTGCCATCAGAAAGCAAACAACAAGTATATCCAACATTACAAGAAGTTACTCCGTCAGGACATATAACATTGCCCAAACCACTGAGATGGAGTGATTTCAATTTTGATAAGAATGAGAATCTTCCATTTTGACTCTGGGATTTCTGCTCCTAAAATGCAATTAGTGTTTGTTAAATTTACAAAACATTTTACCTTTGAAGACAACCTAAAATATCAGCAATTTCAATGGCTAACAAAACAACTGATTTATGCAGTCAAAATGTGACCACCTACTTCACTAACTTGAGGATTGAATGATGAGATGATGTGAAATGAGATGTAAATTTAAAAAAAAAAAAGCCTGGCCATGACGAAAAGTAGTGATGTAGTGACCATTTTACTTATACACTTACACAGGGTACCCAAGTTCGCAACAAAACAAACTACTTCAACAAAAGCCCATAGCTGCTTTGCTATACTCCTGAGCAATAACAGAAGTTGACATTAATTGTATTTGTTATACAAGCTTTTTCTATATTTTTCTGTTTTTAAAATTTCAACCACTTTAATTTTTTAAAAGCAATCTGAGTACTAAAACTGCCATTGTGTATTATTAGTAAGTTTGTATATGCCATGTCCGTATGCACTATGTATAAGTATTTATTTCTTAAGTATGTAGTAGGTCATTATTTATTCAAAAAAATTTGTAATTAATATCTTTTAGAAAATTTTTACTGTAATGAGATCTATTACCATAGTTCTCCTATACAATGGTAATGGGCTACAGCATGCAGGACCTGCATATAAATCAGGTTTTTATATAGTAAAATGTGTTTGTTACTTTTGCAGAAACAAAAGTGATAAAGATTCGTTGATCCATTAAAGTAGGTTTGTGAATTTGTTAAAATTCTTGATGTGTAGAAGTGGAGAAACTTGCTGGACAAAACACCCAAAGTGATGCAAATATAGCTGAGAATATTTTCAGATCTGTTGTGCTTGTTGAAGTACAAGTTAATGTTGTTAGAGTTACACAGGACTGTAGTGACCATATAGTAGATTTAACAGATATTTTAGTGTTGTATTTGAGTTTAGAGTTAAATGTTTAACCACGTCCAGAACGTAGCTTGGTTGAAGGTTTAGGGCTTTGAGAACTTTAAATGTTTCACAATAAAAAAAAAAGTTGACTAACTAAATTAATGCTAACAGAGCAGTGGAATAAGACACAGAAATTGTTTCAGCTACCCATAAGTCATACAGTGATTTCAGTCGGAAAGTACATCCATGCAATACCATAGATGAAAACAATTTTTTTGTAAATATGATGAACAGGTGTTTGAATTCAAACACAGGACAAAGAATTGGATTTGAAAATTGTCTGCAAAAAGGTTAGCTGAGCTTATGGCTCAAGTTTCAATATCAAATCCTAAGCTAGAAACATGGTCTATTAAGGTTTGGATCATTAATCTCAAGCATCAGGTTCATCTTTTCTTTAGAAATTCTAAAAGAGATGTTAAAACATTAAAAAACATGCCCCTCCAGTCACCACTGTTTGAAAAAAAGCAGGCAGATACATCACAAGACAATTTTTTTTTCTTAACTACTTTATTTCTATTTTTAAAAAAGTAGTTGAGAAAAACATTTTAGACAGATGATGCCATCTGAAAAAATTATAAGTTCACAAGTGGAGATGCCAAAGATTTGATTCAACACTGTATCCATATTTTATTAGGCAATATGATATGATTTGATAAGGTACATCTAGTACAGTATATACACAAAAATAAGGACCTGGCCATCCATTAGATAGCAAGACATTCAGCCTTTAGGAATTTTCACAATTTTTTTTTAAATTGTCAAAGTTTTTCTTCTATTTTGTCATGAATGCATTGGAAAATTTAGATATACCATCTGTCAACTTTTTAAAAAGGTACCTATTTACTTAAAACAAATTGACCAGAAGAGTTTTTGCCCTGAAAAAATGTGGAAAAGAGCCAATACTAATTTTCATGGATGATAAAACTACTCTTGTCTGCAACCTCATGTTTTAACATGATTCAATTGATAGATATAGCATACCATTTTAAAGAGTATAAAACAATTCAAATTTTGTAACAAGAACTGAGACAACACTAGGGAAACATTTTTTCAAAAACATTTGTAGATGATAAAGTGCCCACAGTCACTTTCACTTGCATAAATTTTGCTCGGAAAGACTTTCCTCATATGAGTGACCAAGCAATACCTGTTGACATTAGACAAACCTGAAATTTGAGGGGACGTGCTACTCCGTTTATTAAATTACTAATCTTACAGAAGTGATAGTGTGAACATGGTAAGTTTGACTTCATTTATTTCTTACAAGTTTAAGCACTTTGTTTCCCTGTGACTTTTTTTATATGTTATTTTACGTTATATGCTATATGTTATATATATTTATATTATATGTTATTTTATATGTTAAAGTAAGTATATAGAGGGTTTGAATTAGCGCCTAGCACTTTGCAAAATGCAAAGTGATTTTGAAAAGTGGGGCAAAAATGCGATGCAATTTCTAGCATTTTCTTACATTTATGTGTAGCTACATCAAGCCATGAATTAGTATCGAAAACTTTTAGGTCGGCGTAAGAAACAACCTTGATTTATAGCCATATTATTTGTGGAATAACATCTTGTTGAACGCTCGTCGATTATCTTTCAGTGATAATATAACCACTAATCTACGGTGGCACCGTAGATTAGTGGTTATTGTGGCGCCGTAGATTAGTGGTTATAGCTCTCCTACTCTGTGCGGGAGACCAGGGTTCGATTCCTCTTGACGGCGATTCAACATGGGCGAGTGAATGTTACCATAGCCCCGGTTTAATGCAAACCATGTGAGGGAAATTGGGAAGATGGCACACTGTGTGGGCCGTTGGATGTTGCGAAGAGTTGTCTAGTAGAGTGCAGGCCCTAATTGGGTCTGCGCAGCTCAAAATGAGCATTAAATACTCTAGGACTCTCCATCTAAGCCATGGCCCCTCCTGTAAATAATAGACAGGGTATATTCCTCGATATTTCTGAGGCTACCATGTAAAATATGCACATCTATCTATAATGCAAAGTGATTTTGAAAAGTGGGACAAAAATGCGATGCAATTTCTAGCATTTTCTTACATTTATGTTAAGCTACATCAAGCCATGAATTAGTATCGAAAACTTTTAGGTGGGCGTAAAAAACAACCTTGATTTATAGCCGTATTATTTGTGGAATAACATCTTGTTGAACGCTCGTCGATTATTTTTCAGTGAGGTTACCATTTTTAAATGCACTCCTTGCGCCTCCTTTCCCCTTACTCTAAGTCTATGCATGAGAATGGTGCATTAAGTTTGTAACAACCTAAAGTTGTTTTTCGTTAAAGATTTCTATAATAAATAGGAAATTATTCGATGACTTTTGGTTCACTTTCCCTGACATTTAGTACCTCACAACTTATTGCCACTTCTCTTATTATTATCTTTTTCATTGAAACAGAGGAGCTGGGAAAGAAGTTATTTGTAACTCGTCCACCGTAAAAAAGTGAGCATGCACGATGAGAACAAAAAAAAATTAAAAAAATATCCAGACATTATGATCGCTGAGAAATTAGTGCGTGTTTATTGCTTTTACAAGAACTTTGTTCTTTAAATCCATCGCTGGTGAGAAGAAAAATGAAAAATAAACTATAAAATCATACAAATATGTTATACCATTACAGTGTTTAAATATGCTGGAAATGAATTTTCTGACAATCTAAACTCCTGAAATTGCAAATTTTACTTTGTTTTACTTTGCGCTCGGGAGACACTGAACTAGTAAAAATAAAACATGTGCGAAGCATTTTTATATATATGATAATTCGAACCCTGATATATGTTGCACATATATACTTATTTTAGAAATGTATAAATTACTAAATAGATACAAGGGCTGAACAAAATTTTTATTGGTATATAATTAATACCTTTTTTGCAGTTTGATGCTTTGATGCTTTAACACAAATCACAAGGAAAACAAACAACAACATGGATTTCCACCATTTCGCCATTTTTCATTTCTTTAGTATATAATATGCTACAGTAGTTTATAAAACAGATCTAAAAATAAAAAAAAATAAAAACACATTTTATAACAAAGTTAGCTAGCATTACCATTAGTTTCACGCAAGGCACAATTCCTGCTGCCTGTGTAGTTAACATGTTGGTATACGTATTAGAGTATGTTCAATTAAATTGGAAATGCTGACAGGAAAATGTAAACTATTTAGTCATCTTTCACAGAACATAACAAAATAACCACTAAAAGCAGCAGGTGTATAAGTGTTTGACCATGAAATATATTTTTGCAATAGCTACTACAACTTGACAATAAAATCAACTTATTTTGTCCAAACTAATCTGAATCAAACTAAACATATTACCACAGATAATGTAGCTAGGTAGGAAGCTCTGTAGCTTGCAATAGTTACCTAGTGTTAGCGAAAAGTAACTGAGCTAGTTTGCTATGATATAGCTTAATAAGGGATTTAGTAAGCCAAACAGCAGAGTAAATAAATAGACTCGTAAATACCAAAGTAGCTGCAAATGAGAAGCACAAACCAAAGTAGCCGCAGACAGAAGCACATACAGTTGAAAGATGAAAAAAATTGTAGGAAGCACAAACCAAAGTAGCCGCAGACAGAAGCACATACAGTTGGAAATAAAAAAAATTTGTAGCTGTCATAACACAAATGCAAATCACAATTTATATCATGATCGATGCCAGCTAACTAATCTTTTATAGTCACTGATAACATTTTTAGCCTGGATTATATTGCAAGTTGAGCTACATAGACACAGAAGCGTTGCTAATTAGTTGCATTCAAAGATTTATGGACATTAAATAACAATAAAGAAAAACTAAACTAACAATTTCTTTGCTGCGTGCAACTGCTCGCTCCCAGCTGCAAAACGAAAGTAAAGTGGGTTTCAGCGCTTTCAGCAGACGTCCGTTGTGTGATCATGTGATGCGTCTTTCAAAGCATTGCCATTAGTTGTAAACCAATGACCTAATGATGAACAACATATCGACCCACAATTTTATTTTTTAATTTTTTTTATTTGCTAAACTGCATGTACTGTACGATTAAATTTATTTTTAACTTTTAAAGTAAATATGATTCATTTAAAGATTTGATATCTAGATTTGATGATCTTTAAAAAAAATCTGTAATTTATCCTAATAATATTAGGTCGGTGCCAGAGCCGTGATCGTATAGTGGTTAGTACATTGCGTTGTGGCCGCAATAACCCAGGTTCGAATCCTGGTCACGGCACATTTTATTTTTATTTCCAATGGAATATATGTTTTTATGAGAAAAACACTTTTACAAAAAACTGACAAATCCTGCTCACGATAATTATTAAAAAAAATTTCTATGACAGGACAAAAAGTGTAAAACAATAACTTTGCATGAATCAACATACAAGATTTTTGCACGCTATTTCAGCCAATCAGAGGAAATATATAAGCTTTTTTTATATCTTTTATTTTTTATATCAGGACGGCAAGGACAGAGACAGTAAAGAGACTCCTGAAAATATCATTTTTATATATATTATTTTCAGTTTTTCCCCTGAGTCTGCTAAACTTTCTTAAAAATTTGGCGGGACACGTACGATTTGTCGTATATACGATAACTATACGTGTGTAGTTTACATCGCTGCTGGAGATTTCCACAAGGAAGGTGAATTTTGAATTGTAAATAGCGATTTCGGCGCGGCGAATTAACTGCAAAGAAAATTTTAATTTGCATATGAGAAACAAAAAAAATGTGGTGACTTTGAAATGCTGAATGTAGCTAAAAACCTTCAATCGAGATCACTTTACCCTCTCACCCAAAACCAGGTGTTTGCATCAATATAAGTCAGTTTTGAGAAACTATGTTGTACGACACCTCTCATAGCTGACACTTTATTGAGGTCGTGATGATTTTCTCTAAGGCAATAATAACTTTAGACAGTAAAAGTCTCGTCCTCGAACCTCTTTCAAAGGGCCCGGCAGTCAATTTTAATACATTTTTGGAAATGTTTATAAAGTTCTGGGTCGAAATATGTTATAATATGTTATAATGGTCGAGGCTTTGGTTACACCGAAAACCACAAGCAAATTTTAAATTTAAAGGGGAGGGGGGGTGGCTTGTTTGGAAAAATTGGCATCACTCAAGTATTAGGAAATGGAACAAAAATTGAGCATGAAAGCAACACGAAAGGTAACTCTAATGACAATTCCATCCCACCTAAAAAGGGAATGAAAAGTTGTCTGTATTTTTTCCGTCCTGACTGGGCCAAGTACATTATAAATTCTTTTCTTACACAAGCTTTTCTTTATTACTTAAAATATATTTTACATAAACATCAGTTTAAATTACACACAAAAATATTAACAAAAGAACTTAGGATGTTCTTACCTAAAACAATGGGCTGCCAACACAAATATTGTTCACTCTTATATAAAAAGACATTTAGTTTTTCATCGCGTACAAATAAAACAAGTGCTTGCTACGATTTACAAGGCCAGCATAGAATACAATAAAATGAAAACGTATTTATTGGTAATACTTTCACATACTTTCCACAACTAACGGCGTCTGAATACAGCCGTCAATGAAAAAGATTGAAGTACTTTACAAATGCAGCCGCTGTGAAGAAATGAATTTATCATAAAAAACATATTTTATCTTTTACAAGCACATTACTGGTAACACACGGAATATACATGCATAGTTGCATAAGTACAATAGGATCTATTTCGCAAAAAAGGTGATTACTCTTTTTCTTGTTAAGATACTAAAATCGTCGTCAAGAGATGAGTTTAAATGACTGCTATTTAGATGGTTTACGAGGCCGTTCATGTAAGTTCCCTGTTCATTCTAAAAAATCATGTGTGATAAGCGGACTAACGAAACATAAAACTCATGCGTTTTGCTCTCTCTTTCCGTGTGTGAAAGTGATACATTTATCTTCTGGGCCTCTTAATAACGAATGTTGATTTTGCGTAAATCAATGTATTACTGGAAATTAACCCAGAGGCGACCTAGTCTAAATTTTCCATTCTAACACTACCTTATTCGTATTTATTTTCAACATGTATAAATTTTCGCGCAGCGAAAAAAATCTATTTCGCGAAAATTAATTTTCGCGCGATGGCAGTATGAACATATTTTACGCATATTAATTTTCGCGCTAGTTTAAATTCTCTCGCAAAGGACTGGCAGAAAATAGTAAATTTTAGACAGGGCTTTAGACGAAATACAGATGCGTTTCTCCAGTCTTAGTATAGTAGTCTCCTCAATTAGTAGACAACATTGGCGCAAAAGAAAAATCTGTGCGCTAATCAGGAAAGTTGATATTTTCTGCCTTTTGGAAAGTTGATATTTTCAGGGTTATTTGCGATATCGAGTACTTTTCTGAGAGACTTTCAGAGCTCAACGGTGTAGTGAAATCTGTCCGTTATAAAAAAGAGATAAAGAGCCCGCAGGTCGAGGTCGAGGTTGGTTTAGATGTTGTTTATGTCCTTATGTTCGATTTTTGTGTCACTAAAATCGAAAACCTATTAGCGGTAGTGCCTTGGTACATAACGCTTTGCCGATATCTTTGTATCCTTGTTCTAGATTGGTAGGGTGTTTCGCGAACACAAAATTTTGTGTTATAATTCTATCTTCAAATTCAATGTTTTTACAACATCAACAAGTGTTCTTAAAACAGAACCTGCCGTAGGTCTTTTCCAGCTTTCCAATTCTTTACATTGTCGAAATATGCCGAACATACGAAATCTAACTTGTTTCGCCATAGAAGTAGTCCCTAAAATATACGATAGCACATTCGGAATCTTCCAAACATCCGTTTTTTCATCGTAGCCAGGCATCTTCCTATCGTCAAATACAAGATGATCGTGTGGCCACAGCTGTTCTGGTGCTACAAAATCACCAAATAACTGTCTATGTCCACATTTTACGGTAACATTATTTT
This sequence comes from Hydractinia echinata, assembly GCA_030067915.1. Lineage (NCBI taxonomy): Eukaryota > Metazoa > Cnidaria > Hydrozoa > Anthoathecata > Hydractiniidae > Hydractinia > Hydractinia echinata. The sequence goes on along the minus strand of JASGCC010000102.1, from coordinate 274,501 downwards.
CGAGATTCACTTCCGGTAACGCATCCAAATCAACCATGACTAATCTATAATCGTCTGTGATTAAAAATTGCGATAATGTTTTCATAACATCGTTGCTGTCACACATTACTCTTACACCAAGTGGACTATCATGCAAAAATACAAGTGCTGCTAAGTAATCATAACAAAAATTCAGTCTGATCTGTAACTGTTCGCGTAACGATTTCTTCTCCAGTACGTCATCCAAACGATCTGCGGAACCATATTTATAATACTTTGTTAAAAGCTGAAAAATACAAACTTACAGGTTAATACATTAAAAACAGAAAAAACAAGCATTTAAACGTCCAAACCTGCAAATATCAAGGAACGCTAAAAGAAACAACAAAATTTTATAAAAAGATGAAGACTATTCTATTTGTTTTAGTGGAACATTTATTGCAACCAGGCATTGTGTCTGTAAGTTCTCTGTTGTATATACACCTGTTTTTTTTGCTTCATCGAACTTAATATTGACCCTTTTTACACAAGCTGTAAAATGCGTTAATATCTGAAGCATGGCGTAAACATCAAAATGTAAATATTTGAAACATGGCGTAAATACTCAAAACATGGCGTAAATATTCGAAACATGGCGTAAATGTTTGAAACAAGGCGTAAATCCAAACGTAGCGTAAGATTAGCGTTAGATGCTTATCTATGAGCATTTTCCGTGAACAAAATTAACGCCAAGAACAGCAGGCGTGAAAAAAACGGGCGTTAATTTAGAACAGGTGTAACAGGGCGGTTAAGAATTTAAACAACTTACTTGTAATTTTTCTTTTTCATCGCAGTACCCTATCATCTCTGTAACAAGTGACGAACCTTGAAATTCTCTTAACATCTTAATACCATGCAAGAAATCATTCTCCACACTTTTATTCATTGGATAGCTGTACACCACATCCATATTATCCACCGTTGCACGAAACAACGTTTTTACGAAACCAGTCGTTGACAAATCATGTTGAATAACAACACTGTCTATATGTTGACAGTCAATAAAAGGATGACAACTTCCGTCATTGTGCAGGTACATATTCTTTGTACACCCATCATTTTTGACGGTAAGAACTGCACGTGGCATGAGTACTATCATCATCACGCATATAATCTTCATCCTTCATGTGATCACTGATGGAAGTCTTGATGAAAATACATCATCGTTAACTTCGAATTATATTTTGTTTTATCTCCGGATTAGATTGGTTGTACCTATAATATACCAACCATGAAGTGTCCACTGAACCCAAACCTGTGAATGTCAACAAAAAACTGAGAACTACTGACTCTACACGTCACCATTCAGTTCCGCTACACCTGCATGCCATAACTTACATCACACATAAAGATGGGTTTGTAGAAGGAACTTGTAGTAAGGAAATTATATTAGCTACAATGGTGACTGGTTTAAAATACAAAAAAAACAACGGTGCGTTAAAGAGATTTACGCGTCTAACGCGAAACTTAGTAACACTCGCTGAATACATTTAGCGTGCTGCTTCAATATTGAGACTTTTTTTCCTCGTCTTGAAGCAAATTTGTAATTTAAAAAAGACAAACGCTTAGATATGAAGATTTGTAAGAACCACCAGAAATTTCAAATTTGCAAAACTTCTAAATTTAGGGACAATTTTTTTTAAATGTTTTTTTAAAAGAAACGTGCTTAAATATTTTTGAAAAATTAAATAAAATCTAATGCTAAAGAAATATAGCATATATATAATTATATGCACAACATCCTACATAGAGCAAACAAAACAAGCGACATTACTGTATTTCCGTATGCTTGCGCACAAACTCTTGTGTACAATGTAGAGATTCAAAGCTTTTCAGTAAAGAAAAATGATCTCCCAACTGCGGCGAATGATCATCGAAATACATTTTCTCATAAACATTGCCGCCATACTCTTTTAGTCCTTCGACAAACTGTTTTTTCTCTTTATTTATCCACGGTCTCATTTTGTCTTTTATTTGATATGGAGTGAGATGAACTTGAATATATGATACGTTCTGAGCAGCACACTTGATGTATTTCTTATCTGTTACCCACGCTCCAGAAGAACCTGACACACCCGAATCTAACCAAAGAAACGAACGCACGTTGCTGAAGAATGACTTGATGGCAGTCTCTGAAGACTCCAAGAGAGCAGGTAGTTCGTACAGAAGTTGGTTTAACACCACGCAGCCCTTACTGAACCCGAGCAAAGTGACAGGTAAATCTTCTTTCAGTGATTCTAAAAGAAAAGGATAGATTCTGTGGAGAACGCAAAACAGTTCCATAGCATAATAAAAATGGAAATATAATTGAAACATATCTTATTACAATAGCACTGATGATTTAAAAAGAAGCATAATAGGGAAAAATAGTTTAATTCCGATACGCAGGATCCAATTTCCAGTGATTCCTTATTTTATAGAATTAAAACAGGGTGTCTATGTTTGAAGCAGCAAGACGTTAACAGGGTGGCCACTCGTTTAAGTTAAACGTTAGGGAGTGAAGAGATTTTGGCATGACTTTTTGACAAAAAATTATGTATTTCTACAGAGAATAACAGAGTTTTTACACATTCTTCAAATATCGGCACAGACGAGGTGTGTACAGCTAGGTCATTTATACTCGTGTATATATCATTATCAGACCACAAAGGGACGGAAAATGAATGGATTTAGCATTGATTAAACAAAATCATACCGAACAATCACGTGGATAGAAACCAAAAAGATTGAAAGTATTCGCGACTAGTTTTTAAAAAAATCTCAATGTTTAATTCGTTGGCCACCCTGCCATATGTGATCTTTTTAGCAAAGAGACCAACCTTGTCTACATATGGCTTTAAACAAACCAAACAGTTGACTAAAAGCATTCAAATTGGCCGAAGTATATGTAGGGACGCCGAACATGTTACACTCTGTAAAGTTTCTGTAACAGGCGAATGTTTTCAAGTGTAGATAGCTCGCCTTCACAAGACATACGCAAGCACGAGGATATTTTCGATTGATTATTTGTGACGTGTTTTCAAGTGAATATTCTTTCCATCTGAAATTGTCTCTGTGATTAGTCATATTTTGGGTAAAATCCTAAAAAAAAAATTGGGAAATTCACGTCCAAAATTCTTTATTTACGAGCAAAATAATTTTGAATAAGGTTTGTCAGTTGATCATTTAATGTTACAATGGATGATGTTGTGCAATGTCGACCTTAGTTGTTGTATTCTGTCGCGTACTTAAGCATGTTCCTTAAGAGCATTAAGTTTAATGTTGTTTTTAACCATGTTGTGCCGATACAAGTTTCATTGTGTCAAGGTTCGTTGCATTGTCCCGTTACGTTAGTCAGGCTGTTCTCATGTGATTGATGCAAGCTTATATTTTGTATTGATTGATTGATTAAGAGGGATATTTACATTAGACTGTTTACAACCGCGAGTAAAGTATTTTTTATTTAAATTTAGCTATGCAGCCTTAGTTACCCACCAGAATTGTGTAAGAAGCGTCTATAACTAAAACAATTTTTATTTTCATTAAGTTTTCTGTTGTTTATATTAAAAATAAGTAGAAGACAATGTGAATAAAAAGCGTGACAGTAAGCATAAAATGGTTCTACTTTCACTTCCCAAATTATCCAAACACTACTACACCAGATTTCTCTTTCGACACGCGGTTCGATCATAGAAATAAAAACAGAACTAGTTACAACTTTTCTTATTCAAGTTTGTTCACGTCGTTACAAAGTTTGCCGACGTGGTATGCTTTGTTAAAATGTCAGCAATTGCCGAGTGACAACGTGAATTAGAAAGACTGGAAGTACTTCATGTTGATATAAGATGCGCGTTTGGCTCACTTGTTCAGACAGTTTTTTAAATAGGGCAGACCATGTTATATATAAGAAACATAAATTTTAAGTTCAACCTGGATGAACTTTTAAGGGGATTTTTTGAAAATCTATAGAGTTTTATACCTGTTTTATACCTTCAAAATACTTTTCAGTATGAGATCTGTCAGTTTATCAATTTTCCTAATATTTTGCAAGTTACCTGTTAAAAGTACCTATAATCACAGCCTGGGATAAGAAAGTGCGAGGAGCATTAGATGCCAAACAAAAAGTTGGAGCTATCTTTATGGATCTATCAAAAGCCTTTGACTGTATTAGCCATGATCTTCTCATAGCGAAGTTATATGCCTATGGTTTAAGTTTTTCGGCTCTAAAACTTGTGGCTAGCTATCTGAAAAATAGGAAGCAACGTATCAGACTGGCAAACTCTTTTAGCGAATGGCTTGAAATGACTTTCGGTGTCCCTCAAGGATCTGTGCTAGGACCTCTCCTTTTCAACATCTTTTTGAATGATTTTTTATCTTTTGTCACCAGCGATATATGCAATTATGCTGACGATAACACTGAGGAAAATATTTTGTACGAGCTTGAAAATGAGATGAGAACTGTCTCAACATGGTTTAGGTTAAACTGCTTACAACTGAATGAAAGGAAGTGTCATTTTATGTTTTTCGGTAGCAACACACAATGTTTTCTACAAGTTAATATCAATGGAACAGCTGTGCAATGCTCTTCGGAGGAAAAACTTCTTGGTATTACAATAGATAATATGTTGACTTTTAGCAAACACGTTAAAGATTTGTGCAAGAAAGCAAGCAATAAATTAAATGCTCTTGTTAGATTATCACCGTATATGGATCAACAAAAATTATATCTCATATTAAATTCTTTTATTTTATCTCAGTTTGGTTACTGTCCTTTACTTTGGATGTTTTGTAACCGTACTACTAACAATTCCATCAATAGAATCCATAGTAGAGCCCTTCGTGTAATAACTAATGATTATAGCTCTTCATTTCAAGACCTATTGGATAAAACTGGAACTGTTAGTGTACATCACCGTAATTTGATTATTTTATTAAAAGAATTATATAAAGTCAAAAATAATACCAATCCTGATATTATGTCCGAAGTATTTATTCTTAACAAAAATAGGTACTCGAATCGTATTAATTCAGAGTTTTTTCGAGGTAGAGCACAAACTGTAAAATATGGCTTGGAAACTGTAACCTTCAGAGGACCGCAGCTATGGGCAACTCTACCAAAATCTATTCAAGAAGCGCCATGCATTTCAACATTTGTAAGTTGTCTAAAAAAATGGAAAGGCTTAACTTGTCAGTGTCGTCTTTGTAGATTGTATATTCACAATTTAGGATACATATAGAAATAAGATCACCTTTTGAGGTTAAATTCTTTTTAGTTTATTTATTATTTTTAATTTATATTTATTAGTTACATGAAGTCGATTTTAATTAGTCAGTTTTTTTAAATATGACTATTTTTATTGTATTTTCGACAATAAATAATGTGAAATAAAAAAAAAAAAAAAAAAAAAAAAGAAACAATGTGTTTCTTATATAAAAAAATGTTTTTCTGCTGAAAATCACGAACACATTGAACTGTGAAAAAAGAACAGAAAAATGCCAATAAGTACATTACACGATATCTTATAAGAAACTGGTTTACAAGAAACTTCACAGAAGACTATCTAAACTTACAGAAACATATGGACCAGAAATGTGCGGTTATTTGTTATGAGAGAAAATGATAGAATACTGGTTACTTTTCAGAAATTTTTAAGTTAAGGATACTGTAAAGGAAAAAACTCACTTGATGAGTAGTGTCAAAAAAACCCTTATAATTTATCAATACTTTTATATTTTATCTTATTTTTGTTTGTTTCTGAATGCTTGATGAAAGACTTATTTGATGGTGTTATTTTTGTGAGATGTTAATTTTCCAAAAAGAAAATATAATGAAATAAACACACACTATTTTTTTTTTCACCGTACGTTTTAAAATGGCTTCTTTTTCCGGAAGCGTGGTCGCAGGCTTCTCGTTTTTACACCATTATATTCAGCATAAATTAAATTCAAAAAGGTTCCCGGATTTTTTTTTCTAATAACGTCGTTATCAAATTATTTGTAATTATATGTAATCATTCAAAAAAATGCATATTTTTTTCTTTCTGTCGTCATAATTCGCTTATAAGTAATTTATACAAAAATATCCGGGAACCTTTTGTGCAAAATTTATTCAGCTTTCCATTACCGAAAATTTCAATGAGCCAATAGGAAGCTTTCGGAAAAAGAAACCACAAACGTAAAGGCATGTATGCGAAAAATTACTAACGAGATATTTGTTTTTAAAGATTTTCGTAGGTGTTATGAAAATGTGTGAACTGAGTATGCAGAAAGATGATGGAAGTGTGAACTTTTTCTTTATGCTGAATATGCGTGCACGCGTTCAGAATTATTAACAGACGGAAGTCAGGGTTACAAGAGAAAGCTTATATGCATACTCCTTAACTTTGATTTTTTTTAATGATTTTTTATACGACAACATTTATATATATATATACCGATGGTGTAAGTAAACTATCTAATAAACATTATTATGCATATTTTTATACGGGAGTTCCATATCATGCATAATGTTTACAAAAAATATGCTAAACTCATTTTGCACATATTTCCTCGAAGGCGCGAAGGATATAACACCTCTGAAAAGGCTTTTTCTAGGGATGTTTCAAATATTTTTATGGAATATAAAATTTGTCATTCGAAAGGGAATTTTTTTTCTCTATATGTCATGATTTTTTTGCAAAAAACCTCAAAAAAAAATTTGTTTCCTTTACAGTAACCTTAAAATAAAATAAAATGTTTTTAACCACGTTTTCTTAATAAAACAAGCGAAACTTCAATGGATCTACCACGATTATGGATTTATTAATTAACCCATGTTTTGAACAACACAATCCATTTTATCGGAAAAAGGACAGTTGTCAGTGCTAGTTATTATCAACTTAAATCGCAGTTCTAAGTTCTAAAATCCATTTTTTGAACCGTTCCGACTCATTTCGCCCATGAATCCGCCATTATTGGGCTGAAAAGAAATTTCTGAAAAAACTAACTTTGTCACATTCAAGGGTCAATTTTTCCCGATCTTTGTGCAAAACATCAGAAAAACTAATAATCCAATCCTCAGAAAAGTTTAAAAATCCCTTTTTTTGAATCGTTTTGACTTATTTTGCCTACAAATCCGCCATTATCGGGCCGAAAAAAACCCTCAAAAACTGACTTCGTCACATTTGAGGGTTAATTGTTCTCTGCAAAAAATCAGAATAAACTAATGATCCAATTCTGAGAAAAGCTATGGTAACGTACGGACGGACGGACAGACGGACACATGTCATTTATTAGGATCTCACCTGTACCGGGTAGGTCCAAAAAGTATAACATTAATGAACAACAAGACATTTGTACCTGAGCGTCACCAGGGAACAGAATGACCACGTGACTGACTTCATCACTACGGCTAATGACAACATCATTAAAACAACCTTTTCTACCGGAAACTTGGTGCAAGATCTTTAGTCTTTGTAGAGTTGGGCAATCTAACATAAAACGTACCTTAAGGGAATAAATTGTCGCGAGAACTAATTGTCGCGAGAACTAATTTTCGCGAGAACTAATTTTCGCGAGAACTTATTTTTGCGAGAACTTATTTTCGCGAGAACTAACGTTCGCTACTTTGCGAATAAAAAATAAGCTATTCTTTTAGAGTTCACAAGAATTCAATTTTGCGAACGATTTAGAAATTATATCAAATTGTAATAAAGCGTGTAAATTGGACTATATTTATTGCAATAAGTGACATAGAATGTTAATTTAATTCTCGCACAGATTTATTCTTTCAAGGTAACTAACTTCTTATACTGTCAAAATATTGGTTGTAGAGGAAGAACAAACAGAACATACAAACCTTCATCGCGACCCTCTTCGTTTTGATCTGTGTGCATAAACATTTCATGTTAGCCGTAAGGTTGTAATAAAATTATAATCTGCTCTATAAAATAAAAGTTTTAAATCAAACACATACGCCCTTCTTTAACAGATACGTATACGCCCCACCTAGTGTGATGAAGGGGGGGGGGGGTCTTTTATTAGAAAACCCCTTTAAGGCCAACCTGCTTAGGACGTTAAAGATGCCAATATTAAAAAAAATTTAATTGACAATTTCCTATTACATCTTGCCTCTCTCTCTCTCTCTCTCTCTCTCTCTCTCTCTCTCTCTCTCTCTCTCTCTCTCTCTCCCTATTTTCAGTTTTGACTGGGCACCAATTTGAGAAGGAAAAAGATTGTTTTAACTTCTTTTCCGCCATGGACACTTTTCGATAGGGGAATGTGGGAGAAATGCTAAATCGATGAGTTATGGTATTTATGTTACAGAATTTTAGGCATACAAAAAACGAGGCCTGTATTGCTTCTTTGACGACTTTGAGCATTAATCCATTTGGACCTCTTGTCCACATGAAAATAAAGAACGCTATTCTTAACAACTTTTTTTGCTTCAACAGAAACATAAAAAGAGATTCGATAAGAAGCATACTGTAACATACAAATTGGTGAAATATCACAAGAGGTCAAAACCTACAGAAATTGAAAAAATTGGAAGCCAACAAAATGTGGGTTAACTAAATGGGACAATCACGTAACAGGAACAAATATTTATCGTGGGTATTTATTAAATATTGATTCGAAAACAATAAATATATAAAGTAAAAAAAAAACTTTTAAATATACCACACGGTAAGAATGAAAACTGCAAACATAAAACAAACGTTTTAGAATTAACACACCAATAGAAAACTAATCCAGCGTTCTATGAAATAGATGGCAAAGGTAAACAATAAAAACTGATAGCCAGGTGACTGGTGAAAATTATTTCTACCACTAGTATTTACAAATTGTCAGATTAACAACATGGTAGGTATATTATTCTTCATTATCAAAAAATAAATAAATAAAAATTGAACTAGATATTTTTTTTTCTCTTAAAAGAAAAACAGTGGCCACAGATATAAAACTTCGTAATTTTAGGAGATCTTATAAGAATTTAGGAGGTTTCAGGGTCAAATGTTAGTAGTGGGTTCAAATTTTAGGTGATTTAGGAGATTTTAGAAAGTGTGGCCACAGATTTAAAATTTCGTAATTTTAAGAGATTTTATGAGAATTTAGGAGGTTTTAGGGTCAAATTTTATAAGTGGGTCCAAATTTTAGGTTATTTAAGAGATTTTAGGAGAATTTAGGAGGTTTGGGGGTCAAATTTTAGGAGTGGGTCCAAATTTTAGGTTATTTAAAAGATTTTAGAAAGTGTGGCCACCCGGAATATCCTCACTAGTGGTTACACATATATACAGAACATACCACAAATAAAGTTTACTTCAATACTTTACTCATTACTTTCGTGTTTTTAGGAGTTCCATATTATCATACTTTCCATCTTTGCTTTCGCTCTTCACACTTCAAATGGAAGACACGTGGCAAAGACTAATGAAATGCAAGTTGCAAACACTCACCAATTCGTGGAAGACTATCGAATTATCAGCACTGCCTACAAAAAGCAACTCCAACAAGCTTCACACGATCTTGACAAGGCGATTGCTGCAGACATATTCAAAAGAGCCGCTGGAGGCACACCATGCAAGGAGATTTACGACTGTCGCGTCATTTGCTATAACGGATGTCGAAAATTGTGTTTTTTAAAAAGTAAAGAATGTAAACCATTGTTTAAAGAAACGAAATAACTGTAACACGCAACCTAGTACCCAGACCCGTGTAACGTGTTTTGTCTGTGTTTATATCTAAAAAAGCATGCAGCCGTGGTAGTAGAAGTTGTTATTAAGAATATTTATGTATTTATGTGTAATTATACTACTATGTGTAATTATTCTTACGAATCTATGGCTGTATTGTCTTCCTTTCCCTATTTTCACATTTTCACATTATTAGAACATGAGAAAATTAAGATGGACTAAACCAAAGTATTTGTCAAGCCTAGATAGCTAAATTTATTATAGGACTCGCAAGAAAAAAAATGCTCTGTCTTCCAACAACACTGTTTATTTTATACATAACCTACTTAAAAGCTTAATCTTTACTTCCAAGGACTGCAAGAAATAATTTCACAGAGCGCCAAACTCGCTAAAACTAAAAAAAAAGGAAAAAAATTGAGAAAATTCTCAAGCGTGGGCGTAAATTTAAGAATGATGTTAGTAGCAAAGGGCGTAAACTATGCCACCTACTTCAAACTTCAAACAATAAGTACCTATAATTTAATTGAATACAAGTAGTAATATATATCTTAAAAATTTAAGTTAATATACTTATGGTTAACCATGAAATAAGCACATGAGTAAGAATAACACAGGGATGTGACTGCTTCTTTTAGAACCACATTTTTGGCCTTGTTTGTGAAAACGTTGTATAAAAAAATATGTCTAAGAGAACCACGAAAAGTACACTTGTAGCAAGAACGTTGAACAACGTTTTACCCATTTTTTACCCATATCCCTATATTTTTTGGCTTCAATCCTGAACTTTTTAGAAATATTGTAATGTTTTAGGCTAAGACAAGGCATTTTATCCAGATGGTATAACCACAATTTGAGTCAAATTATTCGACAATATTTAACTTTTCCCTAAAAAGTGAATCTTTGAGGTTCCAAATTATTGACTATGATCTTCGTTTCCAACTATGAATTTTGTGTTTCTACATAAATTGAGTCGAAACTCAGAAACATGTATATCTTCGTGACAAGCACTCGTAAATTAATAAAATTTTATAAAAATTGCTGGACATAGCAGCTAAAAATATGACTTAAATAATCATAAACTTTGACAATAATTAATATTTCAAATAAAAACTCCTTTGCAGCATGGGTAATTATCACAAAAAGCAACTGTCAGGAGAGCTTTGTTCAATGGTAGTTTAAAAAAGGGGTTAGAGTGGGTGTAAAGAAATACTGACTGAAATAACTTGGAGCAAATTTTACGACTGTGTAACATTATCAACGCCCACCAAGGAAAGAAGGAAAAGCTTTTCATAAAAAAACTTGTTTTTGTTTCAACATATGCTTCCCCCTAAATCCTATTTTAACTTTTGGCCTGTATACCACATATGAAAATCCATATGAGGTCGTATTTTGATAAAAAAATGTCTCCATGTTAAATGTTCATCTACGATTTCTTTCATGATAATCAAATTTTAAACTCAGCATTAACTAATTGAAAATGATCACCGGCAATACACACCTTTGGAAGACAAGCGTTAAACAAATGCGCTTGCTAGAAAATTCAGATAAAGTATAGGCATTTAACTAAAAAGGAACGTTTAAAGAGTAGAATGCTTACAGTACACTGCAGTATCTTTAACATAAGAACTTTGAAAAAAAAATTATAAGTTGTTAAGCAACTTAATCAAAATTTCAACATTTTTTTGACAACCTGTTTGTCAGTAAGATAATAACTCGACTTCTACACTCTAGGGCATTCAAAAATTGGGACTTAACCGAAAGTAAAATTATTGCAGTAATTCAGAGAAAAAGATTGAAACAACCTAATGCCGAAGATTATTTACCAATACGACACTACCTCCACTTATTTGGCTTTTCCCTAAATTGCGAATTTTATGGGGTAAATATTGTTACATCCAGATGTTAAATGCTGAATTTTCATTTTTCTTATCAAATAATGCACAAGTAAGCAGGATATATTTCAATGAAAACAAATCTCTAAAACAAATATAAAACAAAGACAGAAGGTTTCTATAATACTTGTTTAACAAGAAAATTGTAGAGACACAAAGAGATTGAGTAGAGTGATTACACTTGCAAAAGAAAGTGCAAATATTTATTTTGTTGCTTATCATAATATTCTAAACAAACAGATAACTTGCTTCATCTGAAGTAAAAGCTTTCGCTAATCTCACAAACGTTCATCAAAATATTCCAAAATAAAATGACACGATAAAAGGCATTGACATGCTCCTGGAAACTGTTGTTTGCCCAGAAAGAAATTTACACTAAATGGATAATGCAGTGGGAAGCCTATAACATATTAGGCCTGCAAAACAAACAGTGCTAAAAAGAGTACTCCATTAGAATTCTTTAGTTACCAGGACTCAACACACACACTTTTCTTTTATCCCCACAATGTTGACGTTTCGAGTTGAAATCAGGTAGTTATTATTTAACCAACCAATTCAACAGAGTAATCAAGAAATTAGATCAGGGGGAAACAAAACCACACATATTGACACAACATAAATATAAAAACAGAAAAATAAAGTTGAATTGACAATAGAAAAGAATTTCGTGAAATACAAGTGTGTAAACGCAGTGATAGAAGAATTATTAGAGAGGTAAGTTATATGACAAATTTTCAGATCAATATTCTGTTTTACCTTGGATCCTAGAACAAAAATCACTACTAATTCGTAGAATCTTCTTGTGGAACAAAAAATCTCCGTTTTTATCTTTTTTTGATAATAGTAACAGTTCCAATGCTTTTTGCAATTATTGACCGAAAATACAATATAAAATATAAGAAAAAAAAAAGAAAAAAAGAAAAAAGTAAAACATTATAATATTAGGCTTATTTCAAGAAAATGTTTAGTTTGGTTGATTTTAAAATTGTTTTCATGCATAAAAAAGTTGAAAATACTGTAAATAGAATTATAAAAAATATAAACCTTTGCCTGAATTCTTTTTCTTTTTTTCTGTTGTTAAAAGAATTTGTCATTCGAGTGCTTGCAACATAAACACATAAGAGATTCCACGCCTAATTCATTGTGGGACAAAGATTTTGCTGAACCACAGTGGCAAGTCCACTGAAACAAATCCTGCAATTATTCGTTTTGAAAGCAATTCTTCTGCAAAAAAGTATAAATAAGAAGCTTGAAATTAAAATTTAAAAAAATATAAAGATGTACCTCAATGTGCAATTCCTCCAAAAGATATGTATGTTTAAATACAATTGTTTCTCCTCAATTGAGATCTCTCTTTAAACTTTTAGCTATGAAGACTTCTTTGACAGCATTCCTACTAATGAGTTTGTTCATACTGATCACCTTCTCTGAAGAACGCCATATAAATTTGAATAGAAATGAATTGGATGAAGACGCATTAGCTGAACTATATGAAGACCTAACAGAAAATGACGTAAACGACGAATTGCTAGATTATGGAGAACTTACACCTCAAGCAGCATGCCAACCTGTTTGCAGCAATATTTGTTTGAATGGCACCTGTAAATATATCTGTGTCAAAGATTTGGATAAATGCAGTCCTATTTAAGAAAAAAAACGTGTATTTATACAAAATACGTCGTAAATGTTCTAATATATTTATAGTTACCATACACTTTGGCCTTCCATTAAGCTGGGTTTAGCAAGCTAAAACTGTTTATAAAATCAACAGACACAGAAATGAACACAGACACAGACTGGGATAACTAAGGGTATCAAGTTTTTTGGGGGACATCTAATTAGGGCAGGCATAATATGGAAATAATATATGCAATGAAATATAAGAAAATTGCTATATTTTTTCTGGATACCTTTAGGGTTATAGCTGCAGAAATGCCTGAACACATTTCTGTGTACATTTTTTAATTAGCTTTTGACAAATAATACTCAGGTTTAAAGCTCCTTATTAGTTGCTCTACTGGGAGTAAAAGGAGAGGGAAGTATTATGTTTAGCCCCTCAAGCTTATAGGTCGTTGAGTACCACAACCTTTAAATATATTTTCTGTCCTTGTAAAAGTCTAGACCGGAAATAAATTGTACATTTACATTGTAATGCGAAGAAAAAGACGTTGAAGGACTACACAGTATATACTTATAGTTGTGAGTTATATTTACCAATGTAAAGATTATTACATTATGGCACTTGCACAAATCGGTGTGAACATCACACACTTGCAAAAAAATAACCGGTAACCTTTCCTGCAGCAAAGCTTTAAAAGTGGAGGAAGTACACTATGCTTGAGTAAAGAAGAAAGTGACCACTTCAGATACTACTAACAGATTAGGATGTTATATCTCAAAAACTGCTCTAGAAGCATCTTTGAAAATTTATAAAAGTGGTCAACTCTAAAATACAAAAAATCATCTTTGAAAAAAACTTGAAAAGCCATAATAACGGCTTAAAAATTTACTTCTTGCAAAATGAAATTGGAGTTTTGAGGCGCCCTGATTGCTACACGTCTGGTCTTTTTTATAAGCAACTTATTTAATTTCAATGGAGATTTTCTGAAATGTTATTGAGTCATACTGCTGTTTATACCTTTAAAATTACTTTTAGCAAGATCCCTGTATATCTATCAATTTACTTTTTCATTTTTTTTCAATATTTTGCAAGTTAGCAGTTAAAAGTGCTTATAAACATTGTTTCCTATAAAATAGATGTGTATTCAGTTGACATATAGAAGTTACTTTCTAATTTTTTGCAGAATACAGATGGAAAATAATTTACATGAATAATTTTGGGCATTTTTTTTATTCATTTTATTATTTAGTGGGGTCAAAAATTGAGTCATTATAAAAAGCCACTCTACTTAATTGTTTAGTGTCTCTTAAATCTTCTATGCATTTTCAAAATTTTCCATGTTTTATATTTACTTTAGAGATTTTTCTTACTGAAATATCCTGCTTACTTGTGCATGTTTGATAAGAAAGATGAAAATCAGCATTTATCATCCAATGGAACAATATTTACCCAATAAAATTCGCAATTCTGGGAAAATCCCATTCCTGGGGAGTTAGTGACATATATTTGTAATAATCTTCGTCCTTATATTTTTCCAATCTTCTCAGAATATCGCAATGTTGATTTTACGTCACCAAGTTTTCATTTTTAAAAGCGATACATTGTAGTTGTTAAGTGTTTTACTTTTAAACAAGGTGTTTCACATTAAAAAAAAAATATTGTGATGATGGCCAATTTTTTTTTTTAAATAAAGATTTCGGCATACTTCGCATAATGACAAAACTTCTAAATCCATCAAAATTGTTCACATCAATCTAACAATTCCTATACAACTTTACAAGCTCTTTCATGTATAATGAACTTAAATATTTTTGTTTATTAAAAAGTTTATGAAACTTTTGTACATTCGCACACATTTTCTGCAGAAAAAGCAAGATCATATGGTGTAAGATGGCTATTATTGATATTTAGACAAATTGTTTGAAACTTGTAATTCTAAAGACACTGAAATTATTTTTTATTTATTTGATGTAAATAATTCGTTTTTTAAACGGATTAATTTGACTTTTGTGGTCTGTTGTTTACATCTTCTATTTACAGGAAAGTGTGTCAGTCCATTGATCTCAATGCAAAATCAAAACATTATGTTGCACGAAAAGTGGTCTATACGGATAATTCACATCAGCACTTGGCAAAATGATGATGTGAATGCCAACCATGATAACAAAGTTGGCATGCAAATAACACCAGCAATTTTTTCACAAAACTTGCAAAATTGGTATCCTACTTTTAATTACATTTGAAGGTATTTCTGATACGGTGTTACACAAAATCAAAAACACTTACAATAAACAGTAGATTCTGCTATTTGCCATGGCTCTCCTTGTCATCTCAAACAAGCACCAACCATAAATCATCATTATAATCACACAATATTAACCATGACAACTTCATATCTTGACAAGCAAGTTACGCTTTTTCAGGACGATTTTACAGTACAGAAAGTTATGTTTAAAAGTAATATTTCCATCCTGTTTTTGACCCCATTGCTTCTATCATAAAAGTAAAAAAGATAATTCTCTTAAATTTTATCTTGCTTTGAAAATCCTTTTACGAATTCCCAACTGTTTCCATAGTTTTTTAACCACAAGATTTTTAAGGTTCCAACAATAATTGAGGATTATTATCTATTTATCTATGTGCATCACAAACAAGTCTAAAAAATTCTAACTCTGAAATATACTAAATTTTGATCACCCACAAAAAAAATATATAATGTGAGATACATCGAACTTGGCCAACTGCAAAAATTAATTCCACTAAAGTGCAGAAATTTTTATAGGGTTTTTTGAAATGCAATTTTTTTCCAGTAAAAGATGTCTGACAATAAGTACCGAATATTATTCCCTCCACATGATGGACACTTTCAATAATTAGGCTTCAAGATTAAAAACATTTTAAAAAAGGTAGTCAAACTGTGTGCAAACTCACTGTCCTTGGAATGCCTTGTAAGCACTTATAATTTTAGAAGATCCCCTACTTGCATATAATATTAGTAGGTTAACGAACATAGTTAAGCTATAAAAAATTAAAAAAGAGAGACTATTACTGCTAGACTATTACTACAATTAACAAGGTTAAACGGACAAACAAAATTTGGAAATGTAAAACAGCATAAGAACAATCACAATGGGACAAGTCACAAGTCCACTAGCCTGAAAAAGCACATGAAAGATTTTATTAGCTGTTTTAGCTGCTTGTGAAATACATTTGTGATATAAACAAGTTAAATAAAGGTTACCCTGTCTTGATAAATAGGCCTGAAATCAATTAAAGTTGCAAAAAATACTACATTTGCGAGAAAATATTTTCACGAAATATCTCCACACGCCTGGTTCGCGAAAATTAATCTTCACTAAATGCATTTTTTTGGAGTAAGTCTTTGCAGAAATTATTCAACTTAAGGTATAGATGACTTCCACTGAATACTTTTTTATATAGGAATATGCTTTATAAGAACATTTGGCTAATTTTTACTTACAAATTAAGAATATCTTAAAAAAAATCATCCGGCCAAAGTTAATTATTAGCTTTTTTCATTTCTCACAACTAATCTAAACTAAAAAATATCAACATCACACATGTTTCCTTCAAATGTCTGTGTCCAAAACAATATTGCGCACAAATATTCTAAGAATAATTTCAGTGTGAAAATTGATGAAATTCAAGAATATTCAGCTTGCTTTAATTTTTTTCATTTTTAAATAAAATTGTTAACGATATTACTTGTCTCGCCCCATTTTCAGTTTAAGCACACATTTCCGTGTTGCTTGGTCACATTGTTGAGCAGGTCATATATGTGATCAAAGTAGACTTTTTATCTTTTAAGAAGACAACAATTTTAAAAATCGAAGCACAAATTAAAACATTAAAAAAAAAAACATAACCGTGCAAAATTCAAATTAGAATTAGGCTAAAGATACTTAAGTATGTGCAATAAACTTAACATCTCACCAGCAGAAAAAACACTTTGTTAGTCATGATCACATTTCTTTTAAACACCGAATAACAAAATGACTATACAATCTAAAACTATCCACAAGGAAAAGAGTTTGTTACAGTTTGATCTGTTTTGTTTCACCTGTCGGTTTTCCGCCTTCCCATTTTGTTAACTTTAAACCAGATTCTTTCTTTAACATGGCGTCAGTTTGAAATTCAGGTTTCAAACACCGTCTAACTGCCTGGGCAGCAATACGAGAAAATTGTAAATAATTTAGTCCAGCTTGTCTCCAGTATGCAACCATTTTGTTTTCAGCAACAATGTTCCAACAACAGGAATTTTATATATACTAATTCAATTTTAGTTGCTAAAAACAAATAGTAAGTAAGTAAGTAAGTAAATATCTTTTCTAAGGAATAATATATACAATAACATATGCTACACAAAAAAACCTATATAAAAGGCTATCTAGTCTGTGAACATATATATTTATTCTTTTTTTCCAGTCAAGTGGCAAACAAGTTACGGCG
Organism: Hydractinia echinata; assembly: GCA_030067915.1. NCBI lineage: Eukaryota > Metazoa > Cnidaria > Hydrozoa > Anthoathecata > Hydractiniidae > Hydractinia > Hydractinia echinata. The sequence continues at coordinate 256,850 of JASGCC010000102.1, read as the reverse complement.
GGGGGAGGTGGATGGGTTGACAGTTAGTAAATTTATTTTTAAGAATAGAACACTTTCGCTAGGGTGCTTAATGTAATGCTAGGGTGCTTAATGTATAGTGGTAAAAGAAGACTGAATTCGCTTGGGTTAGTACATCGAGGATAGATGAGTGAGAGAAACTAGAATCGATTTTAGCTCCTCTAGTATCTTAACAGACATTTGTGAATCCATTATATGTGATAGATGATAAAGATAAATAATCAAAATACATCTCTTTAATAATAGCCGTATTCCGTCTGTCTGTTCGTGCGTCAAAGGCGACTCCTGTTACGGAAACACGAAATGCCATATATAAAGGACGGGCGACCCCGTGGATTATTCCACGGGTTAACGACTAGTCTTTATTATAATACCCGTGTGCGTCTGTCTGTCACGCAAAATGGTACCGTAAGTAGCGAGACGCGCTTAAGTGGTATAAAAAGGATGGGCGGACCCGTGGATTCTTCCACGGGCCATCGACTAGTCTATATTATAATACCCGAATGCGTCTGTCTGTCATGCAAAATGGTAACCGCAGTAGCGAGACACACGAAATGCGGCTAATAAAGGACAGGCGAACCCGTGGATTTCTCCACGGGTTATCGACTAGTAATAAGAATTAGAATTACTAGCGATTTTGTCGAACCACGAGGCCACCACGTCCACCATCTTTGCCGCCATCATGAAAGAGTATATATGTAGGTACAAATCCACTTCAGGCTTTAACATGTAAATTTTCATATAGAATTATACACTTATAACAAATAAAGTATTAATAAGCAATTTCATATGGAGAGAAGAACTTGCCAGAAGCAAATATTGTCACCACGTATCAGGTAGAAAGAAGAGTATTAGCTGTACTGCCATTGTTTAAAATAATTTTAGGAATAATTTTCCAAAATATATAAAGTTTCCATACGTTATTGCAAAAATTTCAGTTATATTCAGGTTGTGATGGAATAAGAGAATTAAATAGGTGGTTCAAATAAGTTGAAAACTACTACAGCCCTAATAGTAGGAGCAAGTGATCACTTTCATACGCACAAAGATCGGGGGAAGAGTGTGTTTCCCAGCATAGGTTGCTGGTTTGTGATATTATCCTGAAGAGTGTTAAAGAAGCCAAGGGAAAGTACAGGCCCGTCGTAAAGTCTGGAAGCTGAAGGAAGAGATTGTAGCAAGACAATTTAGTGCAAAAGTTCAGCAGTTAGCCCACAATGGTCAATGTGATAGTGACAATGTTGAAAGTACTTGGACTACTTTGAAGAATTGTCTTCTAGAAGCTTCTGATGATACCTGTGGGTGGACGAAAGGACCAGCTAGACATAGACAGACCTGGTGGTGGAATAATGAGGTTGACCAGTGTATAAAGGAAAAGAGGAAACTTTGGAAAGAGTGGAAGTCGGGTGGTAGTAAAAATACTTACTTAGAAGCTAAGCGTCGTGCTCGTACAGCAGTGTATAAGGCAAAATCAGAAGCAGAGAGAAACAGATTTGCAGATGTGTTAAGAAGGGAAGACCAGCGCAATGAGGTATTCAAGATAGCAAAGCAAATGAAGAAGACTAATCAAGATGTTGTAGGTGAGAAGTGTATACGTAATGATGAAGGTGTTTTGGCTAGCACAGAGGAGGAGAAAAGGGTAGCTTGGAAGAATTATTATCAGAGGTTGCTTAACACTGAGTTTGATTGGGATGAGGATAATTTGTCTGATGATGATGTTGTAGAAGGGCCAGCTATGCAGATCAAGACAGAATGGGTAGTGTAGGCTATTAGGAAATTGAAGATTGGCAAGGCTGCAGGAGTATCAGGTATTGTTGCAGAGATGGTAAAAGCATCTGGATATATTGGAGTTGAGCTTATTACAAGTCTTGCTAATCAGATTATAAAGGATGGTGCTATTCCAAGTGAGTGGCAGTCAAGTGTAATAGTGAATTGTTTCAAGGGCAAGGGTGATGCATTAGAAAGAGGTAACTATAGAGGTTTGAAGTTGGTTGATCAAGTAATGAAAGTTATTGAAAGAGTGATTGATAAGTTACTTAGAGAAAGAATTGATATAGATAAGATGCAATTTGGTTTTGTTCCACGGCGTGGCACTACAGATGCAATATTTTTACTCAGACAGCTTCAGGAAAAGTATTTAGGAAAGAGAAAGAATCTCTACTTTGCCTTTGTAGATTTAGAGAAAGCTTTTGATAGAGTGCCACGTAAAGTTATTTGGTGGGCTATGAGAAAATTAGGTGTGGATGAGTGGCTAGTTACGATGGTACAGTCTATGTACAGTAATGCTAGAAGTCGTGTCAGGATTAAAGATTCACTTAGTGATGAATTTAGTGTAAATGTTGGTGTACATCAAGGTTCTGTACTTAGTCCTTTGTTGTTTGTTCTAGTCTTAGAAGCGCTGTCGATGGAGTTCAGAACAGGTTGTTCATGGGAGTTATTGTATGCAGATTGATTTGTTTCTCATAGCAGAGTCGATGGAAGAATTAGTTGAAAAGTTTTAGAAGTGGAAGAAAGGACTAGAAGAGAAAGGGCTAAGGGTGAACACAGCAAAGTCTAAAGTCATGATTAGTAGCATTGCAGCCAGGTGTGACCTTGTAGTTGGAAAGTGGCCTTGTGGAGTTTGCAGGAAAGGGGTTGGTAGTAACTCAATTTTTTGTCAGACTTGCAAGCATTGGGTACATAAGAAGTGCAGTAGTATTGGTGGAAGGTTAAGAGCTGACATTCAGTTTGTATGCAAGCGTTGCAAAGGTGTGATTATAGAGAATGAAGTATTTCCAGCTTTAATGATGTACAACAGTGGCTCATTAGAGATAGTTGAGAACTTCTGTTACTTAGGTGATATGTTGGGCAGTGAAGGGGGTGTTGGAAGAAGTGTTACTTGCAGGATAGGTTCTGCTTGGAAAAAGTTCAGAGAGTTACTGCCTTTGTTGACTAGCAGAGTCTTGTCAATTGAGGTAAAAGGTAGGTTGTATGAGGCCTGTGTAAGAAGTGTTATGTTGTACAGTAGTGAGACATGGGCAGTGAAGCAGGAAGATCTTGACCGTTTAGAAAGGAATGATATGAGAATGGTTAGGTGGATGTGTAACGCCAGTCTGAGAGACAGAAAGAGTTCAGATGAGCTAAGAAGCAGGCTAAGTATCCGTAGAATTAAAGATGTTATTCAGATAAGAAGATTGAATTGGCTGGGGCACTTGGAAAGAATGGAGGAGGATAATTGGGTAAGAAAGTGTAGAGGCTTGATAGTTCCTGGGGCAAAGCCCAGAGGCAGACCGAGAAAGACTTGGCAGGAGGTTATAAGGACAGACTTGATACAGAGGAAGTTGAGTTTAGATCTAACACAGTCTAGATCAGATTGGAAGAGGGTCATTAATATACCCCGTCCAACCCATGCTAGCATTGAAAACGGACGTTAAGCAGAGAATGATGATGATGATGATGATGATGAAAGACACCCAATTCTGAGAAATAAGATACCGTAATGCTTCGAATAAACGCCAGGGTGTTTATTAAATTTTTTGACATTTTTGGGGGGCGTCTAAAAAGTGTAAGTACCAAGAGAGAGAAAAAATGTTAGACTGTTAGAGTTTTATCAACATACTTAAAATTAAAAAAAAAAATTTTTTAAATAAAAATGACCCTGAAGAGGGTTACCGTATCCTTAAAGGGAAGCAACATAAAAAATGAACTTCATTAACATTTCCCCAGGAGAACACAACTAAACCGTATACAATTTAAATCTTTTTGCAACACAATCAAAGTACTGTTCATTTAAGTCATTATTCTGAACCCCTTTAAAAATAATGAAAACAACTTTTTCTTTATCACAAGTTTTAATACCAGTACAGTAGGTATTATAAAAGTCCTAAACTTAAAGTCTGAAAATATCATGTCAGTGGCAGTCGTAACGAACAGAGATGAATGGCGGGAAATTTGAAATCATTTTCATTTGAAATCATATTGCATAAAAAATACACTGAGTTTCAACGTTTTGACAGGATTTGTGTGCATATACTGAAAAAATCAGACACAACAACAGGCAATAAAACAAAGACTAAAAAAGTTAGATTATGGTGAAAAACCTTTCTGTTGTGGTGTTGTTCTGCCCAGATTGCAAATGCGGCCTGTTTATAAACAGGACGGCGGGATTATGTACGCATGGCCGGATTATGTTTTTTTGCCCTGATTATGTTGTGGTGACCGGATTATGAACGCTGATATATTGGCTGGCCAGGCAGGCTGTGATTGGCATTTTCTTCAAATTTTGTGAATGATCTGCAAGATCAAACACCATTGAAAACTAGGCATGGCGAAAGAAAAAGTCTTGACGTAATAATTATTATAAACTCCTTTTTTGAGTACATTTCAACATAATATACTTTGAAGTAACTAAATTTCACGGAAATAGATTTTGTGGGTGGGCTCATTTTTATTTTTCGCAGGAATTGAATTCTGGGGATGACTTAAATTATTCGTTTTGCAGGAATTTAGTTTGGCGAAAAGTTATGAAACTTGCAAATCCTAAAAATGAGTTTTCATGAAATTTCGTTTCATTTGAGAACAACAACAACTTTGACACCAGGGCTATTTGCTTGTCAGAAGTGATGACGAATGATATAAAAGCCGACCGGCCCTGATTATGTTTGTTTTATAAGTGAGAAATAATATAGAAGTGTTGCACATAAGCCGGCCTGCCCCGATTATGTTTGTTTTATATAAGTCCCAAATAATATATTTAAATGTCATACCAGCCGGCCAGTCCTGATTATGTTGCCCCGTTATGTATTTTCTGTCCTGTTTATAAACGGGGCAAGCTGGCGTACATAATCTGGGCAACGTTCATAATCCGAGCAGCATTCATAATCCAGGCAGAAAAATGTCTCTCATCTTGCAGGCTTGTAAAGAGGTCTACCTTTTATCAGTCCGGGAAAACGGCACCCTCTTAAAACTTACACATGTACAAAAGGAGCCCTTGAAACTTTATAAACCAAACAAAAGCAAAATAAATGGCAGTTTTGTTATCACAGGGGATCAGGTTTGACATTAAAATATAAGTTAATCTTATTTTTAAATAGATAGTGTTTGTATGATTAGTTTCTCAGAAATCAGCTTTGCAGACATAAAGTTTTAGAATCTGTCAAAAATTTGTCAATATCTGCTTTGATGTGACTTTTAAATTGTCAGACCACAGCCAATCTTTGTCTGCAAACATTTTATTAGCGGGGATTCGACTGGTCTGTCTTTATCAACCAGAAAGTGATTCAGTACTTTTGCTTGCTAGGTTTTCCTCCTATATTTCTATATCCCCAGAACTTTTAGATCAAGTATCAAAAATTAGCACCCATGCCAAATTCAATGTAGCTAGCTAGCTAGCTATAAACTGAGTACCACAGACGTTTCTAGAGAAATGAACAATTTATAAAGGGTTATACATCCTTTATCAATTGACTAATGATAAGTTAAAAACTTGATTGCAAGGAATCCAAGTTCCTGAGCACCAGGACAGGGCAAGCAACCAGCAATAGATCTATCTATCTATCTACCATGAGCAACATTTATGAGCAACAGCCTGAGATCTGCAGCGTGAAAGAATCGAGTTTAACTATTATTTTGAAGAGCTTCATATTTTGTGCAACGCTGACAAAAATTTACCATGTGATGTTAAAAACATTTATTATGTACCACGTGACATATATTTAGATTCTATATCTTCCCGCACTGAAATACATATCGGAAATCAGTTCACGACAGCTGGTCCATCAAGCCAATAATAATATAGAACACTTTGAAGCAAGATAAATTTCAGAGGAACATTCTGATCTGACTGAGGTGTGCGAAGGAAAGAAATGTGGTATTGCAGAAGATTCAATTAATCTATATTGCCCAAGAAGGGCAAATGACCAAATGTCCATAATTCGCTTGTTATACTTGTCACTTGTGTTAATTTTTAAATTTACCAGTTCTTTAAAAGTAAACGGTATGTTATGTTTTCTTTTTATCAAAAAATCCAACCACTACTACTAAAGTTTCAATTATAATGTATTTTTATGTGCAGAAAAATAAAGAAATTGGGGTAAATTAACTAGAAATTTAACGTAATTCACTGATGTATAGCTTGGAATTGTTGGGAACTAGTGATTTATATTTTATATATAATATGTTGTTAGCCTCACTAATTCAAAGGGATATACTCTGTCAATTGTTTTCAAGAGGGACCACGAGGGAGGTTCTAGATCAACTTTTCCTTTTTTTTATTTAATCAATCTACAGCAATTTTTTGCTTCCTGCACTATCCCATGTTGATAATTATCAAGTAATCTAAGGCAATTTTGATCCTTTTTTGATAGTTTTTTAAACAATTTAAGTGAATGTGTTTCCTTCGCACAATCTTGTTTTGATGGTTGTTAAATGATCTATGGCGATATTTTTGCTTCCTACAATCCCTTTTTGAATGTGTTAAATGATCTACGGCAATGTTTTTGCTTCCTTCAATCACGTTATGATACTTCTTAAATGATCTATGAATATATATATGTTTTCGCTTTAGAAGTGTCTGCTGCACCAGTACTGGAATCATAGATTAAAAAACTACTGAACCGGTACTGGGTTCGTAGATTTCAGAACTACTGCACCGGTAATGAAACTTTACTACCGAACCCCATATTTGTAAATTTAGTGCACCGGCACAGGATCTAAACTTTATTTCCAGCCTTATCCGACGAGGATTATCTAACGTAGACATCAACAAAATTCTTTGTTGTATCTAATTATATTTTCAATTCTTGAAAAGTCGAAAATTTTCCCCAACAATAGAAGTATATATAATCGACATAGTGAATTTATGCCTATCGAGATGCCGTATTAAAACTATAAAATTCTTCAGCGAAAAAGAATATCTTTTCCCGCGTATGAAAGCAGTATGGTTGGTTTCTTCAAGGAAACTTCAAGCGTCTTGTTATCTAAGTTCTTACTTATTTAATATATGTAAGGGTTTGCATCCACAAAATAGAAACCAGGCTTTTGCTTCTTTGAAATGAATCATTCTATTGAAATGTTCGAAACGGTCAAGGGATTAAACATGTATTTCGCAAGAACCTCTTCAAGTTGAATTATTAAGGTATGAGAATTTATCATTTTTAGTAATATATATATATATACTTATTTTATCGTCTTCGTTGTCAAAATAAAATTTTACACAAAAAACTAGGAAGTTTGCTGGAAAATCCTTTGCTGGTTCACTAGCTGTGAGCCGGAGAAATCTGGTTCCGGTTCAGTAGTTTTTCAATGTACGATTCCGGTACCAGTGCAGCAGACACTTCGTTTCGCTTTTTATGATCCCTTTTTGGAATTTTTTTAAAAAGCAAACCATGTTTTTGTTTCCTACAATCTGCTTTTGATTGTTTTTAAACAATCTACAGCGATGTCATTAGATCGTTCTGAAATAATCTGGGTGGTGTTTTTGCTTTATACAATTCCGTCTTTATAGTTTCAAATGATCTTAAGGTGATATTTTAGCTTCCTGCAATCTACTTCCTGTGATCCCATTGTAATGTTTTTTAAATGATCATTTTTTTGCTTCCAACGATCCCGTTTTGATAATTTTTAAACAATCTACAAAGACGTCTCGGCATTCTTCAATCTTGTTTTGATATTTTTCTAACGAAGAATCAGAGATTTACAAAATTTGATAATTAAAATTCTTTAGAAATCAATGATGTGTGATAACTATGTGTAAGGAGCGATTTTGAAACAATTTAAACTGAAACAATTCCACAAAGTGTTAAGACGTCTTAAATTTGATTTTTTTAAACAATTGCAACATGATTTTCATTACAACTAAGCGATTAAAGGAATTCGAAACTATTTTTTTATATATAAATTTTTTTAAATTTTTGGTAAATTTCATCTTAAAATCATATATATAAGAGATCGTTTTAAAAATAATATTATACAAAATTAAAATGATTGTTTTTTAAATGATCGTGAAGACAATCCCCAATATGGTGCTATAGTTATTCTAAAATATATTTTTTTTAAACAAATTTATAAACAAAGATTTATGTTATTTCCACATTTAAAGCGACCTACATAATTTTTTCAGAGAAGCAGGCAAATGAACACCACCAATCACCAGTTAATCCTGAAACCTTTTTATCTATATAATTGGTATTGTAAAATATTCTAACACAGTGTAACTAGGATTAGCAAACTTGTAAGCTTGTTATCCTGAAGATGACGTAGAAACGTGTAGAAACATGTCATCAAAAATGTTGTTATGTTTGAAAATATTCACTGCATGTGTGCTCTTTATGTTCCTTTGAAAATATTAAAGGTTCAAATACAGAATTAAGTGATCAAAAAACTTAGGGACCGTCTCCACCATCGTTTCACATTTTATACGAATTGAAACGATTATGATCGTTTCGTGATCAAATCATCATTTTTTAAAATCGTTTCAGATCGTTTCATGAAACAAATTTTAAAATTACGAAACGATTATGAAACGATTTAAAATAAAATAAAATTTGTGAGTTAAAAAATGAAACGAATGCAAAACGAATGGGAAACGATTAGAAACAAAGTTCCGAAACGATTAAGAATCAACTTCTGAAACGATTCTGAAACGAATTGTAAAACGAATTTTGTTTTTCTTTGAAGCTTAATTAAAAAACAATTTAAACGCAATAAAAATCGATTCTTAAAAATTATTTTAAAGCAGGTGTCGATCCTACAGAAGGCGTCATTTACAAGCTTAAACTTCTTTTATATCTACGTACGTTTTTAAAGAAATCTTATATTTATTGTTTATTCATACGTTTATAGTTTTTCTAAAAACTAAAACATCATGTCGACGTTGGATGAGAGTGAATTTGAAGATTTAGATTGGTTGTTTGAAAGTTATCCAAAAAGTTCGGAATTTGAATGAAGAACATGCGCATTTAAAAATGAATTATTTTTAGAAATTGAATACGTTGCATTGCGTAATAACACCTGTTGTTCTTTTCGAATGTTACTGGATTTTTATGTTTCAAGATGAATTCATTAGGTTAGGGCATCATTAGGTTGTATATCGCAGACGTCATCGGTGGCATGCTTCGAAAATGCTTGTCACTGGCACAGCTTAACATGAAGCAAAACTGTACAGGAGACTCAATTGTTAGAGTCTTCGCAGAACGTCTCTTCTCACAAAACCGAGGGCAGGGCTTACTTATTGCCTGCTGTGTCGTGTGGGAGACAGAACTTCTGGACTTCTTTTTAATACGATATACAATTTTTTCGATTATTATTACTAAACATATTTTGTTATTACATTGCGAAAAAAGATTTTACGATATGCGAATATTATGTCTAATAAATAGATAAATCTTATCTAAGAAAAAAGTTATTTGCGAATTATCCTTTCTCACAATTTTTGAAATTTCGAGTGCAGCGCGCTACGTAGTTAAAACTATGCGTATTTATTTAAAAACTTTAGAATTTACTTAGTAACTGGTTCTATAGAAATCGGCTACAAATAGTACACATGATAATTGCAATGTGATAAATTAGAAACGATTTTGAAACGATCTACAGGCAACGAAACGAAGCGTTTGTAAAAAAGTTTGAAACAATTTTAAAATGGAGTTGAAACGAATTTATATGAAGCGATTACGATACGATTGCACCAATCCACCAGTAAATGTAGAGCAGTAGACATCTTTATAAGAAACAAGTCTATAAGAAATTAGCCAACCTCGGCAGGCTAATCTTCAACATTTAGAAAGTTATACATAACAGATGGGAGGCAAATAAAAAAGTTTTTTCGTGAAATAAGCAACATGTTTAACACTTACAAAAATTCCATGATACTGCGTTGCATTTTATTTTAAGCACTTAGAAAAAATACATATACAAACATAGCAAATGTTGCATATAAAAACCATAGTTCAAAACTCAAAAAAGACATAAGACTGTTTTAAGAAAATCTTTGGAGTCAAATCAAGAAACTTATAAAATTTATGCTCAACGAAATATTTTGTGTTCAAACCATATTTGATAAAAAACATAAAAATGTAATAAACATTAGGTTTTAGAGTGGGAAATATTAAAACCAATGTAAGAATTCATAAGAGTTCACTGTAATATGCCAAAAATATCTATAAAGTTATACTTAAATATAACTACAATACACATAGATATGCTTATAAACTTTAAGCATACCTAAAGTTTATAAGCATGTCTAAGCTAAGATAAATTCAAGGATAAGATATATATACAGGCTAAAAGTTAAAAGTTAAAAACGCCCATGTGTGGCACATCACTCTCTCAAATTAACAATGAAGTATGATGATTATTAAGGGATGCAAAAAAAGCATAATAGGCGTGCAGCGTATCGTGCGTGTTGCGCACAATTCGGGATGCTATCGCGATAGTAAAGATTTTTAGCATTGTGAAAGTCGGGATCCATCGTGGGATCGACTTTTACGATGTATTGTGATTTTTGCAATCCACATCGCGACTGTCATGATACATCTTTAAACATTATAATAATCACTTAATTAGTGTCATGAGAGAATAACGCCATTAAATATAAATAAATGTTTTTTTGTTTTGTTTTTAAATCAAAAATATTTTCGTTGTTGTAAGCTTCTTTCTTGTTTAGACGACTCCAACTTAATTAGTTGTTCTTCGGGTCTGACTGACCCTAATTTTCACGAAAACAAAAAAATAATATCAGGCAAAAAAGTTTTAAAGAACAAAAAAAGATGAATAATTTTGTAATTACAAAAATATAGTAACGTGGTTTAATAGAAGTTTAAATTTTTATGTGATTTATAACAAAAATTAGCTACTTTCGCTAAAATAGTTTAATACAAGTAAAAAATGTGTGATTTGGTATGGGCTGCGGTCTGTCATGGTGGTAACGAAAAGTTGAAAGGGCCGCGAATAGTATCAAAATCAAAGCCACCACAAATAGCGCGCTATATTGACCAAAAGTTTTTGTTTATGTATTGTTTTTTTGCATATAGCAGTGTTTTTTGTTGTTTTCTTATTATCATGTAGCTTTATATAGTATACCCAAAATAATGAAACCAGTAGATATATATTCTATTCAAATTTCAAGAAATCTCGCATTAAATGAGGGTGTTCATTGTCTTGAAATGATTGTTTTGATTTACTGTATGTTGACAATGTTATAATGTTTGAAATTGACTCGAGTTGTGTGCTCTCCAGCATTATCTTAGTTATCGGAAAATAGTCACAACTTTTAATATGATTCAATTTATCATCATCTCTTTCTCTAAGTTTGTGCCTTAACATTTTAATTATTTATCATCATAGTGTTGTGTGAGTGTTCAAACCGCTTCAGTTCTTGTTGATTTCCGCCAGCGAAGGCGGAATCTTTAAAATCGCCTGAGGAGATAGATAGAGAGAGAGATAGATAGATAGAGAGATAGATAGAGACAGCGCAGCTAGGCTGGACGCCCGAAACTTATCTAGGCTAAGATTTTTTTCTGAGAACGAGGCTAAATTGAGTTTTAAGCCAATAAGAATCCTAACAGTGCAACAAATTGTTTTTTTATCCAATGAACAATACTTTATTTTAAAGTTATATATATGCTATCGAAAGTTAAAGCTCGTGCAGTGTAGCATAATGAAGATCGTCTTATAATGCGCCATGATGTTATTAACGTTTCCCTTTAATAATTACGCCATTTCCTTCTGTACAATTTCGCAAGCACGTAGACTAAAGCTGTATTCAGCAGAACTAATTACTTATTCATTATTAATTTAAAGAGGAATTGTTGAGGCTGGATATTTTTGGTGAAAGATAATGTATTATAGCTATAAAATCGTGACAAGTCACGATTTTATATCTTTTTCAGATTATTGCTAATGGCGGAAATCCTTAAGCCGCAGGGCTTCTTGTTGTTTTAACATGAGACATCAGAAATTCGATTGACAATATTTTATGTTAAAACTTGGACATCCATGTGTATGTGTACAAATTAAAACAACATTTTACGACGTTTCGGGTGTCATACACCCATTTTCAAGTAAAATAAAAATTATACAACAGGTCTATATAAACAAGAACGTTGCCATAGATACAATATATATAAACATATAATCAATATAATATTTAAGTATAAAGTATGTGTACAATACGAATGTGTGATCAAACCGGACGGTTTTCTTGTTCTTCATTATTTCAAGTGGGAGAAGAATAACCTGCTGTATAAATTTGGAAACAGCCCAAGTATAAATTGCTATATAACTTTCAAAACAACACAAGTATATATATTCTGTATAACTTTCAAAACAGCACAAGAATAAATCTTGCTGTATAGCTTTCAAAACAGCACAAGAATAATTCTTGCTGTATAACTTTCAAAAGAACACAAAAAAAATTCTTTCTGCATAACTTTTAAAAACAAGTTTTTAAGCATGCAAGTATTTTTATCTTTTCACCTTGAGTGCTAGTTACGTTTTTTTAGTGAGACAAATTATTTTTTTTTCTTCGTATCAAAAAATAATAACTGCGTGCGTTATGCGAAAATACATAGAAAAATATGCTTGTCGTAACACCCTCCTCCGTTGTTATTTTTTTATATTTTTGTTGTTCCGACCATACATTCTCAATAAAATTATTTTTATTTTGCCGACCGACTGACCGTAAGCTACTATCGACTTCGCCCGTAGAACAACTAATTAAGTTGGAGTCGCCTTATTTCTAAAATCTAATTTCCAATAAAAATATATTACAAGATGCAAAATATTTTTTAATGTAAAAAAAAAACAGAGACACAAGATTAAATACGCATCTATTGTTTAATATTTTTAATGTTATTCACGATCCATTGCGACAATCACGATTAATTGTGACGATCGTGATAGCATCCTTATTTTTTTATACATCATGACTATCGCAAAGTTCTTCGTTAACATTTTTTCTATCGTGATGGTCACGATTGGATCACGGATCGTTCGTGTCACCCATAATACGCACTCATGATGTTAGGTGTCCTGATTCCAGTGCTGTACTTATAATAAACGTACACCAATAAGTTTGAATTAAAAGAATGTCACTGCAGTGGCATCTTTATTTTAATTGGCTTAACTTTCTAAAAATGCTAGCGACATATATTTTTTAACAAAAATGTGAGTGTGAATTTGTTTATATTATTATAATAGCCCTTAAACAGGTTGGGAGAATCCAGCATTAGATCAACAATATGATCAAAACGAATAAGTGTTAGGCTATGTTTCATTAGTCTATAAGCCAGTAGGTTGGACAGCAAGAAAAGTGAAAAAAAAACATAAATAGCGTAGACAGAAATACTCATATCAATAGTATTTCCTACCACTCCAGAAATATGATTACCCGCACTTCAAAAAGCAAATATTTAGAAAAAAACGTGCAAAATAGTTCAAGACAAACGTAACAAAAAGTGAACTTTTAGAAAAAGGAATGTAACATAAAGCATCCATCTAGGTCCGTAAGAAAGTTAATTACTTCAATTGATGTGATCTGATTGGTTGATTTCGATTCTCTAATTATCTCCTCAACTAATAAATAACCAAAGATGATTACTATCATTGCCCGCCGATGACAACTGTAGCTGTCGAAACTTAGCCTAGAATAAACTTGCTTGTTCATGACATGATAATATCTATATTATTCAATAGAAGAATCCACTTAGGCAGAAAAAAATTTGATGACGTCAGCAGTGACTCGTTCATATACATAAAAATTAGCTTTAGAAAATGTTAATCCGTAGCATCTATTGTAAAGAGCTTGGAACTCTGATCAAAAAATGTATAGGGTCATGTGCTATAACCAAATGATAAGGAGATTATTTGGGTTTAAACATTTTGCTGATGTTAGCAAAAACTTGTTTGCAAAAAAAATAGTTTCAAAAATTTGTTTACAAATTGCCTATTTTGTGTAGATCTTAAAACACTGCTCATGTATAGGATCAAGTCCTTTTGACGAAGTGTTGGAGAGTTATGGGGTTTAAAGTTTTTTTGATGTTGTCATCAAACTATTGTAATCATCTAAGGGGTTTTCTACTCAAAACATAGCGTTAAAAATGGAGAAAAGGTTTTTATAAAAATAGGCCTGTTAATTTTGACGTGACTTATGATTTCTTTGTCAGGTAAATTAGCTTGCAGTAGATATAGATATTTTTTACAATAGCAGTTGACAGAGCTGAGACCAGGAAAAATAGCACACTAAAATTCTTGTGTTAGCTGGGTAATATACTATATATATATTGTACAATTTTCTAAACATGGACAGGGCTTTGAAACTATGCAGGGTGTTAAATGGTATTTTCATTAAAGTGCTGAAAGAAAAGGTAGGACTGGATTTCAATTTTATTATTAAGATTTTTTTACATACATGTAACAACATGTATACAGTACAAGATGAGGTATCTGCGTTTGAGAGCATATTTCAAAGGATTTCTGTTGAATATGAGTTTGCTTTTGCATAAGAGTGTTTAAAAGGAAACATAATGAAAAAATGTGAAGTATAATACTTATGAACTTCGGTGTCAAAATAACGTTTCCAATTTATAAAGCATGGAAATTCCACGAGAAACATAATATGATAAATTCCTACTTTTACATACATAAGGTAGCCAGGATCTGCATTTTTCAAACAATGAAAGGTATTTGCAACCCTATATTTAAGACCTGCACAGGGAGGTTCTGTCAAGGACTCGATTATAAATTTGTGATAGCATTTTGATGTGCAAATTGTAAATTGTGAACTCTAATTTGAACCATGTTGATTGAACCATGCTGAAATATTATGCTTTTGAATTTTGAGATTAAGGGAAAAGAAAAGTTTTGAAACCAGTTTGTTTATGAAGAAATCTATATCATAATTCTAAAGGGAAAGTATGTATTGCAGAAATGACTTGACAACTTTTTAATAGTGGTTCTACAAAATGGTTTTTCAGCCCCATGAATGAGTCAGTTTTTCTTACCCACCCTTATAATATAGTGAAAGAAATCCTCACTATGTTTATTCAAAAGTTCATCAATTCAAAATCTAGATGATCATTAGGACCAAGTAATTCAAATTAAATAGTTTTGATTAAACTGTGGCGAAGTCACAAATCCAATTGCCAGAAAATCTCCCTTTTTAAGGGTAAAAATTGTATAGAAGTATTAGTAAACGACAGTGCTTGATCAGTGCCTATATAAAAGTGAAGCTGCTTCATGCAAGGGATCAAAACCATCATAAACTTCCCGTTTTTTGTATAGAACATGCTTTAGACAATGTAACACATTTTAATACCAAAAGTATATGTAATCAAGCATGAATTGGCAATTGCTCTTCCGATTAAAGTTTTTTAATTATATATTTTGCAATGGAAAGTGATTGGTCAATTCCATGACCAATCAATTGATGATGATATTTGCAAATTAAATTTGATAAAACAAGCCAGTGTTATTTATATGTCTTAACTTCAATTGCGTGGTGAAATTATCCCTTGGAGAATAAGTTGTTAATAAAACTTATAATTAAGTTACTCACTGAACCACAAGTATGTGCCTGAAGTTAATTTTTTTGGTAGACCCTGACCTTTGATACGGGTAGTTTTTGTATTCTGTGCTCAATTGATAGAATGTCAACAATGTGATAATAATATAAAGCACATACAAGACAAGCAGTGTTGTGAGTACACCGTCTTAAGTAATGTATCATCTGGTTGTCAACTAAATCAGGAACAGTATACAATAATATTAAAGAATGTTTCTTTGTTAATTGTATGTGGTTAAAATAGATTGCTAAAGTTTTAAACCATTTTTATATCTTTTAGAATGCGGAACATTGGCATCAGTTTGTAAAAGAGATCCGTGGTGTGTTGATGATAAAGGTGACAAGGATTTTTTAATATTTCTTTGTCTATTTAATAACTGTATTTTGTTTGTTTAAAATGGTTGCGTGCAGCTTCATTCTTGGTCCCCCAGAGGTTAAATACTTCTGATTTTTCCATTGGCTAGTCTGTTAATAAGTCCTATAATGTACATGCATGCCTTGACAGTAAGTGAAGCTAAAAGTTTTGATAATTTTTGTTTAGGTAAACAAGTAAAATATTTAAATTGCATAGTCCACTTTCTACAATACAAATGTGTCTTAAAATTTTTAGCACCTGCAACAAATCTTTCTTTTTTTCTGTAGGAAATTATTTTTGTTGTTGTTGTTGTTGTTTTTTAATTGCCCCATTGTTATTTTCCCTCTTACAATTGTGAACAGTTAATTAGAACATTTATGTTATATCGGAGCAGTTTTAGGAGAAGGAAATGGAAGCGATACAAAAGTTCACAAATAATTTGTCAGGTTAAACCATGGAATAAAATTCCAAATGAGCAATCATCAGGAAATATTCAAACAAAAAATTATATATACTTTAAAAAACATTTGTTATAGATAACTGTGTGGGATTTTTCTCAAAAACGTTAGATTCTTTTATGAAAGCAAATATTGGCTTCCTAATAATGTATAAGGTATAATAATTCAATATTCTTGAAATATTTTTTCTCACAACAGTAGAAGATGTGATAAGACCTTTAAATATTTCTATGGTTGCATATTCTATACCTTCATCCATCTTCAATGCATTAGGACATCATCAAAAATGTTCTGTTTTCGGTCCTTGCCGAATAAATTACCTACAAATCAAACTTTTCTGTTTAATTTATATAAAATACGAAAGTGATAATAATATTGGTCTCCTTATCTTATTTCTCTTCACAAAATCTTTTGAAGTGTGATTTTTTTTTTTTTTTTGGTGTGGGGGTTGTTGTTTTTTACTGAGGGGAGTCTATTTCCAATTACAAATTCATTCATCAAAAGTATCATATACAAGAAAATATAATAAATCAATATAATTTGAATTGTTTAACCTGTTTTTGGCTTTTTTTACTGGAGAGCATGCCTTGATTATTCTTTATCAAGCCAGCTATTATCCTGTTTGAAAAAAAAGAATTATATTTAAAATTTGCAAAAAGCAAAAGAAAGATTCTGTCTTCAGAGTTTCAATTATCTGTTTTAATCTACTTTTTTAATTGTGAATTTGTTTACACAACTTTCAAAGGAAAATAGACAAAGCTGCAACTAAGGGACACTAATGGTTGCCTTTTCAACCTGTGGACCCCAGACGTCCGATTAATAACTGTTAAAAATTTATTATTATGGTTCAAAAACTGAACAGTTGGTCAAATAAATGGCGAAAACAGGGCTGAAACTCTAAGGAGTTTGTCACGCATGGTAGGACATTTATCAGGTGTGAGCTTTATGAGACTGTTGCCCAGCTATCACTTCACAAGGTAGATAGAACTAGTTTGAAGATGGCTAGTGTAAATGTTGATGCACTGAGAGGTAGAGCAGGTGAAAATGTTGAAATTGTTTAATGTAGATCTGTTGATATGTGTTGTATTGAGAAAGTAATGTGAAGAGAAATTTCAGTGAGATTCCTTTGTAGGTAGGATGGCAAGGCATAAGCTTTTTTGGATTGCTAATAGTGATGGATATGTAGGAGTTGGCATTATCCGTTACAGAAAAGTGGGTAAACAAATTAAAGATGTTATATGCATGCCGGTATTATAGTGACAAAGTTTTTTGATAGATAATGGAATCACTTTTTAATCAGTTCCACAGTGTGGACTCTGTGAATAGGACAAGAATGAATTTAAGGTGAGCTTATGGCAGTAACATCAAGGTTTGAAGAAAGTAGGCTTGTCACGAAATGTGGCAACTTTAATGGTTGTGTTGGGAAGTCAGCTGAAGGTTATAGAAATGTACATGGAGGCTATGGATGTGGAAGAAGAAATTAACAAGGTGAGAGATTGCTGGTGTTTAAAGTGGCAACGGACACATTGGTTTGCAACATAACATTCAGTTAAGACACAGAGTAGGCAAGAACACATGAGTGAGGTTGTTGTGAGATGCAGATATATTGATTATTCCCGAGTTTGAAAGTCTTAGACAAGAGGTGGTGAAGGATGTTGGGAAGAGTGTGTTTCCCAGCATAGGTTGCTGGTTTGTGATATTGGACAATATTTGGAAGAATTGTTTTCTAGATGCTTCTGATGATACCTGTAAGTGGACAAAGTGACTAGCTGTCATAAACAGACTTGCTATATAGAGAAAAAGAGGAATTTTTGGAAAGAGTGTAAGTCAAATGGTAGTAAAAATATGTACTTAGAAGCTAAGGACTGTGCTCATACAGCAATGTATAAGGCAAAGTCAGAAACAGAGAGAAACAGATTTGTAGATGTCTTACGAAGGGAAGACAAGCGTAATACAGTGTTCAAGATAGTATAGCTAATCAAGATGTTGTAGGTGAGAAGTGTATTATAACAATGAAGCTGTCTTGGCTAGTACAGAGGAGGAGAAAATATCCTTATCCTGGAAGAGTTTTATCAGACTTTTATTGTGATAAGGATTATTTGCCTGGTGACTATGCAGTCGAATGGTCAGATATGTAGATAAAGACAGAATGGATAGCAGAGAATATTAGAAAAATGAAGATTACCAAGGCTGTAGGAGTGTGAGATGTTGTTGTAGAGATGGTAAAGAATACTGCAGTTGGGCTTATTTTAGATTATAAAGGATGTTGTTATCCTGAGATCTGGAAGTCTAGTTTAATAGTCAGTTGTTTCAAGGCCAATGGTGATGCCCTAGGAACAGTTAATTATGGAGGCTCGAATTTGGTTGGCCAAGTAATGAAAGTTATTGAAAGTTTGATTGATAAGTTACCTTGAAAAAGAATTGATATAGATAGGATGCAATTTGGTTTTGTTCCAGGGCATGGCAGTACAGATGCAATATGTTTAAATTTCAGGAAAAGTATTTAGAAAAAAGAATCTCAATTTTGCCTTTGTATGTTTGGAGGAAGCTTTTGATAGAGCGCCACATCAAGTTATTTGCTGGGCTATGAGGAAATTAGGTGCGGATAAGTGGCAAGATTGTTTTATTGTTCAGTCATGCTTTGAAGTAAAATATAAGTGTTTTGTTTAGACAGCCAAATTGTTGTCCACCATTTCTTACTTGGTCGAACACACAATATTAAAGATGAGATACAAAGTAGTTTCTTAATTCAAGCAGATGTGACCACAAAGAGGCAGATAATCAAAGCAAAAATATAAAAAAATGGTGGCGTGCTAGTGGTAAAAAACGTGCTTTATAAACAAAATATATTTATCAAAAAAGAACATGGAATGACATTTATTTTATTGAAGCTATGCAAAAATCGAAAATGTATGGAACTTATTCAGCTTTGGTTATAAAACTTATTCATAGTTTTGTTATATAAAGAATGAAAATAGACAAACAATTAACTATATATATGCAGAAAGTTATGCTTGTACTTAGCTTTGTCTTTGTACTCAAAGTAACTAGTTGGACAAGTTTTGAAACAGTATGACTGTCAAAGCTGCTAAGCTTTCTTGTTTGTTTTAGTCTTAGAAGCGTTGTTAACGGAAATTAAAACAGGGCATCCATGGGAGTTATTGTATGCAGATTATTCAGTGAAGGAAAGGACTAGAAGAGAAGGGGTCTAAAGTGATGATTGGTAGAACTGAAGCCAAGTGTGATCTTGCAGTTATAAATTGGCATTGTGAAGTTTGCAGAAAAGGGGTTGATAGTAGCTTAATTTTTTGTCAGGCTTGTAAGCATTGGGTACATAAGAAGTGCAGTGGTATTGCAGGAACGTTAAAAGATGACATCCAGTTTATATGTAAGCATTGCAAAGGTGAGATTATAGACAACAGAGTTTTTTTGCCTTTAATGATTGGGGATAGTCAAGAATTTTTGTTATTTAGGTGATATTTTGGAGGAAGTGTTACTTGCAGGATAGGTTCTGCTTGAAAAGGTTTTTGAGAGATACTTTCTTTGTTGACTAGCGAGTCTCGGGTAAAAGGTAGGTTAGATAAGACCTGTATAAGAAGCGTTATGTTTTTTGTTAGTGAGACATGGACAGCGAAGCAAGAAGATTTTACCATTTAGAAAAGAATGATATGAGAATGATTATGTGGATGTGTAACACCAGTTTGAGAGACAAGAAAATTTAAGATGAGCTGAAAAGCAGGCTACGTTTATATGGAATTAGAAATGTTATCCAGATAAGAAGATTGAGTTAGTTAAGACATTTGGAAAGAGTGAAGGAGGATAATTGTAAGAAAGTGTAGAGACTTCCAAAGCCCAGAGGTAGACTAAGAAAGACTTGGCAGGAGGTAATAAGTACAGACTTGATTCAGAGGAATTTGACTTTAGAACTAACACAGTCTAAATCGGATAGAAAGAAAATAATATACCCTGTCCAAACCATGATAGCATTGAAAACAGACGTTAAGCTGGTAATAATGATGATATTAGCTGTTAATAAAAACATTTTGTTTGAAAGATATCAAAGAATAGTAAGGCCAAAAAATTTGTTTTACAACACATCCATTTTGGTACAGGAGGCATGATAAGACTGAGTGATATGCTGAACATAACAGGGCAACGTTTATAAAAAAACACGCTTCAAATATGATATAATAAGTTTTAGATAGTCGATACAATACCTCTGTGATTGTTTCACCTTTAATACCACCATCAGATGATTGAGGCGGTGAGGGTACTTCTAGTGGATCTGACTGTGAAGGTTTTGTATTCTCCTTTGCTACTGACGAAAATATATATTACAAGTTTTCTTATCACACAGACACTTCAACTAAAACTTATTTGCTTTCTTTTCACAAAGTACAGTAAGATTTGAAAAATAAAAACTCATTTCAAATCAATTAATTCTATTAACAGGCAGTTGTTAAAACACCTAATTACGTTCCTTATGCAAATTCGATTTTCTTTGTCTCAAAAAAACACAATACTTTGCAAATGTAAGGGGGCAATGTACCCCGCACAAATTATCTGTTGTGTTTACTACGTGTGCAATGCTGGTTTCTTAATTTGCCAAGAAATAAACCCATAAAAAATTATAATTCCTTATAAAATACCTTTGACTGTTGACTCTATTTATGTTTTCTAATTTTTTTTATTTTCTCTTTAGCATTCTTTTTAAAGTGTGTCCACAAATATGTATTGGATGATAATAGTTTTATAACTGGTAAGTTCACATTCTTTTGGGATAACAACTAATTTTATTGTTTTTTCCTTCTTTTTTTGCTTCTCATTACTGGCATTGATGTACTTGTTTTATTTCTTTACCTTTTGGACTATGTTTTTTTAGACAAAGCTGTGTCAACTACATGGGACTGGAATCCATCTGATTCAACACAAGTTTTACAAAAGCGTATTTTAAAAACAATAATTCCAGGCTTGTTTGACAAAAGAAGCTATTCAGATTACGAGCAACAAAGAACCTATTGCAGAAAAAAGTCCAAAGGAATTAAAAACTGATAGAATTTCAAGAGTTTTAGACATTTACAGGGCTTACAAAAAAGAGTCATTGCGTGAAAGTCTGGAAGAAGATATAAAAGAAAACCACGAAAGTGAAATACCTGTGAAGAAGACCTTATTTTATCGGGCCACAAGAAAATTTTTATCTGACATTAAAAATACAGAATCCGTCGAAAAGAACAAAATATTAGTACATGATGCAGTACATCTCCTAAACAAAATAATTCATAGGAAAGACTTTTCGGATTCTGATCAAACTAAATTGAATAAAGACACTTCTGATCGAAACAATCCCTCCGTTGTTAAAGTTAAAAAAGTATTTTTAAATAAAAACAAGTTAATTAGTGAATCTACTACTTTATATTCGAAAGACAGAGAAGAAGTAGCTGTGCCAGTCTTTGTGCGTAGCGACGTAGAACCAGACACAACATCTAAGGATCCATCTGGTATGCATTTGCTTAAGATATTCTTCTGTTTTTCAAATTTCATGGATGTGTTGGTTTAAATGTATGTATATAAGGTTACATGTTTTGCAATGTTAACCTACAAGATTTTTGCATTACCCCTGGTTATAAGTTTTTTTATAATTAATTATACTTTGGAGTTGCTGACACCAACTTTTGTTGTAGTATGTATGGTATTGATCTTCAACATCATCATAACTTCGGTTTAGATTTTCATACCCATCCGCAAAATATATTTAGACAAGGAGACAAATTTTGAAGTTTGACCCTAAAAGTAATTATATATATTCTATACTAGGTTGACACAATTTGGACATGTCAAATATGTACTTGACAATATGTACAGCAAACTTAGTACTTAGGACCATAGGTTATTTAGTTAAATTCAAACTCTCAAAATGTGCTAATTGCTTTTAACATCTCCATTTTATTAAATTCTGGGCCTTTGTGAGCCCTGACATGGATTATTAATTAAACACTGCTTACCTAACTTACGCATCTGAAAATGTAGCACTTCTGCCACCCACAAAGAATTCTCAAGTTGATGCTATTCTCCGACTTTGTTAAATGGCAGAAAAAAGGCCATTGTCTAAATATTTTGGTAAGGAGTTGTAGAAAAATGAAAATAAAAAGATGGTAAAAAAGTTCATTGCACTTTTTTTCACACAGCATGAAATTTCACGTTCCAATTAGATTCATGTTGTCTCTGTGAAATCGTACTTTAACATAAAACATATCTCGTAGATACTCAAGAAGACAAAGGTTATTTAACCCTCAAAGCAGCAAAAAGGTAATTTTAAATATATTTTTTCAGTCATTTTGAAGCAAATATACAATGCAATGACAGGCTGTTTCCTGTGTTTTTATTTTAAATAAAGCTGCTACAAACCTTTTTTATATATAATATGGTGCGAATTGTGGTAAGCCATACATGTTTGTGCGACATCAATAACCAACATGCAATTCAAATATTGCATGTTGGTACATTTAGTGTGTAAATAGTGTTTACTTTGAGCCCTAAATTTGTCTGCGACAGACTAATCAACTTTAATATGGCACAATCATCAAAGTTTTGCAGTCAGCTGGTTGTAAGGCCAAAGACAGTGGATTATCTGTTGTGCGTGAACATGCGCACTGATTGTATACTCAAAACAGTGCATTTTGTTGCTATTTACCATATCTTTCATTTCATTGTCAAAAAAATAGCTCACTGTTCGTCAATCTCTCCATGATCAATTTTCTATAATTTATTTGAATTATTTGTTTGAATTTCATTGTCATTTTTTTCATTGTTTATGGTACGCATTTAACGTTTTGGTTATCTTTTTAAAATTATTTCCTAGGAATGGTTTCTTCTCCCATTTTAAAAAAAGACAATTTGATTTTTTAGTTCATAAAATGTGGGTGGGGCGTTTGTATTTTTAAGTTAGTAGAACGCACCGCATTATAATGTTTTTAAAGCTATCATACAAAACAGATAATCAACTTTCTTTGGCCTATAATATCATGTATTAGTTTTTTTATTCTGTCGTATTTTGTTATAGCCTTACAAACAGCGAAGCTGAAGCACTTGTTGGCAAACTCCAAGAATTCTTGTGGAACATAAAGGTTGCAGATCATAAGATATTCACTCTTGAAAAGTATGCTACGGTTTTTTTCTTGTCAGTGCAGTTGACCAGTCATTTTTATTTTTTTTATTTTTCCTGTATTTGGGTTGATATGAATATTGTAAGTGTAGTATCAATAATTGCACACAATGAAAGTGATCCTTCAATAGGGATTAGTCGGGGTATGCATGATAATATTTGTAAATAGTTTTAATATATAAAAATTTAGTATTACTTACTAAATTTTAACTAAAGATTTTTTTAATTTCTCCTCAAACTATTATACAAGTTCTCCTAAGATATTTATGCCGAAATTTCCTTGTGCTTCATTTTAAAAATTATTAACTTTCACCCGTTTGGTTAATTGATGTTTGTCAGTTTTAATTTTTTTACTATGCCAACTTAATTTTTTTTTGTAGTTCTTTAAATATATTGGGACTTAATGGGGCTAAACAGGGAAGGGGAGGGGAGGGGAGGGAATGGATGGGAGGGGCCGGTGAAAAATTATTTGCAGATTGAAGTGGCTTCAGACTATGAAGGAATACAATACAATAAGGAAAATGAAAGCCTTGTGTTTCAAAAACCATTCAAACCAAAAAGAGATTATTTTCCAAACCAAAGGATAACCAGAAGTTTCCTATTTTGTCTGGATTCACTTTTGTTATTCTTATGTGACAAAGTTGTTGTTATGGTGTTTTCTTTGTAGCCCATCATAATTTATAATTGTTATAGTTTTGTAAAAACCTATTGTGATAGATGTCTTAAATGAACACTAAATTGAATGAAAAAAACTCAGTTGAATTTTATGCATCTGTTTTATGAGATATGTACAATAAAACCTCTTGAATGATAAGAATAAAGCCAGAAATTTAAGCTTATTATTTTATTTTAAATACTTTTTTTTTCTATTTTAATTCATTAAAGTTGAATGTTATGATATGGTTATCAATTTTTAATTATATTATATTTAAAAACGTTGGTTGTATGATTTTGTCTGTAAGAGGATTGAAAATTTGTTAGCTTGCAAACAAACATTGGTTTATATTTTAGTTTGAATCAGAATGCAGTGAAATATCATATGGTAACACAGCCAACCTGGTTTGAATCTGTTGACGATGCCAGCACTGTTGTAAACAAGCTAGATGAAGGTAAGAACATTGGTATATGATTTGGTATGTACTGTATTATTCACAGTTCAATGTTTCTGCTTTGAATCATTTCTCCTTGTCAAAATTAAAATTTCTTTCTGATTGATTAGTTAAGTGCAACAAAATGTTAAGACATTATTGTGTTTTAAGAGAATTATTTAAGAGCTGTGTTCAAATAGACGCAGAATTAACACATTATGTTTGACCTCTGCTTGTATTTTTTCTTTTGTCTTCTCTAATTTTGAGATGGGATTAATACATACTTGAAATATACACACCAAGGAACACATCAAATTAAACTTAACTGAAATGTATCAACAAATTAAGATATAGCATTTTTGTGCACTCTGATGTAGTAAAAAACCTAACAAGGCCAAACCACTGTATAATCATTTTAAATTAAAAAATAACAGATGCATATTTTATTATGTTGCATGTTAAGTTTTAATCTGCTTGTGCTGTGTTGATTAAAAATTGAGGCTTTTTTTACCTGCATTTGTATTATTTTTTTCTTTCTTTAAGATTTAAAAAATAAAATAAAAGCAGCTACAGGAATTACTGTAACTTCAGCTTCTTCACAAGCTCCCTTGGTAAGTAAATGCACTTTTATAGCAGGCAATGCTCTGTTTTGCAACTGCTTGTTTTATTGATTAGATTGTGAGAACACTTTGCTAATCCAGATTTAATGTTTGTAGAGTATGGGTATTTATTAACTTTTCTAATATACCTCATTTTTGCTGTCTAATTAGGTAGCGATGTTATTAGGAAAGTTTAAGAAAAATATGCCAATAAAATTATCTGGTTATGTGTTTTAAAATAAAGCTACTGCTGTGAAGCATTACCAACCAGGGCATTAGTTCAAATCAATCAGGTCCTGCCATTGTCGAAAATAAAGATCTGTCCTTTTACCCTTTGACTCCTACGTTATGTTATTGTTTAACTGATTTAGGGAAAATCCGCCCCCATAAAAGTTGCACCAAATAAAACGTGGGATCGACTTACATTGTTGACAGCTATTATTGGTGGTTGTACACTAGCTTTGGTTGTGGTTGCACTTATCGTTTGCTCAGTAAAAAAGTAAAATTTTAATTTTTGTTTACTTTTTGGTTGTTTTTGGTTAGTTACTTCTTTTTTGCTTATTTTGTTCATTAACCCTTATTTTATCTTTATTTTAGTACATAAGGTTAAATTGGACTTTCCTCGTTTTATTATGTTTTATTATGGTTTTATCTTAATAGAAGAGGCAAGGACACCCCTGTTGCATTTAAGAGGCAAGAAGCGGTAGAAGATTACCAGGTACTATTTTAAGACTGCACTTTATTTTAAGACTGCATTTTATTTAACAACACAAATGCTCCAGTTAATTGACATAAGCATTAATTATAGCCTTAGTAAAAGAAGATAAACTTCGTCCTCAATTATTTTAATTAAGATCAAAACACACAAGCCAGACTTTATTCTTTTTTTTAATTGCTTTGGTGCATTGTGAATAAAATATAATTCCATGTGTTCAAAAAAAATTTTTTCTGTATTAGTGTTTGTAGTATAAATAGGAGAAAGGGAAGCTTTAAAGTTATGGAATAGATAACTGATATTTTATTGTATTTAAAGACTGCAATACGACATTTTTTGCAGGAATTGTGCCGGACTCAAATGTCCGTAGTGAACTCTCAACCAGAGGAAGACGATATTGAAAAAGAAAATACAATGAGGAATGCTTGGTATGGGATATTTATCTTCTTAGTCTTTTTTGCAGGTTGTGGGTGTAAATTTTTAAATTTTAAAATTGGTGATGTTCTTGTTACAGGAATGATGACACATTTCCATACAATATGGATATCACAACAGGTCACGTGATTTTGGTAAGTAATAAATTTACACTTGCTTTTTGTTTTCCTGTACTTGTTTAGCGTTACGTATTTTGTCTGGTTAAGATGTGTACTTGAACTTTACTGTTTATTCGTGCATAAAACAATTGAACATTGCATGTATACTTACAGAAGGTATTAAATGCAACAATATTTGCTAGAATTAAATTTGTTTAATAGCTTAAAACGTTAAACTCATTCAGCCTTTATAAATTTTGCGAAATAAAAAAAAGTTGTTAAGCCCGTGGAAAAATCCACTCAGGCAGAAAAACAATGGCTATAAGGTAGAGGTCTTGGGAATTTTGATGATGTCAGCATTGCATACACAAAATTTCTTTTTTCGGAAATTTGTGAATCTGTTGCATCTATTGTAAAGAGCTTGAAAGTCTCATCAAAATAATGTATCGGATCATGTGCTTTCAACGAATGGTTAAGAAGATATAATTCTATTTTTTCTCTTGCAGGCATATATGGAAGATCACTTGAAAAATGAAGATAGACTAAACAAAGAGTGGGAGGTGAAACATGTGTTTATATTTTCATTCGCACATAGTATACTGACCACTAGCCTTGTGGTATAGTACTGCTTCCAAAGGCTTCAAACCCCATTCTAGTCATAAAAGTATGAATCGATCCTTTTGCTTAGGGTTCAGCATTGGAATAAGATTAGTATAAGGTGGTTGTCTAATGCAGCTTT
The DNA here is from genome assembly GCA_030067915.1 of Hydractinia echinata. Lineage (NCBI taxonomy): Eukaryota > Metazoa > Cnidaria > Hydrozoa > Anthoathecata > Hydractiniidae > Hydractinia > Hydractinia echinata. Next base: position 229,651 of record JASGCC010000102.1, on the reverse strand, counting down.
AATTGTGCTAGGACCTTCTTTGCTAGGCCCTCTGTGATAACAATACAATAGACGCTGAAGAGGCTGTCCACAGTGAATAATCATAAAACACAAATAAATTAAATAATAAATAAATAAATATTAGGTTGTTCTGGTAACCAGTTTGTACTACAATGTTTCAAGTAGTACCTCTCTCTTCTCTAGGTACTGGAAGCATGCATAATGTGTTTTTTAGTCCATGTGATGCTTTCTTTAAATATTATTCTTTTTGGTTGTTATAGGCGCTGTGTAGCTACAAAGTTGATAACGGAGAGAAAAATATTGGTGCTGATTCCAGGAATACCTCCAAAAATCGTTATGCTGATGTTTTGCCATGTAAATTTCTACACCAATGTTGTTGTTTTTTATAGTTTTATAGCTTTTGTAAGAAAAAGAATTGTAGCGATGCTTTATCATTCGAATTTGCCCTAAATTTCTATAGGAAAATTCCTTTTACAGCTAGGTTCTTGTAATTAACACTGTAAAAGTTCACGTTAGTGTGAAAAAAGGGATGTTGTTTTTTTAGTTTTTAAATAAATGGATAAAATAGATTCATCTCTTATCAAATTTGTATCTCTGGTGAAGATTGTTCATATTTTTCATTAGTTTTGTGCTTATAATTGGTATTTTTTATACATTTATTTTGCAGATGATACAAACCGAGTGAAGCTTCATGAATTGACAAATGCTTATCACTCAGACTACGTTAATGCAAGCTTTATTGTGAGTTGATATCACTGAAAGATTTCTACTTATATCCTAACTGCCTGGGTATGCATTATTCCTTTATGGAACCAATTATTTTTAGACTGATGCCAACCCACGAAAACCTGAATACATTGCTACTCAGGGACCTCTTGAAAAAACTACAGCAGACTTTTGGCAGGTAAGACTGGAAAACCAGTACTTTAAGAATGTCTGTACAAGTGAATAATTTTTTCTATAATAATTGCCGTTGTCCATCTTTATGTTTGTAACGCTGTTAACCACGCACAAAATCTTGAACCTACAAATGCGATATAATTTTATCGACTTTGCTGTGACGAAAAAACTCCCGTGGATTTTCCACAGGCTAACAACTAGTTTTATTTACTAATAAGTATTCAAATTTGAGGTAAAAACATTCATCTAAAGCACCAAACTTATTTGAGGTTGTGTAGAAATAAACATCTTATTTTTTTACATTGTTAATATTGTGAGAGAATTGGTTTTTAGTCTCCTATGTTAATACCCGTATTTTATTCAAAATGGTAGTCGAACCACTACCTTGAGCTAAGAATGCACGAAATAGGGATGCCAAGAATATGTACGATGGGCGAAAATTCTGAGGACTGGATTATGTATAGCTAGCAGTCCACAACCCATGAATTTTTCCATAGGCTAACGTCTTGTTGGTTTTAAGTGCTATACTTCATACTGCTTGAATATAAAATCTTTGATGTTTTGTATAATATTTATAGTCATTTCTTAGGCTGAATTTTGTCAGCCTTTGGTACCTAAAAGCGCCACTCATTATTTCTTAAATTTTAATAATAATCAAAAAAAAATAATTTACAGTAATTAGTGATAACAACTAGATGTTGTGTGACATAATTTGTCTTGCGTGAAGATCCTAATCACGACCTGTTAACAGCAATGGCTTGCTATATTATAAAGAAAAGTATGTAAGTCTAATGAAAAACATTTTCTTTTGTTTTAGATGGTCTGGGAACAGGGTATTGTTGTGATTGTCAATCTTACAAAGTTGTCAGATTTGGGACTGGTAAGTTATTTTTAATATTTCGTAGCTGCTGTTTATCATTAATTATTAATTATCAACCTAATGTTCTTTTAAGCCGCAATGTCATCGTTATTGGCCAGAAGATGGAAGTGAAGTTTATCACATATACGAGGTATAAATAGACAAGTTTAGTTAAATACACTTTTTTATATAAACAATGCCAAAATTTTAAACAATTTGCGAATGGTCAAAAATTTAAACTGTTTGCTTGGCAAATAATTGGTCACTTAAGACATGTGTGAAATCTTCTTCACACTCCTTACCATAAATAAACAGTTCTTCTTCCTGGTGCTTTGAGAATTGGGTGTCTAAATTTTTTACTCAAAATACCTGGTAAACAATGACTGAACATTATTTTAGGGCGTTTTTCCCTAAGTAGTTTAACAATGTTTGGGGCGAAGTGCAAAAAACCAATTGTTTTTAAAAAAGTGTAAGCATTATTTTTTTCTGAAAATATGCTTTTTAATAAAACTGTTATAGAAACTAGAACTTAGACCATTACACCTTACAGAATATTTTATTTCTTTGTGCTACTTTGTTAATAGTCTACAGAGTGTACTAAACTCCTGATTTTTTGTAGGTTCATTTGATTTCTGAACACATTTGGTGTGATGATTATTTAGTTCGAAGTTTATATTTAAAAAATCTGCAGGTATGTTTAGGTTTATTGGCTGTTTTTCCAACCGTTTATTCGACTTTTTGCAGCAAATATCATTTCGGTTTTTTTTTCGCCCTGCGGTGGTAACCAATTATGGTTTCTTCGTTGTTGTATTCTTATCTGTTACTTTTACTTTTGTAGACTGGTGAAACACGGACAATCACTCAATTTCATTTTCTTGCATGGCCTGATCTAGATATCCCAAACTCCACAAAGCCATTACTGGAATTTAGAAGGTATGTAATCTTTGGTTAAATTTTTCAGAAAGGGGCACTTATGTGATAAAAACGTGCTCGCAAGGGACACTCATTTGGGACTTGATGAAGCTGAGCAAATACAATCTAATTAGTTCGTTGGAATATTTTATTTTGTAAGTAGTAGCAGTACCTCCGTGGGTACCTTACAATGGTACCCACGGAGGTACTGCTACTTAACAAATTTTAAAATCAGCATGTTTTCTTAGGGTTCATTGTTCTTTTTTTGAGATTGACGAAATTTTTCTATTCAATGGTATTATTTTTCATGTAGTTTTTATTTTCAATTATTTTGTTTTTGTTAGGAAAGTTAACAAATGTTATCGTGGAAATGCCTGTCCTATAATTGTTCATTGCAATAATGGCGTCGGAAGGACAGGAACATACATTCTTCTTGATATGGTCTTAAATAAAATGATTAAGGGTATGTTTCCACTATATTTGACTAACTTACGTGACACTCATTGTTTTTATTCACGTGGTTGTGTACATGTTGTTTTAGGCACGAAAGAAATTGATATGGCTGCCACACTGGAGCATTTAAGAGACCAAAGACCTGATATGGTAAAAACCAAGGTAAGAAGAATATTTCTATGTGCGTAAACATACTAGAAACATACTTGAAATTAAGTCATACTTATTCAGCATTATTTTCCTTCCTCTTGGATAACAATAATATTAGCCCAGTATTATTCTTAAAGAGCACAGGAAAAAATAGAAATATAGGTCTTTAACAAAGAGGAAAGCATTAGAAGTTGCGTAAACTGTATTACCCAGTTGTTTGGGGCACAGTTCAAGTCAGTTAGCACTAGCTCTCTAGACACTGCACCCCTTTAATTGGTAGTGGCCTTCATCTTATCTGTCCTTTCTTTTCACCTGTTTTAATGAAATCTCTTAGAACGTAAATTCTTCCTCCTTTGTTTTAGGGCCAATTTGAATTCGCACTGACTGCAGTTGCTGAAGAAGTAACAGCTATTCTGAGTGCTGTACCAAAATAATTTAAACAATGAGAAAAAGCAAGAAAATAAAGCATAGATACGAATTTTATATATGAATTATATACGAATTATATGTGAAAGTTATTGTTTACACTCTTATTGGGCATAATGGGCTGCCTTTTTCTCCAGTGGTTGTCCGTTTTTGCGTTAGAATAAGTGGACAAACGCCTGTGTATGTTGCGCTGTATTTTTTGTGTATTTGTTTGTTTGTATTGGTTTGGGGAATGTGTGTGTGGTGCTGTTTTAGTTTGGTTTTGGTATGAGTGAGGTCCACATATGTCTTCTCCATATATTGTATTTTTTTACGTTCAATACATGTAGGTAATAATTAATTTTATTTTTGTAACAATGAAAATTTATTTTTCTAATTTATTACGTTATAAACATAATGTGATTACTGTATTTAAGAAAAAGATATTATTTTTTCAATCCCAAATTTTTTTGACGTATATTTTTGTTCTTATTTGTCTTGTTCTGCTTATGTGTTTTTTTTTGACCGAGCTGTATTCTGATAGACATTTTACAAATCTTATCAATCAAATTCATTAGCTTCAAATAATATATGTGTGCAAAATTTAAAAATTAATTTGAATACCGAAAGCCTTTTTTGAAGAAGAAGGAGAACTTGTATTTAAATATTGATATTTCAAATAATTTCTTTTCTGATTCAAACTTGTTAGAAAGTCTATCAGAATTCACCAAAGAAAGAGAATTCTCGAAAGCTCGATCCAAAATTAGTCATATTTTTAACTCTTATAATCTTTGAAACGAAACCTCCTCAATTAGGAAACCTCAACGAAGGTACCTCAACTAAGGGAACAGTCTTTAGAAGTCTAAATCTTTATGTAACTGCCAGTCAGTATTCGACTTTTAGCTTTCTAGGCCATTCATTTTTTTAATTTTTGCGTCTTTGGAGCTTAGTTTATTTATAATTATTTAAATGCATCATATATACTTACATTAAAATGTGCAGCAAGTCCGAAATCTAACCGAATCAAATGGTCAAGGCTTGTCTTGAAAAATACCTCTCAAGTAAAAAAACCTTTTAGCAAGTTTCTATTCTAGATTGCATGGCTATCAACATGTGCGTCATTTTAATTTTACAAATAACAGTCTTTCCATAGGGGTTTTTCTGTTCAACATGTTGGATCAGTTTGTGTTAGACGCATTTTCGGATGAATTTAAAGGATGCAAGAATTATTTTACAAATATATAGTTAACCAATTGAATTATCGTTTTTCTGTTTCAGTCAAGTCACTCCAGAACGAAAATTCTTACGTGATTGCTTGATGCATTTCAAAGCATTGAATGCTAAAATCGTTCATAAATTGATAACATTACAAGGATTAATTAGCAGAACGGCCAATCAATTTGCAACATTTTTATTGTTTTATTTGTTTCGATCTGGAGTGGAGATGAGAATGAATAACTGTCCTATCATATATTTCATTTTAAAATAAACAAGTGGTTTTTAAATTTAAATAACTCGTAAATAATGTCAGTATAATTTTGTCATGTGAGATACAGTACAGGAGACATGCAGGCATTTAATTTTGAGGAAAATATTTTCGCATGTGCCTTTCTGTGGTTATGTGCCCTTCTCTGGTTGTACAAAAGAATTGCTTTTCTCTGATTGGAAAAATGAATTCATTTCTCTGATTGGACAAATATACTGACTTTCTCTGATTGGACAAATGAATTCATTACTCTGATTGGACAAATAAATTTCCATTATGTGGTTTGCAAACATTTATTTGTTTGTTACTGTTTATTGAATACTATTTTCTTTTTGTATGCAGAATGCAGAAAAATATTGCTCTGCAAAATATCAATCCTTACTTGGTATGTTCATTATGTAAAGGATATTTGGTCGATGCGACAACAATAGTGGAATGTCTGCATTCGTGTAAGTGGAGTTTATGTTTATACTTTATAAATTTTTGTATTGTGTATTGTTGATGTTGTTGTTATCAGTATGATTCGTCTACTCTGATATCAATCTTTACTACTTCGACGTTTATTAGAGAACTAGTCGTTAACCCGTGGAAAAATCCACGGGGTCGCCCGTCCTTTATATATCGCATTTCGTGTTTCCGTAACAACAATACAAACAGACGCACGAACAGACGGACAGACGGAATACGGCTATTATTAAAGAGAAGAAAAGATACTTTTGGTTAGGTACACAGCCACTGTTAATTATAACATGATTATAAGGAGATTGTTTCAACTCACAAAGTGTTAATACAAAAAATCGTTAATAACCAGTTGATCCAATTGTGAAACGTTGAGTCTGGGATTAGGTCAAAAATTTGGAGAAGATTAAGAACGTACTCAGCCAGAATTCCTTCATAGATTTTAAAAACAAAATAATTGTAGTCTAGAATTTCTAAGAAGCAATTCTTTCTGAACTCGTTCTTTTTACCTAGTATACGATAACTTCAACATCATCTATTTCTTCCAATCCTAATAAAATATTCATCACCATCCGTAAATTTGACCGTATGTTTACCTATTTTTGGAAAAGCACAAAATAAGATCATTCGAAGCTAAAAAAATTTTGGGAAAATAAGCACATCCAGCGCAGCCGAAATTTGACGCTCTTATAAACGAACGTGTATACGAAATACGTTTACAACCTCGTGTTTTTTCTGTGGACATGTGACATGTACAAAATTAACGGCATCTTCAAAATAACGTACGATTTCAGGGGGATGTTCTAAAACTAATGCAGAGTTTTTACCCTGTGATTGACTAGTAAAATTGATATCTTTTATACATATCTCTTATATTAAACTTCTTAGGGAGAAAAAATAAAACACTATTTGGTGGTTGCATTTGAACGTATGGTCAAAAGACATGTATTCAAATTTGAAATTTGGGGATGTTCTAACTAGTATTTCTGAACTCGAACATATGCTAATATCAATTTTTTGTTAATAATGCAATAAGGACCTATTAAACAAATGCTGGATCTTGTGTGGAAACCTTGTCATACAGAGTGTCGAATATTTTTCGTGACAATATTTTTTTCTAATAACATGTTAAGGTGCTAATGTAGAATTAATCGTTTTCTTTTTTTATTTCAGTTTGTAAGAGTTGCATAATCAAACATCTCGAATTGTCGTACAACTGTCCGAAATGTAACACAGAGATTCATAAAACTAAGCCGTTAGAGTATATCAGGTAAATTTACACAGATTTTTAAAACCAAGCTACTAGTGTATACTGGATAAAGTATCAGATATTAGAAAGACACTTTTTGATTTCATTTTGGTGTATCGAAGTTTTATTAAAAAAGATTTTACAGAAAATGGATAGAATATTTAAAATCCTTAATCCTCCTCTTCGTGAAAAATAACTCCAATTTATATCCTACATTTTAGGTCTGATCCCAGTCTTCAAGAAATTGTGTATAAACTTATTCCAGATCTTTTTGCAAGTATATGGATTTTAATCATCTAATAAAATTGTCCTTATGTTGCGTGTTTAGATGTTATTATTTGTGAAAGCAGAAGATATCATTCTGAGAACACGGTCTAGTCTTACCGTAAGACTACGTTTTTGTCACGAATACACCTTTCCGAATTAGTTTTCTTTGATGTACTGCTGCTACTGTCAAACAAAATAAATGTGATTTTTGAAATCCTCACCTGAAGCTTGTTAGAATGTGAAATCTTTAGATTCATACAGCAAACAAACAACCTGTTATTACAGTTTTTTTTAATTTTTCACTAATTGACTTCTGCTTGAAACAGAAGCTTATTAGTACAAGTCAAAAATTAAGAAGACTTTGACCGTTACATTAATACCACCAAAACAGCATTTTCACATGTCGGATTAAGTTAAAAATTTATACACACCAATTCAATGCTGAATATGATCTTAAAGTCAAAACCTCAAAATCCTAAAATCTTTGGGAAACGTGTATTCTTCTAAAAACTATGCTCGTACCTTTAGAAGAGGAACAGCGCAGAGACGAATGGCGAAAGTTGGACATTTCTAATGGTGAATATTTTTTTTATTTTTTTTTCCATTGTGTGACGTTAATGGCTAGGAGATGTGTCATTGCAGAAAAAAGCACCTAATGCAAATCATGATATTATATTATCATAAATAATTCATGGCTGTTAAAATAAGAGATCAATTTGCACTTTTTTTGCCCATTTTGTGAGTATAGTGCGAAACCAAAACCATCGCGCGAGTAATTTTCGAAGGGAGATTTTAAATGGTTCAGTGACAATCCCCCCTTGGACAGTTGCCCCCCGGAAAATTGCCCCTCCCCCACATTATTTCCACCCGGAAGATTGCCCCCCCGGGACTATCCCCCCCTCATTACTCATTGCCCCCCAGATTATAGCCCCCAGGAAATTTACCCCCGATCGTTTTGCCACCCGGATAATCCCCCCCCCCCCCCCCCCTAAAAAAGAAGACAAAAATGTTATCAATAAAATGGACTTATATGCTTGTATAGTTTATTCTCCGATTCTTTGGACGAAAGTGAACACACTCAAAAATGAACATAACATTTCTTCTAACATAACCTTGCTTTACAAATCTGAATATTTGCTTTATTTCAGAAAAAAATCAAAATGTTAAGTTGTGTGCAATACTCCGTAACAAAATTATCCGTTATTGTCAACTTCACTCTTGCCTTGCATTGACCCTTCTGACGTAGGATACATTTCCAAGAACGAATGTCTCTTTTTGAAATGTATACATGTAGCTATCAAGAATTAACATCCGGTTTCCTTTCTCAGTCTCAGTGAATTCCATGTTGAATTGAGTTCACCTATCTTAACGACTGAAATCGAACAATCTTGACTTCGTAGTGTCACCATCATACCTTTTATTCTTTTGGTCCACTTTGAAAGTTTCGCAGGTGTTCGCACTTTCCGTCGAACAGAAAATCTATTACGCAACTTACATAAGTTTTTCATATAATGAAAATATTGTTATACGAAAATAAGATCAGACATACGGAACTAGAGGGGGCATTTTTTTAATGTCACTTTTTTATTTCCTGGAGAGGGAGGGGGGGAGGGGGGATTATCCGGGAGGCAAAACGATCGGGGGGCTATAATCTGGGGGACTTGTTTCTTGGGTCTACAGTTTGTAGGAGTGAGGAATTTTGACGAAATTTTGTAATGGTCAGGGAAAATAGTCAAAATGTGATCTGATCTGATCCTAAAAAGAAAAGGTATTTTGGTCAGGTTTATGAAACTTATAATGTCAAATATATTTTCGTTCTAATGTTTTCATTTCTACATCTATTTTCAAATGTAGCATTTTCACATCTAATAAGCAGTTTGTTGCCTTGCTTCTGTTTATATTAAGAAAGTTAAAAAATCTGGGCTTTGTGTAGAGTGGACACTCGGATGTCTTCACCCAATAGTAAATATGACATCTTATTCTTGAACACAAACTTCTGTTGGAGGAGAAATATGTAGCTACGTTCTTGTATTTTTAGCAATAAGAAAGAGTTTCATAAACTTCCTAGCTTGATTTTGAATTTCTTCATGTTCTTTTCTTTAGAAGATAGCACTACTTCCACTTCCACAGAACATTCCTCACACGACACTAGAATATTAGTGACCTTAAAGTATTTCAGGTATGACTGTGTAAGGTTTCATTAAATTCTGGAAAGACTGGTGGCCTTGTGGTAGAGCGTTCGCCTCCAATGCGGAAGGTCTTGGGTTCAAAACCCAACCGAGTATGCCAGAGACTATAAAAGTGTGAGTCGATCCTTTCTGCTCAGCGTTCCGCACGAGAATAGGATTGATATCTTAGGTGGTTGTCTAGTTGAGCAGCTGTTGTGCTTGCACGCCTTCCGTAGCCCAAAAGGGGGCCTTAAATGCACTAGCACCAGGATCCTCATTAATAACGGTTCTATTAAAAACTGAAGAGACTAGCCTGGGGAAATAATAGTAATAATAATTATAAAAGTTCTAAGTCATTTTTATGTATAGTAGAAAATGCTCTTAAAACTTAAGGGATCAACCCAAGGAATGGTTTGTTTCTTGATTCAGATCTTGTAGATCTGTTATGAATCTTATGAGCAATCAATTCATACATTTTTATGAATGTATTCATTTATTGCTGGTGGTGTTAACAAGTGCATATCTCGCATTTATATTTGTAGAGGGACGTCACGTATGGAGAGGATCAAAACAGAAAAGGTACATTTAATTTTGTTTGGTTATTTTAAAGTTGCCTGGCATTGGCACTTTACTATTACTAAAGAAACGTGCGTCTTCCATCATACCCGTTTCTTCTATTTACTTTCATTAACTTGAATCGTTCTGCTTTTTAGGTCCTTCAGTTATTCCCAACAAGATATTTATGTTGTCAACCTGAAATGCCTGTCGGTGTTTTAAAGAAGTTTGTGCAGCACAAGTTTGATATATCTCAGGATATGTTTGAGGTCTGTTGTTTATTTTGTTTGTTGCTTTGTTTGTTGTTTTGTTTGTTGTTTGTTTGTTGTTTGTTTTGTTTGTTGTTTTGTTTGTTGTTTGTTTGTTGTTTTTTCGTTTGTTTTTTTGTTTGTTGTTTTGTTTGTTGTTTTTTTGTTTGTTGTGTTTGTTGTTTGTTGTTTTTTTGTTTGTTGTTTTTGTTTGTGTTTGTTTTGTTTGTTTGTTTTTGTTTGTTGTTTGTTTGTTGTTTTGTTTGTTTGTTTTGTTTGTTGTTTTGTTTGTTGTTTGTTTGTTGTTTGTTGTTTTGTTTGTTGTTTGTTTTGTTTGTTTGTTTTGTTTGTTTTGTTGTTGTTTTGTTTGTTGTTTTGTTTGTTTGTTTGTTGTTTTTTGTTTGTTTGTTTTGTTTGTTTGTTTGTTGTTTGTTTGTTGTTTGTTTGTTTGTTTGTTTTGTTTGTTGTTTTGTTTGTTGTTTTGTTTTGTTTGTTTGTTTTGTTTGTTGTTTGTTTGTTTGTTTTGTTTGTTGTTTTGTTTGTTGTTTTGTTTGTTGTTTGTTTTGTTTGTTGTTTTGTTTGTTGTTTTGTTTGTTGTTTTGTTTGTTGTTTTGTTTGTTGTTTTGTTTGTTGTTTGTTTGTTGTTTTGTTTGTTGTTTTTTGTTTGTTGTTTTGTTTGTTGTTTTGTTTGTTGTTTTGTTTGTTGTTTTGTTTGTTGTTTTGTTTGTTGTTTGTTGTTGTTTGTTGTTTGTTTGTTGTTTTGTTTGTTGTTTGTTTGTTTTTGTTTGTTGTTTTGTTTGTTGTTTTTTTGTTTGTTGTTTTGTTTGTTGTTTGTTTGTTGTTTTTTTGTTGTTTGTTTTTGCCGAAATCAGCTAAAGAGTACTCTTTTTTTTTAATTTAGTGTAAGTTAGTTTCGACCTGCGCCCCTAGCTATTTTTTCCATTTTTCTCGGGGTTGGTTGGAGGGGGTGTTGTAACTTTCTCCACTGAGTCTTACAAGTTGACTTCCTTATTAGCGTAAAAAGCGCAGTACAGCTTCTCATGTCTTGTTCATTTTGTCACAAACATGAAAAATGTTATAAAACTTTTAGTCGGCAATAAATATTTGACACCTACATAGAATTTAGTCAATTTTTGCCAACTTATTTTTGAAAAAGTGAAGAAAGCTTTTTTCATAAAATCAAAAATTGATAACAAATCATATACATGCAGAAGAAAATTTACAAATTGTCCTTTTTATATCAGAATTTCAACTTAAAATATGAACTGAGAGATCAGGCATTTTGATTTTTAATGCGCTACAGGAAGGAAAAACAAAAATCAGTAAAAAATCTTACTCAGCAATAAATTAAGTCGGTAGAAAATTCTGTCGGTAAAAATATTACTCAGCGAGTCAAATTTTGTCTCTTTAGCTAATTTATTTAGTATTACGGTTTAAGGATTCTGCGACATAAATAATTTCGCAGTCTGCGTATTTTCAAATCTTAACCGGCTTAACAAGGATTAATTTGTTTTATGCTTGCTAAAAGCAAAGTATTAATACATCGGTTTGTTTCTTTTAGCTTGAATTGTGGCGAGGTGATGAAACACTACTAGACGAGTTAACGTTAAAGCAACTCGTCCAAATTTATGGTTTGTACAGGGAGGTTAGTTGCCGCTTCTTGTTTTTAGAAATCATGATTTAAATGAAACACTACGCTAACATGTGACATACATCTTCACTCGAGAATTTAAATGTACTTAAATAATTCTGTGCTCTTTTATGCAACTAAAATACGTGGTTTGAAGGTTTTAGGCCAATCACAAAACAGAGGTTCTTTCACTCTGCGTTTTTTCATTGGTCGTAATAATTTGTTTTTGTTTTTACTTTTTTTTAATCTCCTTTATTTTAATAATAAGGATGATTCTCCATCATAAAATGCGTGAGTGCATGTTTGAAATATAGTACGGTAAAAATAGTTGAAGCACAGAAAGAACAAAAAATCGAACCCTATAAAAGTCGAACCCTAAAAAAATCGAACCCTAAAAACTTACTAAGTTTATACGATTTTCATTTCTTCAGAGAAAGCCGTTAGAACTTCACTTTAGTTTGTATCCGAAGTTCGAATCACAACAAGAGGAGGAAGTCTCTGAAAAAGATGATGTGAAAAATGAACTCGAAACGAACATAGAAACCAGGCTTGAAGAAGACCTAAGTGAAAGCTTAGAAACCAGGTCCAAAGACGATGGTGAACTGGAAAATAACCAAAATAGTGATATTTCCGAGGCGAAACCAACGCAGGAGGACACTCGCTCCAACGCAGAGGGTATGGATACAGAACCTGTAGAAAATGAAATTGAACTAGACATACCGCCCAGTGAAACGCTAGATACAAACTCGAATTCTGATTCTCTAGAAATTATATTACCACGTGAGCAGGAAGAAATGGATGGTGTCACGTGATTTATTATTTATTTATTAAATTATTTTTTATGTACAAGAATTTACATATTTACAAATCCGAAGTATTCTACTTCTATGGGAAGTGTATCCAACCTGATATCCAGACCTCTGCAATCAAGTGATCATAACCTTTTTGGTGAATACTACCTGTCCAACAGCAACACAATCTTTATTGCCATCTCCTTGAATGGATTTAAACTCCTGTTACACCAAGTGAGTTATATGTTAACAGCAACAACAAATGCTTCCACTATTGTAAAGAAAAACATTTAGCCACAGTATGGAGTCTAGTTATTGTCAATCTAACCTTCTTTCGTTTGTGCTTCTAGTTTGAATGCTAGTTCTAAGGTGAGATAGGAATTTTATATGAAGTCAGAATGATATGATAACTTTTTGTTGCATTGTGTCCTCGTCTTGTATTTCTTCCGAAATGTCATGTATACAGGAAGATGGGTGTGTATGGTATTATAGCATACTTGGCGTCTATGTCTCTTCACCCCTGATGTATATGGAGCTGTACGTTGGAGGAGGATCGTTCGGGTGTTGGGACACCTGTGGTGGGGTGTCATTTTCCCCGTTGCTGCAGGTATACGTTGGGGGAAGATCAGGCGGGTGTTGTTGCACCTGTGTAGGAGTGTTTATATCATTATTGTACAACGGAGGAGCGTCTTCAGCCAAATTTTGCTGCGTGGTTGCATTGTCGTGTTCTGAGTATGAAGGAAGCTCTGTATTGACCACAATAACTTCTGGGTCGTCCATCCGAGCGCGTCCAAATAACTGAGCGTAATACTGTGTAGGATCAATCACACTAACTCGGTCCGAACGGACATTGTATGTAGGGTTTGCTCGAATGGAGGACTCCAAAGGATGTACGGTAGAAACCTTCTTTGCAAATAATCTATTTCTGATCTTCTTCCAAATTTTCTTTTTCTTGATAAATATACCACAAAAAGCGCATGTGAATAACAATAGAAAAAATAGGACAGTTCTGAAATGAAAAAAAGACGAAAAGATAAGAATGATTGCGCAATTATTTTCTTGTTTTTAACAGATAGCAGTTTCAAACTTTGTTAACGGAGAGATAATAGTTGTAAAATTTAATGTTCTTTTTGTGTAAAACATGTGTACCCATAAAATTGATAAGGAACGCGCAACCTTGAGACAACCTTGTAAGCACACAAGTTAGGCTAAGGTAAAAAAGGACGTGGTACGTTTAGATTTACTTGATAAGCATATGGGGACTACAAATAAATGAATCATCCTACCCAGTCACAAATGATTCGTTGCCGCAGTTACTGATACAATTACTAAAAATAAAATGAATAATGTAATCAACATGGTAGCCTGAAGACAAACTTCATGTCACAGGAGAAGTTTGTCATCAACCTTGAGCCCAGGGTCTTGTGGCCCCTGAGCCGTTAATATGTAGCGCCGCTATTAAATTCATCAAAAAGGCACAATGCCATGGGAACGAGGTCGGTGGAACCTGTAAACAAATTTGTAAAGAAATTAAAATCTACGTTAATGAATGCTTAACACATTGTAGATTTTATTGTTGGCGCTGGGTTTTTCTCTGTTTCATACGACTTCTGCAGTTAATAAAGAGAACAGAATAACAATGAATATATATTAGCTCTCGTGTGAGTCGATAATATATCTTGTGATTATCCAATCAATACAAGATAGTTAGAAATAAATATACGTGTAATTTTCAACATGTAACTTCCATCTTCGTCCTCAGGTTTTTTTTGGCTCCTTAGCCTTTATTGCGGAGCGCCCTCTTAAATTATCTAAACAGCAAAATGTCATGGGAGAGGCCTTATTTATTCATAAAATAATTTCGTGTCGTTTTTTACCTTGTAGATGCTTGCGTTCCTGATGAGCCACTATTTGGAATAAGCGAAGCTACATTCTAAAAGTTAAAAACATAACTAATCAACCTTGGCATCATCACATTCTCTGGCATCATCACATTCTCGTCCCCAGAGCTCTTTGTGATTAAAACCTCCACTTTCGTTCGAGTTTATTTCAAAGAGCTCTGGGGACGAGAATGGCCAAACCACTGATAATTACTGAATTTTTTTGGTTATTTGAACTCAATCTCAATGTCAGTCAGGTCCTTAGCAACTTGGAACGGAGGCTGCAATTACACCCCTCTCTTCCCTCACACAAGATTGAAAAAAACATTGCTCCTGTTTTTATAATTACAACGGCTAACGATGAAGTTATAGATTGCATCGTGTTTACGGTTCGTTGTGCAAAATCTTCTTCGCTTTGCGCCAACCATAGTAGTCCCAAGGTCAGACAAATTCCACTGGGCCCTGTCCAACCCCCCTCTCCCACCCCCACCCCACAAAAAAGGCCTGTTGCGTTATATACCAGATATTGATTACATTTTAATTTAAGCAAGTTGAAATGTCGTACAAATAAGAATAAAAGTAAAAAGGAGGATCACTTGAGCATTTTTCTGAAGAAATAAGCGTTACTCGACCGTCAGTTATAAATGCCTCTCACAAAATAAAATTAAACGCAATTTAAAAAAATGAAATTTTTAAGAATTTTTCATGAATATTTGTAAAATAAAGATTAAAATTATTATTTTAATAAAAATAACTAAAGAAAAGTCTTACTCACCGAAATATCACAGTATAAAATTAAGACCAGAATAAAACAAGTGCCAAGCTTCATTTTTCCCAGCAAATCCTTAAAAAAGGTATTTCAAAACAAAATATCATTTTCAACCTGATCTCTATCAACCTTGTTTTTATTCCTTTTTTTTCACTTCGCTTGAAATTGTTAAATTTAACTTTTTTTTCAGCTAACCATTCATATTTAAATTTTTCTAACAAGTAAACTTAATCGCACATCCATTAGTTATTCATTTTAAGCGACATGTTATTTCATAATGTATAATTCATCGACCGCGATAACCATGCTATCTCTGAGCTTAAATTATCTTTTTACAAATACTCAATTGTTTATTGTTTTCCACATTATATTGTTATTATCATCCTATAAGTATAGTACGGTTGCGCCGAGTTACAACCCACAGACCTAATAAATATTAGCGTACAAACTTAACCTCATTTTCGAAATCTTCTTATTAACACTAACGCTAAGTGTGGAAGTTTGCTTTTCTTTAAGCACGTCAATTCAAAGCGCACGCTAGACAAAGCTCGTTATTGAGGAATATTTAGAAGCGCTTTTACCCTGCGCTGTTTGTTTTAGCAAGTAAAATCATTTTGAAGTTTTTATGAGCATTTAAGCTATTGCAGAGATTAGCAATGCATTTTCATGATTTCGACCACTAAATTTGCTTCTATCACCCACCATTTTGAGTTCGTGCGCGTATTTCTGTTTCCAGTGGACATCGTGTCGCTTGGACGTACGATCACACAGCGCGAGCACGACGTGCTTTGCGACCAAGTGGATTTTGGCTAATAGAGGCGGTACGAAACAACTTAATGTTTCATAAAAGCTCGTCATAAGAATAACGCGCCAAAAGTCGATTACGATAGCGACGTTTAGAAACAGGTCAAAACAAATATGGCCATTTATGAAACTGCAAAATTGCGAAACTGACAAAGAAACTGACCGCGGAAAATTACAAAAATCAAAAACAAGAAATTCAGAAAGAAAAAAATTCAAAAACAAAATTTTAGAGAAAACAATGCAGAGAAAATCAGAAAAAGAAAATCTAAAAAATAAATAAATTCAGAAGCAAAAGTTAGAAAAAAATAATTTAATGAAAATATAACGGAAACAAAAATTAAAAAAAAATTCATAAAAAATGGATAAAGGTAGTATTAAAGAAGAATTAAAAATTTTGTATTTCTGCAGCATGCAATAGACCTTTTCATCGATTGCGACACCATTTTGAATTTCCCGCTTTCGCAATGCATCTCCGGACGACCGGGGTATCTGAGAAATCAAAACATTACAAGATTATAGCCATTTTGGAGCTTGTTTATGCTTTGATTTTTGTGAAATTGGAATTTACGATCGCTGTGCTGTAGGAGCTTGTAATAATGCTCGAAAATATAAGAAAAAATACGTAATTAAGCCACATATCTCTGCATACGATGGGAGTCTTGAGCTAAAATTCTTGAAATGTCCTGATCCAAAGTTTTATTCTAAATGGGGGTTTGCGTGTAATATGAAGCATTTTATTTTTAAGAAACACAGTGTTATATGCTCAAACCATTTTGATTATGGAGGACCCACTGATGTTAGCCAACACCCTACACTATATTTGAAAGGATATGGTGAAGAGCCTGCTAGGAAAAGAAAACAACCAAAGGACAGGCAGGCATTACCTTGTGCATCCAAAAAGCGAAAATTAGGTAAAATCTCGACACCTACAAAAAATGAAGCATCTATAGGACCAGCCAGTGAAGAAGTAAAAGAAGAAATTATAACACCTGATACTGTCAGTGCTTTTGATTTTAGTGTCAGCGCTGATTTGACATCACCGTCATCTTCCGTAGCTAGTTTTGTTCTTATCACGTCAGGTAACCTGTGTTTTGCCCCCATTTGTTCATCAAAAAAGAGAGTTTACTCGATCAGAGGTATATCATGGTAAACGTGTTGCTAGAGCAAGGATCCACATAGAAAGAGTGATGGGAAGATTAAAGGAATTTAAAATGCTTAGTAATACTTTACCAATATCAATGACTGATCTATGTGACCACATTTGGACAATAGCTGGGGCAATATTAAATATGCAACCACCTTTGGTAAAATAATATTCAAGTACTCCCTTCAATTTGCAGAGAAATGTTAGGCTTTACAAACACCATCATAAACGGCTTTTTTTAAAGCCACACATTTAAAAAAAATGTTATTTATGGCATAGGTGGCATAAAGCTGAAATTCCTTTGCTTTTACGGCAAACCATACCAGTACCATTATTATACAGTGTGTTTCAAATGTTTTTTATGTAATTAATAAATATAAAAGCATCACAGGGCTTTTAATATATATACTGTTAGGGAAGAAAGTGTTTGCAGAAAGAAACTTTTGCGGTTCTGCGAAACAACATTTTGTGGGGGGGGGAATTTTGCAAATTTTCAAAAAAACGCAAAAGTTTCTTCCGTAAACACTTTCTTCCCAGTATGTAAGGCATACTTAAGCATAACTGCCACCCTTTGAAAGGCTAATCCTATTGCTGTATGTTTACATTATGCAGATTACATATAAAATCAGACATATATATACTATACCTGTATTTTTTACCAATTAATGTTTTTTTTTAAATGTGTGGCTTTAAAAAACCCGTTTTATTGAGGCATGGGCACAGAAAATTTGTTTGAGGCAAAATTTTAATCAGGATTGGGAGGAGAGCAGCTGATCTAATTCATTTTGTATCTGATTACTGTCACTTATTGAAACATAATCAACAATTTCATTTAAAACATCTTTGCGTATATATTTGGTGGCTATTTCCCCCCTAAACATCTCTGGAAGTAAATAATGTGCTAAAGAAATGTTCCAATCGATTATTTTTTCCACTGTAATTGTGCATGATTCTTGTGGTAAATAAACAACAAAGTCAGCATAAGTTGCTCCAGTTACATACATTTGATGCTGAATTTGTGTGAAATAAGGATGGCTAGGTTTTAAGGTATAGACAACTCCAGATGTAGCAGACATGGCATTAATGCAAGAGTTATGCGATGTAGTATAATCACGCATATATATTTTTATCTCAAGCACTATAAGGACATTTGATTTCCAAAACTCCAAAACCATCACAGCAAGTACAGGAAATAAGACCATCAGCACTAGGCACACTTTTACCCATAGTGATTCTTCGAAAATGTTGAATCACTATGGGTGAATGTGTGCCTGAAAAAAACTAAACCTATTTACGTGTGTGGGGTTTACAGGCCACCTGGAGGTAGTGATTTGCAGAGTACCGAAAACCTGTGTACTCATTTTAAACAGTGTTTTAATAAACTCCCAAAAGAAAAAGAAGTTTTTATCTTGGGAGATTTTAACTGTAACATGCTTTCAAAATATGCTCTTTCCTCCAAAATAAAGGAATTATGCTCCACTCTTTTCCTAAAACAACATATTACGGAGCCAACTCGTGTTACTGAAAATAGTAGCACTCTTATAGACTTGATACTTTCTAACAGTTCTTGTATTTCTAAAACTGGTGTCATGGATTTAGGCATAAGTGATCACAATTTAGTTTATGTGATCAGAAAATTCAAAAGGCCAAAATTTGAACCTAAAACTATCAAGGTTCGTAGCTACAAGAACTTCAGTGAAGAGGCTTTTCTGAAGGACCTCAGGAATTTAGACTGGTCATATTTTAATAATTATGATGACCTTGATGAAGCATGTGAGAAACTGAATAAAAATGTTAAAACAGTGGCTGACAAACATGCCCCTTTCAAAACACATAGATTTTCTGGCCGTGTTGAGGCATGGGTCACTGATGAATTAATAATAGCCATCAAAGAAAGAGACTTCTTAAAACGGAAAGCATCAAAAGCAAAATCCATCATAGACTGGGAAGCTTTCAAACAAAAAAGGAACCAGGTAATAGGTCTCAAAAATCGACTCAAAAACGAGTACTATAATGACGTTTTGCAGGACTTTCAAAAACGGCCAAAACAACTTTGGAAAACCCTAAAAAAACTGGTTCCTAGTAGTCCAAAACGATGGTACAGAAACTTCTCACCCAAAAGACATTCCCAACACATTCAATTCATTTTTTGTCAGTGTTGGTGCCAAACTAGCCTCTAAATTTTCTTCTGACACTACTAATGTTAATCCACCTGTTAGCGGACACGATTTTCGGTGGGCTCGTATTGAGACCAAAAGTGTCGTAAAAATAATTAGTTCACTAAAACTTAATAAAGCTACAGGCTTGGACGGAATTGGTTCACGACTGCTAAAAGCAGGTTCGTCAGTTTTAAGTATCAAGTCTTTTCAACAAATATTTATTTACTGGTTATGTACCTAAATGTTGGAAGACAAAAATTGGCAATAAAACAGATCCTACTAATTATCTCCATTTTGCCAATTCCTATGAAAATTTTTGAAAAGTTAGTGCATGAGCAAATGTCTCATTTTATTTCTGAGCACAACTTCCTGAATGACAGACAGTCCGGATTTCGAAAATTCTTTTCCACAGAAACTGCAGTAGTCGATGTCTCTGATTTTATTCTTACTGAGCTCGACCAACATAACTTTGTTTGTGCTGTGCTCATTGACCTTAAAAAAGCTTTTGACACTGTTGATCATAAAATTTTGTTAAAAAAACTATGGTGTTTTGGCATCAGAGATGCTGCCTTTGACTGGTTCGAGTCCTACTTAACGGGCCGAATGCAGCTGACTCTTGTAAACGACACAGGATCAGATCTACTTCATGAAGACGCTTTTGGGGTGCCGCAGGGATCTGTGTTGGGACCCCTGCTCTTTCTTTTGTATATTGATGACTTAAAATCTGTCATCAATTCAAACTACCACCATCTATATGCAGATGATACAATAATTATTTCGTCCCATAAAAACTTGGATACCCTTGTCTCCCAGGTCGAGCTAGAACTTTCGCAAGTCGACCTCTGGCTGAATAATAACAAAATGACTACCTTATAGTCAGAAATTTTCGCGACATTTTAATTTCGCGATAAAAATTTTGGGACAATTTCGCGATTTTTATTTTCGCGATTCGTTGCCTTGAATTTTTTTCGCGACATTTAATTTTCGCGAATTTCATAGAGTTACGGAGTTGAGGAAAAACAAAATATGATTTTTAAGTACGTTTTTCTACTCTAATAATGACATCTGTAAAAGGAAGCTTTTTTTTATAAAAGGTCAATGTTATAATCAATAAGGTAGCGGAAGAACCTTTATTTTTGTTCAAGCGTGGATAGTACAACCTTTCAAACTCGCCTCGGCGTTTGCCTAAATAATGGTATTGACGTTAATAATGTGCCTATACCGGTTAAAAATCGAAGCTTCTCCACTGCCATAGGTAAATGTTGAAGTGAATTTCAATGATGTAACATAAAACAACAAACAAAATATACTCTCGATAAGAGTTTTTAAAGTAGATGTTGGTCACAGTGATAACGGGGATGAGAACACTGTTGATTTTCAACATGTTACAGAATCTGTTATAGTAATAGACTAATTTTCATTTCTTGTCTTGTCTTAATTATATCTCATCCCTATGTTATATAATGTTTTTATTCAAGACTTTCCCGACCTTTAAAATCAGTCTCGCCATTTACCTAGGGAGGAGAGGTCTTGTTCTTCATTTCAGCCAGAATAGGCTGTAAATCAAGGTCAAAACCCACCTCCATAGGAAAATGTCGAAACGAAATCCCATACTGTCTTTTAGACCCATGTCCTCCGACCTCTTCTGGCCTTTTTGGTATCTGGTTAGGAATGTCACTAGGGATAAAAGAATTAAAACAGAAGAGGTTTAGGTGTAAGAGTTAGACAGGAAAGTTTAAAAAAAGAGGAAATTTCATAAAAAAGGAGAGCGCTGATTTATAACACAAAATGCCATTTAGGTTAACAGGCAAACCGCCTTCTAAAATTATGTTTAAAAGTCCATTTCTTCCTTAATTTTCCCGGGTTTTATCAAACTGGGTATCACCAGAATTATTTTGTTGCGAAAATTTTACGTCTGCTACCCTGTGGAGTCTAAAAAATGAAGAAAAAAAGAAAATATTTCGCGGTTTTTATTTTCGCGATTTCGTCAATTAATTTTTTTTCGCGGCATTTTAATTTCGCGAAAATGCCCAAAAATCGCGAAAATCGCGAAAATTAGTTGTCGCGAAAATTTCTGACTATAAGGTATTAATACGGACAAAACTGAAACAATCTTTTTCGGCAACCACAGCCAGTTAAAAAAAGTTGAGGACAAAACTATCAACTATATGGGTATTCCTTTGAAGATGAGCGAAAAAGTTAAATATCTTGGGGTAACATTTGATCAAAAAATGCAATGGGAAGAGCAAATTAATGACATAATAGAAAAATACTAATTAAATATTCTAAAATTAGAACCATTGCATCCTGTTTAACACCTCACACAAAAAACCTTTTAATTAATGCACTTGTCATGCCATATTTCAACTACTGCTCCTCGGCATGGGCTTGTGCCACACAAGGTAGATTGGGAAAACTAGAAAAAAGATTAAAATGTGTCCGTACCTTTCTTGGGAAAGAGAGGGAATATTCAATGAATAATTTACTCATCAAAAACGATGCCATATTAGTTTTCAAAGCCATGAATCACATTGCTCCTGATTACATGCGCTCAAAATTCCTTTTGACAAAAAACTGTCATAATCATCAAACAAGAGGAGCTTCAAAAAACAGGTTCACACTTCCCTTGGTCAACACGGAATTTGGCAAAAAAGCCTTCCCATTTAGAGCTGCAAAAGTGTGGAATAATTTCCAGACCAAGTGACCTGTGATGGAAGTCTGCTTTCGTTTAAGACTTCCATCTCTAATGTATTTGGCAAATTCTAATGGAGATCACTTTTTAACTTTTTAATTTTTGTTTTTTATTCTTTTTCTTTTCAATTTTCACAGATTCTAAATGTTACTATGTTTGATTGAGCTAAGGCAGTCTAAGGTTTATCATTTTTTGTTTCTTTTTTATTCTAGTGGCCCCCAGTGGAAACAATCCACTAACTATAGGTTTTTGTGATTTTCTGGGCTAGCCACTTTAAATATTTATTATTATTATTATTATTAGCCCCAAGCATAAATTTTTCGTGATGTATTCTCAGGCCAGCATCTTTGCAAGAAAAACCTTTATGCAAACTCTTTTGTTGTCATGTATATCTCTTCCTAGCGTAAACTTCGTGTTCAATACCCCATGAAAGTGATGCAGACTTTGCAACTGGTGTATAGCCCAATATCTTAGCAACCAAATTATTTATTGCAGAAGTGTTAGGGTTTAAACGGTTATATTTAGCGAGATCAGCATGTGCTACTGAAGCTGTGATAATACCGTAGCGATAATCAAACCATGATTTGTTTGAACTTTGTCCTCTAGTTGAAACTTCAATTTCTATTATCTGTATATACTTCAGTACGGTTTTCCTTCAATGATTTTTAGAAATCATCAGATGTCGATTGACCCATCACCAGTTCCTTCATATTTAATGGTTTGCTTGCCACTGGTGTTACTTCATTATAACTGTGCTCACAAACAATATTACTGTCTTTGAAGCACAGAAGAAGAAGCTTTACCTTTTGATGCTGATACAAGTTCGTTCCAGTTAATAGTTGAATGTCGCTCTTGAGGTGGACGAGGATCAAACATATTTCTCAGACATTTTATAGGAAGATCGTTGTTTTCCGGATGAGGTCTTTTGAAATTAACTAAGTTTAAGGGTACAGGCTGATGAACTTTACCCTTTTTGGTAACAGTTTCTTGCCACTTTTGTTTTTTAGAAGTGCAAGTTTTGTTACGTCCCAGTGATTTATTATTTTCGACAAAATGTAACAGTGCGAAAATATGCTTGCACGACTCAATGTATCCTGCAACACAGCCACACTCTCCAGTCACAATTTCACGACTGTCATAGTTTATGCACACCCAAACATTATAGGGTGTTTCACTAACTCTTGTTTGTGGCACTACATTACCTCGAATAAAACAATACTTTAAACAACTTGAAATATTGTTAAATTCAACATTCCTAACATGACCTGCAAACATCAGATTGTGGCCTTCTTAGCAACCTTTTTCTGAAATACTTTTTTTTTGCATAGTCCCTGAGACAGCTTGTGGTGATGTCTGGAAAGTGGCTGAAATACACGATCCGTTTAAACGGAAGGTTTAAACCTGACGGATGAGTCATAGGTCAAAACGGATCGTGTATTTTAAAAAAATGAAAGATTTTGACCTGCCAAATTTGACCTATCTGTCATTTCAAAAAGATGGACGTGTTCATCTTTTGCGATTAAACGGATGATCTTTCTCTATTGAAATTTCGTAAATCTTTTGTTTTATACGTTTGACGTTATGTATCACTTTCGGAATATTATGCAAAAAATGCAGTTGAAAACTACAGTAAAAAAACAATCAAGAGAAAAACAAGAGAAAATGGCGAAAGCAAAAAAAAATGAATATTGAAAATTGAAAATTGTATATTGCATCGCAAACCTCTGGAATAATTTTGCCAAGTGTGCTTCTGTGAACACAAATGTTGCAATTCGGAACAACTAGCACCCGTTGCTAAAAAAACGAATTGTTGCAGCAAGCTTTATGCCAGGACTAATGGCAGCGCGCATCACTGTGTCTTGTTTTTGTATGGATGACTCTATAGTTGCAAGCAACTCATCAAAAACATCTGGACTCATTCTCAAAAACTTTTCTTGTTCAAACCGGTCTTCTTTGCGAAATTCGCGTAGTAAAGTGGATGTTACACCCAGATTTTCTCTTCGTTTTAGCCAAGGTTTTACCCATATAGATCTCTTCCTTTTTTTCTTTCTTTTTTTTAAAACGGTCGCTGTGATAATCGCAGAGGCAGCAGCCGTGGCGAAACGTTTTTCATTTTGCTAGCCACGATTCGAAAGACTTTTGTACCATGCGTTGTACGTTTAAACGGATTACGTGTAGACAAGAAACCTTTCACAAAGTTTCCCCTACAGGTTATCCGTCAGGTTTTGACCTTCCGTTTAAACGGATCGTGTATTTCAGCCTTAAAAAAAAAGGAATTCGTCTAGCCTAATTTTACCTCCTCATGAAAAGGAATTTTGATACAATCAACACATAATTTTGCAGCTCTTCGATACTGTATCTCTCTGCTTTTCTCCTCCAAGGACGGTAAAACTGGAAGTTCAAGTAACTGAGCAGCTAGGACTTTCTTAATTAAATCAGCTTTTCTACTCCCTCCCCCAGATAAAGATATGCCTCGGGAAGACAAATATTTCTTAAGTGCCTCTACATTCCATTTTATTAATTCCTTTTCAGTAAAAACCATGATTAAAACAAATACAATCCAACGCAATCCAACAAATTCTTCTGTTGACACTAACTCCAGATACCCCGGTTGTCCGGAGATGCATTGCGAAAGCGGGAAATTCAAAATGGTGTCGCTATCGATGAAAAGGTCTATTGAAGCAGTTCTTTCTGCTTTCTCAATCGCAACCACAACTCTCAGTTTCTTTTTGAAATCATTTCTTGGGATAATTTTGCAAATAAAACTATTATGCAAAATCTCAGTAATGCCATCAAACTGTGGTAAAATTAATTGTTTGCAGTTTGTATTAAGCATGCTGCTCATTTTGCTCAGCAATTTTGCTCTTCAGATCTTCTACCGCATCTTGTTGGTAAACGTTAAGTACCTCCAATTCTTTAATTTTACAATACTTATCAAAGACACAACGACTCAATCCATCTTTTTCCTTTGTTAAAACGTCGCGTTCACCTTTCACCTTTTCCATCAATTCTTCAACTTTTACTGTTTTTGCCTTCTCTCTCTCGCAGTCTTCAACAGCTTTTGCAGCCATCATGCAATACCTGAAATAATTGATGAAGCAATGAGCTTCATCAATTATTTCAGGCATTTACTTTAGAGCTTAGCTGATCAAATGTTGTATCACATTCCTTCTTACAACCTTTAATGACATACTCTAGACGTTGGCGCATTTTCTTCTCGTTTTGAAGAGCTTGAGATAATTTTTTAAGCTTCTCTTCATAAGCATCGTCTAGTTCCTGGAAACTAAGAATGAATACATTGTTCAGGCACAAGAAATTCTTTTGTTGATCATTTTGTCTCTCTATTGCTTTATATTTATTATGTATTGCACAAACTAATGAAAAGGTTAAACACAATGCGATAGAAACATGATTAGATTTTTTACAATTTTTTTCACCTTTTTCACAGTCTTCGTGCCATTATTGTAGACTTCCATTGTCGCGAGTAGTATCACCTCGTCCTGTTACTGAGTGTATGAGACAGTATAGTATAAGACATTATTTGACGTCAAATGTGTTTTTATTATCTTGACGTAATGAGTTTTAAAATGGTTACCGTGTACAAAAAAAAGCCAACGGCGAATTGCACCCTAGAATACCAAAAGTTTGCGCAGTAATATTAAAAAAACCCACTAATAGTAATGAAACTTTTCCTGTTTTCCCACTTGTCAAATGGGAGTTCGAAAAGAGATTCCACAAAAATATATGGCACAGAAGAGATGCTCCATTTTTAATCTTTATATTGACTAGTGGACTATTACAGAATCGTGCATTATATAATGTTTCTTGTGATTATTTGCGCAGGATAACTATACGGCTCGGAAGAGGAAGAGGAAAGAAAACAGACATTTGAAATTATATTTAAAAATAAGGGTAAGGAAATTTAAAGGTAAGGAAAACAATAAAATGACGTCATTCAGGTCCAATTTCCTAGATATATAGTTTTTTAACATTTGGTGTGTAGTTCGTACCTAGGATTCACAAAAAGTTACCTTCCCTTGAAAAATGCAATACCGCCCGCAATGTACAAAACTTATCTTGTCTAGTCTTTGTAAATGTTTACGTGATAGCGTGCGAAGTTCGCGAAAATTTATACATTATTGGTATAAAATTTGGCGCGTACTAATTTTGGCGCACCCTACTTTCATCGCGATTTCGCGCGTATTAAATTTGGCGCACATACCATTTGCGCGTAATAATGGTATAAATTTTGGCGCAGTTTTAGAATTTTGCGCGAAAAAGCGCTAAAATTTATAGGCGCCAAATTTT
The DNA here is from genome assembly GCA_030067915.1 of Hydractinia echinata. NCBI lineage: Eukaryota > Metazoa > Cnidaria > Hydrozoa > Anthoathecata > Hydractiniidae > Hydractinia > Hydractinia echinata. The sequence continues at coordinate 203,363 of JASGCC010000102.1, read as the reverse complement.
ATACCAATAAGGTAGATATAAAACAATATTTTTCGCACCAACTATTGAATTTAGCATTTGATTTCTAATTACGTTTTATATAGTTTTCTCAGAGACATATATGTTGTTGTCATCTGCAAAGTTACACAGTTAGGAGTGAGAAACAATAAAACATACTACGTCGTTGATGAAAATATTGAATAAAATAGGACCTAGTAACAAACCTCCTTAAAGTACCTTAATCAATCACTAAAGCGATTTCCCTTTGTTTTCTATTTTGTAGATAAGAATAAAGAACAAAAAACTACATTATTTGCGACGTGTTTCACACATAATGTTGTTTACCCTCAGTAAATTACTATACCTATGTTATAGTCAATGCCTAGACTATACGTAACATAACAAAGAGAATCAAAGGCTTTTGACAGGTACATTAATATTATCATTTTATAAGTTTAGTATGGTTACGCTGAGTTACAACTCACAGACCAAATAAATATTTGCATACAAACTTAACCTCATCCTTCGAAATCTTCGTACTATCACTAACGCTAAGTGAGGAAGTTTGTTTCTCTTTGAGGAATATTTAGAAGCGCTTTTACCGTGCGCTGTTTGTTTTAAAAGTAGAGTCATCTTGAAATTTTCATGAGCGCTAAAAGCTCCGTAGAATATAGCAATTTTCGCTTTGATAGAGACGTTATGAAACAAGAACAAAGGTTCACTGTAGCAGCGTTTTCAACAATGTTTCATGATAGCTCGTGATATAAAAAACGCGCCAAACAGTGATTACGAAAGCGACGTTTTAGAAAAAAGTCAAAACAAATATGGTTGTCTTCTGACAAAAGAACAGGCTGCGTAAAATTGTCAAAATGCCGTTGAACACATAAAATGCATTACAAGTATTTTAGCTCAAATTTTGTTAAAGTTTTTCATAATCAGTATATAAGGGATAATCCTTTAATAATGAGGCTCAAAATCAATTAAAAAAAATACCCCCTTGACTTACATTATTCCTTATTCGCACCTTAGTTACACATGCAGAAATATGGACCATTCCGCACGCATGTGGGCAAACATAACGATCAGAAAAGCCATAAAAACTTCGTGATAAAATGTTATTGGAATATATTTACAAAAAATAATTTACAAGAAATAATAGACGTGTACCCCACCCTACCTTTAATACGAAAAGGCCTCAAAAAACCCAATTAACAAGATGAGAATTAAAGACTAGAATTATTGGAAACAAAATATGACGTCGTCGGGTATTTGCCGTCTGTTCACGACAACATCATACAGATGCCTTCATATAAATTCTAGTCTTTATGTGTAAAGAAGTGGTTGATAAAACCTAACAAAAACTAAAGAAAGTTTTAAAACCAAAGAAAAATCAGGATACTATCAGGACTCGATTCTAGTTTAGCAAGAAAACTCAATCTTCTGTGGCCGCCTATTCACAGATAACTTAAAGGTTTATCTCGCCAAAAAGCTCGGTCATTAAAAGTATTCGATGGACATTTGTGCCTGACTATAGCGCTTCTCCGTGCCTGGTCAAAATAAAGTTAAAAATTCAGAAAAAAAGGGAAAAAAATAGAAAAAAAAGAAGAAGAAAGCGGAAAAAAGGATATAGTTAGGATGGGGTAAGGGATGAATTAAAAATTTTGTATTTCTGCAGCATGCAATTGAAGCAGTTCTTGAACTTCCATAATCGCCGCTACAACTCTCCGTTTCTCTTTAGAAACCTTTCTTGTGAATATTTTGCAAATAAAATTGTTATGCAAAATCTTTGTTATACCATCAAACTTATTGCTAATCACGGTGGTAAAACCCTTGAACCCGTGAATTTATCCAGAGGCCACCGACTAGTATGTCATATATAGTTGGAAAGCTGAGGAGAAGGAAAAAATGTAAAAACCATATGCTTAAAATGTGTTGTTCTGAAGATTTGTACACAGACGGATAATTTACTGACTTAGAATAACACGACTTATAAGTTCCTCAATCTTGCTTCTTTCAGTTGATATTTTGCAGAGGTTAGAAGTTATTAACTTTTAAGCTTTTATTAATTTTTAAGATAATTTATAGACCATCAATTCAACTTGCAGACCAATACTTGGAGAGCCTTCCACTTCTCAGCAATCACACTGGAGGAACTACAACAATGCAACGATATCAAAGCGTGGAAATATCTAAATAAATTTGCGATCAACAAAAGTCAAATACCTTTCACCAATATTGGTATGAATTGGTATGATGAGTTGGTATCAAGACTATGCATTAGAGCAAGAAAATAAAGGTATAAAAGTAACTGGCGGTGTAAAAGGTCTGACACAAAAAACGTCCGGTTTATAACGATTTTGTCTAAGTGCTCCAGTTTAAAATGCGTTGTTGAAAGAGTTTTGTAATAAAGTTGTTCTAAACATTACCAATTTACTGGTTCTACCAACTCATGGATATCCAATAATGTTAACAAATTATGGAATACTTACGATTTGTTCGATTTAGTTTTTAAGCCGGTGAACCTGTTTTGAATGCTGATGTAGCCAACAAACATAGAGAAATCGGAGATAAATATACCGTAATTTTATCGAGAGCGATTGACAGGTTCAGAATGTATATGGGCACCATTGAAAAATTGCAACTTGTCCATATTTAACAATTAAAGCAAAAAGGATACTATGGACATCGAAACAAAGCTAGTTCGGTTAAAGAAAGAATGCATTCTATTCTCATGTAGGAAACACTACAGCACGAAAACGATATGAGATGAATCTGAAAGAGATTATTTACTATGAGTTTGCTATTGTTTCAAAGTATGTTTTCCAACGATATGCAACTTCTGATGTTAATGTATAAAGCCAAAATTCTCCTTGAAATAGAATCTTGTGTATGATGACAATTCACCAAGCGATGTTTATGTATGTGAGAAGCTACGAAGAAAATCCTGGTGGTAGATGGTATAGCGTTAGTGAACAGAGTGCATAAAGATTCAGATCTGAAGACTTGGAAGGTAAATATTCTTTTCCGACCTTCTTCTTTTTGTAAATTTTTCTTTTTAATTTTAACATGTATACAGCTATTGTGGTAAATATATATTGCAATTTGTTAATTTTTCATTAGATTTTTAGGACAATGTTAGCAATTTCATTACACTGTTGATATGGGACTCCGAGTTTTTCGACGAAATTAGACTCGTATTTGATTGCTACATTAAGCAGTTCTGTGATGACCGGAACAAAAATTAAATGCACATCAAGTAACGAAATCATTACAAGATAGGGATGCAGGAGATCAATATGCAGAAGATATCAAGCATATACCATTGCGTCAACTGTTAAGTCATTTTGAAACCAAGATCGATTTGACAGAATATTTTATAAAGTATGCATTACAAACCTTCAAGACCATTAAATACCTAATTCGATTACGTAAAAGCTGGCCAAAGTTACAAAAAAAGAAGAATTTAATGATCAAATGAAGACTCGTGGTCTCGAAGAAGCTGATACTCTTCTTATTCTTTATGCTATCGATGTTGCTAAGGAAGATTTGTTCTCAGAATGTTATGTTCTGTCACCAAACACAAATATTTGAAGACAAAGTTAACAAGGTGTAAATCTTTCATGAAAGCAGATAACGATATTTTGTGTTTTGGCAGCAATAACCAATCTAGATGCTTCTGAATCCCTTTTAAATTTGCTCACACTTAGACAAATTGAGAGTTATGTTATCAAATTTCAACTGAAAAAGCAAGATTTGGCTAGTTAAGTCTTTTACTCAGAGTCAGTAAATTATCGGTCCGTATTTTGTACAAATTCTGTTGCACGTGATCTTCTAAACAACACAATTTGAGCATATGATTCTAACATTTTCTTGATTCCCTTAGCCTTCCCCTTTGCAACGATATATAATATGATATATATCTTTGAAAACAATATTCTCTGACAGTAAAAATGATGACGTCAATTAATTTCGGCCGAGGGGGGAAAGTTTTTGAGACACACGTTTTTTTGAAAATATAATACCTAAGAAACAACTTTAAACTAAAAAATCACTTTTAACAAGTCTGTACACACGAAGTTTTGAAAGAAAGCATAACAGCCCTCGCTAACACTAGCATCTACAACTCTTTGGAAAATGGTATTTTTGAATCTGAAAATTACAATTAGATTTGTGCAAAGCAAAAAAATGAGATGTTGTTGCATACCAAATAGATAATATCTTAGGGACATTTACAAAGCATGTACGTACTAGATCAGGGGTGCGTACAAGGGGCAGTGCGCATTTTCACATCTATTATGTATATACATTTTACTTCATAATATTTCGATGTCGTCTCCATTAATGTTGTTAAAACAACTCACAACAGAACTTAATATGACAAACTACCTCTATGGCATAAAGAATAGGATCGTGTACTTTTGACGAACGGTTAAAGATATAGTGGGGTTTAAGGTATTTTAATGACGGCATGAAACCATCCGTTCCGTATCGGGTGGTTTGACCAAGATTTGGGAAACTTTCTCAATTTGGTCCTAGTTGGCCCCTATTTACTCACTTAGGAGATGACGTCACTAATTTCCAGCCGTTTCCCAGAACATAAACAAAAATTGCAATGCAATGGCATCACTAATTTCAAAATGCTATTGACGTCAGTCTAATACACAGACGTCGTACCGTGATGTCAGAAAAGTTAACAAATAAGACATAACTTGGATACTCTCAGCACACTGATTTACTCTTACGTTTCTTACAAAAGTGTTTTTTAAGTCGCTCTATCGGGCCTAAGGATGAGTTAACGCAGTCCATGTTCTGACCTTTTCTGATACTTTATATAAAAAATGCCATGTAACCCTTTTAGTTAAACGAGGCAAGGCTCTCTAAAGTTCTTTTGTTTTGATTGACTCTATCGAAGGAATAAAATGTTTTTTTAGTTTATTGGCTACATATTAGATACTTTGTATATTACTTGTTTCTTTCCTCTTTTATCTTTTTTAGAACTTGTTATACCTACATTGTTTAGCTACCAAGCTAGCTACTACCCTTACTTTGTTTCTTTATCAATTACACAGTTAAGGGAATACAAAACCTCCAGTACGTGGTTTTAGAATTTTCAATAATGCTGGCAGCTTTGTTTTGGAACGATCTGAAAAGAATCAAAGATTAGTCGCGGCCATAGTGGGCCACAGTGGGCCACAGTGGGCCACAGTGGGCCATAGTGGGCCATTTTCTACATATTTTCAACATATAGAACTGCCACAAGAAGGCCATTTAAGTCACGTGCACAAAGTGTTGATGATGCTTCTTTACTAGGCATAACGAGTTGCCTCTTTATAGGCTCTGAAATCATGCTCCAATTTAACAATTTAACGTAATAGATGATGATACGGCTGTTCGTAACGATGAAAATAATAAGCAGATTGCCAAAAAACTTGCTTGCTTAAAGGCATGTTGCTGTACTTCGCATAGGAAATAGTGTGCGGGTTGTCAATAGCTGGTGGACGCAAAAATGTACAAAATTACAATATTGCATGCAAAATGTTTTGTCAGATTTATATTTTTAGGTGCAATTATCGTTATTGTTGTGGAATGGAAATTGCTTTAAATGTTGTCATAGTGATGAAGTTGCATTAAATTATTTGTCTCCTTGCACCAATGAGCTGTAACAATTACTTGTAATTAATCATAATGTTAAAACGCATAACGTTGAGCCAATATACGTGAGTATAATAGTGCTGTTTCCTTTCGGGAAGACCTTGACCCTTTTGCAATGGGCCACCATGTTTTTCGTATTTGTAGTAAAAAAATTTCATCATTGCGGAGGCCTTCCTGTTATTAATCAGATTCATACTTATGAAGCAGATACAACTCTCAATAAGGGCATTACACGTCCCTAAAAAGTATAGATGTGGAAGATATTATGCAAACTTTTCAAGATGTCATGGAGACAGTATGAGTAATTTGGTGCTGCCTGTATATACATGAATGAAGTTAATGTCAATCACTTTTTATTTAATCGACCTCTGACTGTGTTCAAAGCAAATGTTACAACCTTGTACATAAATAATTTATCAAAGGAACATTCAGCGTTACAATTTGTTTTGGATTTACCATGACAAAAATCAGCAAACCGAAAAAATTTATTTATTTATTTTTATCACGATTGGTTATTACCTATCCACAAGCGAAAAAAATCTTTACTAAAAACACAGGCAACATTTCTGCAAAGGAATTTGTGAAATCCATACAAATAGACGCAGCAATAAGGATCTCAGTTTAAATAAAATAATAAAAAAAAATTAACATCAACTTAAATGACGCGCTAAATTCAAAACCGCGACGATTTAGTAAAATGTTAATTTCCTACATTGATCGTACATGGAAAATTTTAATATTTCAACAAACTTTGAAAGAAACCAACAATAACGTTTTAATAGTGAATACAGGTACCCTATTGAGATATTTGAAACTACTATGGAATCAGGTAAAACAAAACTCATGACATTACTTCTACCTTCTAACAGGAAGCAGAAAGGAAAATTATTTCGAGACGAAAACAAGGTTTTTAAAAATCTCGTTTCTGTTATTGGTTTTTTTTTTTGATTAATAAGATTGAAGCAAGTGTGCATACCAATGTTGTTCATCTTCCAAATAACACAAGAATCACAACAAACTCAGCGAATTTCAAAAAACATGAAAACGTTAGATTGTATTACTATGTTAGGATCGATACACTTTTCGCGGCAAATACAATAGTAGAATGTGGAGCAAGATGCATAACAACTCCGCATTGCTGTGGTTTCAGTGTATTTAAAGTCCAGTTACCGCTTACATGTTACTTCTTTAAGGGGAATTTAAATACAGAACATTATTATGTCAAAGCTGACGAAACACTATATGACTTTTACGAAATACAGGTAAGTGTATTTTTTATAGATGACTTCTTAATGTTGTGGTTAAATTTGTTGTTTTTGTTCTTTTGGCTGTTGTTGTTGTTGTTGTTGTTAATGTTGCTATGTCGCAATATTTTAATTGAAGAATGTATGTTTCTAATTTATTGTTTTTGTAATTTATGGAATCGTTTCTGGTAATCACATGGCCGGAGGAAGACGTTTTGTTTGAAACTGAAGCTATCCAATAACCGTTCTAAAATTTCCTTATTTTAAAACGCGTGTACATTGAATCCATTGATATGTGAACATGGAAGTGTGTGTATTCCAAACTTTAACAATAACACCTACTATTGCAAATGGTGTTCCCCACCTTACTCTGGCAAGCATTGCAATTTAATAGGTGTGTAATTTTAGTACAAAATCCAATTTTTGTAGTTAGAAGTAGCACTCTGCATCTGCATCGGAAATAGCACTCTGCATCTTCGGCATGAGTCTTCGTGAAGAACACGTTCACTACCTAGCAGCGCGCATAACTTTGTCCCTAGGAGCATTGAGCACTCTAGTGATATGTAGTACGATCACCTGTGGCCTAATTAGTGTAATGGGTTTTAATACCATTATCTACGAATCAAAAATTTCCCAGTTCAAACCTCACACTAGCCCAGTTGATGAGCCGTGATACGATGAAACAAGCTTGTCCTGGGATGTGTTTATATAGTTAGAAGATCTTTAGATTGTTTCTAGGTATCTCATATATATTTTAAATGTGTTTAGATGGCGTATTAAGCAATATGCCAATACCATCAGGTTTGTGATTTTGATTTAAATATTTTTTTTCACCAAATTCTCTTGTAGAAATTGGTTTTAGTAGTTTATTTGCTTGACGCTTCTGCTAGATACAGAAAATTTTTTTATATCAGTGTTGCTTAGAATTTGTTTTACTTTTGGTTATGGTGTTGGCTCCATGGGCCGCCCATATGAACTTAACGAATAAGGGTGAATAGACCATGGCCAACACACGTGAAACAGTATGATCGTCATTGTGAAGCTTATAATTCATTGAATATTTATGTTTAATAAAAGATATAAATCTTTAAAACGAAAAACTTTGAAAAGGAGAAAATATAAAAAAAACGAACTTTTTTCTCAGTTTTTTTGTAATAAAAATTAATAAAATTAATTGTTTACGAATTTTAAGTCTTACTATATCGCGAAAACAATTTTGCTGAATATGCCTCCACGTTTTCTTCACAGAGTATTACCAACGTCTTTTATCTTACCAGCTTCTCGGCAGACGTAAATATTAGATTCCGGGGGTGGCTTTTCGTTAATGCATTATGATTGAAGGAGTATGAACTTCTAGGGGGTCAAACTACAGTACTACACCGGCTAATATATTGTCGTATGGAATACACCAAAAATTTAAAGAAACTGCGAAACTTGTTACTCTGTTGGATCATGGAAATCATGTTTTTTGTTCCTAAAATTAAACAAATAAAATGCAGTTTAATTGTAATAATAATTTACCTCTGATCAGTATTAAGTGAGATTCGGTTGTCGTAAAATTCCTACTTTCAAAGACCCTTTGAGCTTCAAAATGTGATTATCACCATTTTAAAGGGAGGTGTGGGTAGGGCACTTGAATACTGATCAGAGGTAAATTATTATTACAATTAAACTGCATTTTATTTGTTTAATTTTAGGAAATAAAAATTTAGCCTCTGATCTAAGTGTTCAAGCGAGATTTTTAAAACCACATTTTGAAGAGAAAAGAAATTATATGGCAATTTCAAATTTATTATTTGGATTTTTTGCCTGAAAAATACCAATAAATGGAAATTACTATTGGTAACTTGATATTGTGTACAGATGTATACCGTAACAATGTCAGCTTTCTTTTTTCCTTTTATATAATAATACAAACGACTTTTATGTTCTAAAAGCAAATAATATGTACATGTTTAGGTTTAAGGAGCACTAAATTTAGCAACCTTGTTGTAGGGTTTTCGAAAAACTAGCCACAATATTCAATTTATAGAGTTTTGAGAAAGTACTCTCTGAGAACCATCCCGCCGCTTTGTTAATATCTTTCAGTGAAAGGCCTAAGTTATTAGCTTTGCTTGTGGAGGCTTTCCGAGTTGAGTGGCATGTGAATACTGTAATGTCTATGCCTGCTAATCCTAAGAACGTCTTCACATATCTCGTTAGCGTAGCTGTCTTCACTGGATGATGTGGATAAGTATATGAGAGAATCAAGTTCTTTGGTTAGCCTGGGAGATTTTCTCTGACCAAGTCTGTATTCTTCAAAACACCGAAGTACGCATAGTTTTGATGTTTCGAATTTATGGAAAGTTAAGGGCTCTTGGTGTTTCCCTGGGCGTGTAGTCTTCAGGATTGTTGGGATGTAGAACGTTCGCAGCTTGTCATCATAGTGAAAAACATCGAGTTGTAGGGCTCCAATAGTTTGGGCCCTCTGACCACTCAACAAACATAAGAAGGTGGTAAGTTTCTTTGTAAGCGTCTCCAAGTCCAGTTCCTCGTTGTCTGTTAGGGAGATCATGTAATTTAAGATTACATTTGCATCATAGATCACTGTGTGTCTAGGGAGAGATGGGCGTGATTTGAAAATTCCTTTTATCATCCTACATACATCAGGGCATTTTCCAAAGGATACGTTATCCTTTTTGGGAAGGATTGCTGAGAGAGCTGACCTTGTTGCAGTTATTTGACCATATGTAGCCTTCTTCTTGTCGAACAGAAAATCAATAAACCCCATTGCTTCATCAAAGCTTGCTTTAAAAGTGTTTATGTCCTTGGTGGCGCAAAAGCTTCTCCAATGTTTCAAATGTGCGTTATACGACGACTGTGGTTTTGGTGCCCATGATGCTAGCATTAATTGCTTTACGCTGTCTGGATATTATACCCAGCCATTGCCTCCCACAAACTATTGCCACTTGCAATCCTAGGGTCTTGTGCAGCTGGTGTAACGTATTCTTCTGTGGCAGTTGTAGAAGATCCACCCTAGGAGAAATGCATAACTTAGTCACAACAATGTTCATGAATTGAGAGTACCAGGGTTGGTTTGGCCAGTCAGGCACTACCAGAATCCCTGTGGCCTCATCATTGCATAATTTCTGGATAACTTTTGGCAAGCAAATGAACGGTGGGAAGGCATAAAATTCTAAATGCTTCCAATCAATAATAAAAGCATTTACTGCTATACAATTTGGATTAGGCCTGAAAGAAACATAACGATCAAGTTGATTATTGATGCGGGTTGCAAACAAGTCTATTTCTGGAGTGAAATTTAAGGCATTTACTGCTCTCCTGAAGATCTCTCTATTGAGCATCTATTCTGTTCGGGTTTCTGTTTCTCGGGATTCTCTATCCGCCTCAACATTGAGGATGCCAGGAATATGGGTTGCTGTAATCCATTTTTTTCTTGCCATTGCCCAATCCCAAATTTCATGGACTACGTAATCCATTCCTGAGGATTTTGTGCTTCCCACTTTGTTTATTCCTGCCACTGCAGAAGTGTTATCGATTTTGATGAGGATATGACTTTCGAATGTATCATAACAAAGAGATTTTAATCCAAGGAGAGCAGCTTTGAGTTCTAGTATATTGATGTGGGTGTTTGTTTCTTCTAGAGTGAAGTGACCTCTCGTATCGGTTTCATTTCTATGAGCTCTCCATCCTGTCTTGCAGGCGTCAGTAGCAATATAAAATTTTGGGTTATCCCTGGCAATTGGTGCTGAACTGTTTCTCAAGTTGTTTAGCCACCAGCTTATTTCCTCTTTTACCTCTTGTGGGGGAGAAACTAACGTGTCAAATTTTCCAAAATATTTCCTTAAGACATGCTGTCTTAAACCTGTCCATAACTCTTTAATGGAGTTTCCCATGTGGAACTGCTATGAAACAGCTATTAACTTTTCCAATGACTTTAGCTAATTTTCTAATAGTGATTCTGTTCGTATCCAGTATTTCTCTACATAGTAAATTTATATTCCGCTTTTTCTCATCTGTCAAGTAAATAATCATTTTCCTTCCCAAAACCTAGGCCATTTAGCAAATTAATTATTTTATCGATATCATCAGGACACCTTTCTTTACTTGTATTCATGGTAATTATATCTTCAATATAGTCTGCCAACAATATTGAATATTCTTTCCTGAGAATGGCCAATGGTGGCTTCATCACCTTAGTAAATTTTCTCGGACCTCCCGTATATCCGTTTGGCAACACCAAATATTAGAAAATCTTATCATTATGTTTAAATTTTAGCAGTTTTTGGTGATCTGGGTGAATAGGTACACTATAGTATGCATCTTTGATATCTAACTTGGCCAAGTACATGATTGGTCTAATCATGGAAAGTATAGAAGTTAGTGTTTGCATTTTAAATTTCTTCTTTTCAATAGACTTTTTAATTCTTTCAAATTCAGTATAAGCCTGAAGCCACCATCACTCTTCTCAGTTATAAATATTGGTGAGATATATTCTCCCTCTTCATTGATGAGCAATTTATTAATTTCTTCATCAATAAATCTTCTACCCCTATTGTATACTGGATAATTTCTGTGATTTATTGTGGGGAAATTTAGTGTTGATATTTTCATGCCACTAATTGTTTCCAAGATTTCTTGATCGCTAGTTATACTTTCCCACCGTTCAAGCGTTTTTGCCAAACATCCACCCTTAAACATCGAAACTTTCTCATTTAGGAAATTTTTTAAATTCAAAATATCCCTTACCGGGGGAATCTCCCCATTCAAATTTAGGGTTTTTTCGTGTATGGTGGACCCTTCTTTTGGAAAGGCTTCTGAAATTGCTTGTTGTTGTTGTTGAAGTTTTTGTTGTTAAGTTTCTGTTGTTGTTGAAACTCCTGTTGTTGTTGCTGTTGATGTAATCTCTCTGGCCCTGGTTTCTGTACTCTACCCTCCTCAGGGACTTGTAGGAGGGTAGAGGGCTTGACGAGGTTTCAAATTTTCTTTTTGGTCTTTTGTCCTTATTACTGAGAATCTCTTTTAATTTATTCTCCTTCTTAAGTTGCTCAAGTCTCTCGCAAATTGACCCCCCAAAGAGGAGTTTGGAGGACTCAGAAGCCTCAGAGGCCAGATTTGAATATCCCTTAGGGAGGGCAGGCTTCATCAAGTCTCTCCGAAGAGTGTTTATAGACTGCAACACTCTGCCGACCAAAGAAACGGCCTCTTTTAGAGCCAACATTGGCTCTTTTGTACTAAAGCTTTTTGACTCGGAAAGGTCAGAAGCTGCCCTCAACAGCACTGTCACTGACGACGAGTGTAGGCTTAATATCTCCTGGATCTTTACATCCGTTGAGCGAGTGAATGTAGAGAGGTTAGACCAAATTCTGTATTTGTTCTCTTTGGGATTAAAAAAGGGCAGTTAGAGGGTAGCTTTGACCCTTCCATCTTTTTCTTGTACACCTCCTCCTTCATTGGCTTCTGACAATATATTTTGGCAGCGGATGCTATAGCCGAGGAGATTTCTGTCCAGTAGCCTTGGAGTCATCCTCGTACTCATCTAGCATGTGTTGCCAATAAGATTGGTCACTTTGAATAGTTTCCTCCACTCTACCGCTTGTCTGGTCCTCATCCCCATCACTCTGGCTGCTTGTTGCTTTATCATTATTCCCAAACCAAAAGTTGGAACCTTGAATAGACACAGAGTCTTCGTTGCTTACCTCTGCTGCTTGCGTAGGGAGAGTTCCATCAGGAACATTATTTCCCTTTTGCATCGAAAGAGGTGTCAGGCTTTCTTTTTGAAGGTTTTCCGTGCTTGATTGCTGAGTTCCATCTGGAACATTAGGCAAATAAGTTGGGTTCGAAATTGCACCCACGAAAGTTTTCACTGATTCTACTAAGCTGTCTATTTGTATTTGTTGTTTCGACAGTACATTATTGATATTAGACATATCCTGCTTTGCAGCAGCTTTGACATGGTTTATAAGGTCCTCGCAATCAATATTGTTTCTTGCCGATTCAGCTATATTGTCAATAACAACCTGACCTGTGTTCGACATTACATCATTGTTTTGACCATCCACCATAACCTTGTGGTGGTTAAGGGGTCAACAAACAATGAAGAAATAAAAGTAATACGTAATTGTAAAAAATATTGATACTTATCGTTTTTGCACGTCTTTTCGTAGGAGCTTACGAAATTGAAAGAGGAATTTTACGACAACCGAATCTCGCTTTAATACTTAGATCAGAAGCTAAATTATTATTACATATAAACAAACGGCGTGCTAAAGGATTACGTAATGTTTTTTTGTTAAAATCCAGTGAAATGCACATCGCGCATGGATATCAAAAGGATGCCGAAACAATAGCAATCTGAATAGAATTTTAATGCGCACTAAGATGAGTTCAATCTCCTTCCCTATTTCTACCTCCATGGTTGGATGTCTTATCAAATCCAAACTTAAAGATGTCATTGTCAGTAAATGTTGGATATAGTATATTTGACAGATGACGGAGGGGAGGAGGAGGGAGTACCAAATCCGGGGATAAGGGCTTTGCCGAACTAAATTAAAAGAATTCTTGTGGTTTTACACTTTACAATGAATTATGTACCTATACAACCTGCTAGACACTTTTGCTAACTTTATATGCGAAAATATCTGTCATATTCTTTCATCCTGATCTCAAAGGACTGTTTTTGAGAATGTTAATAATCCACTTGGTATACTTCGGGCAGGAAATGTGCTCTATAAATTAGCTTTGCAAAACGTGGGGCACTTCACATAAAATGTCAAAATGTATGTATTTATAGATATCTTGTCTGGAAAAAGAATATCTTGTCGCAGTCTAAAAACACATTTTGGTCCGATAACTAGCAGCAGATACGATATTCATCCTTGGCGTGACCATAGAAAGATTAATGTTGAGTGCAGTGCAGGTATACACTTTTTTTAGACATGTTAAAACAAGAAAAGTGTAATTGTTTTTATCAATTTACTTGAAAAAAGATTTTTCCACAATTGATAATTATATTCAAAAATATAGCGTTGCCTTCTGTGTTTGCTAAATCGTGTTTTAGTAAGAGCCAATCTACATGATAACGATAGCCACGCTTTCACCTGCAAGTAAGCCGATCGGATATAATATTGAGAAATGTTACAAAATTATCGCTTTTAATACTTTCAAGAGAAGTCAACAGTGTGGGGAACGGCTTTCACCATGTGTTGATATATATAAGTTAGCAGCATTAGGACGTAAGCCGGTATGGCACAGGATAACAAAAGTTTACGTTACACAAAGTTTTAGAAGCATTGGAATTATCACTAGGCTTAGAATGGCAGAATGTAAACATTTTTTAACAGTCATCTAACAGTCTATTTCAGATTCAGTTTTCTTTTTTATCAATACAAGAATACGTTTTGAGCTGCATTTTTTCACATTTCCAATGTTAACTTGTGTATTTTTGTATTTTTAAGGTAGATCAACTCTTTTGATGACACTTAGATCACATCGAACTGGAGAGAACTTTACAACGGTTACAACACTCAAAAATCTTCTCTCAAACCAAAGAATCACAACTTCCGTGTTAAATTTATTCTACAAGCTCACCCGATTTGAACATTTGTCATTTTCATGTTATAGAACGGGAAAACCGTAAAAGTATTTGAAAACTACATATCATAAGACTCCAATGCTGGTTAATGTCTTAAAGTACTTTATCGGGGAGTCCAACGTATTGCCAACTTTCTGTGATACACAAACCAATGACTTAAACATGACCTCTTGTCAAATGGACTCGAATAAGACATGGTCGTCAGATAGTGTTTCATTTGAGTCCAGAATTTTTAAAGATATCGTTCGATTTGGAAATGCAGCCTTGAGTTATGGCGATGGAAGCTACGGATGTTTCGACAAGCCTGGACAGTATATGGCCCATGATCTCTATCAAATTACGGTGCTGTGAGATGGAACTTACACTTGCTATGTTTTATAAAATTTACATTCAGAAATCGGTTAAAATTGAACGTAGAAAATGTAAAAAAAAATATAATAATAGTAAAAAATAATACAATTAGTTTAGATGCTACGAATAAAAACATTCGCACTATAGTGCAAAATAAAAACTCCAATATTCAAGGGAACAATTTTCAGGCTATCGAAAAAAAAAAATTAAAAGTATTAAAGATAGCCGCTAAATTTTTGGGTCATATATTTAACACACAATTTATGTATATATTACAGCAATATATTGCAGATAATTGTTGAATATTATCACAATTGAATTGATATCGTGCTATGCGCAAAGACTTAAAAAATATTGCGGAGGAATGTCTTTTGTTCTAACAATATGTTTCAGTAGTTTTATTGAATTAAAAACAAAAGAATGTAATTAAGCTGAGCGACAATAAGTTGTTCGGCAATATAGTGTGTGCAACATCCAGCAATATTTTACAATATATTGCTGTGATATGAAGCAGCCTTTTTAACTATTTGAAACTAATTATCGATGTCATGTATTTATAAATTTTTTGTCATCCAAAAAAAATATATATCAATTTTCTGATATAGTTGGGGTTATAAGTCATATCTCCTAACAAGTATATATACACAGGTTACGTGAACTGTAAATACACAAAACCTTAGCGGTGCATGCTAAATTCAAAATTTTTCGTCTTCTCTCGAGATAAGGGTTAATTAACTTTTCCTTTAAGGCTGCTTTCTATTGCAGTGTTTTTGGCTGCAGCTCCCAGCTCTCGGCGTTTGAACATGCGCATTGCAAAATATTTCTGGCCGCAGCGCCTGAAATTCCGGTAGCCAGGAAGTTGAGAAGTAGTACTTTTTTGCTGGCACCTTTGAGCGCTGTCCTTAATAACCAATGAAATTTCTTCAAATTTGCTGTGTTTGCAAAATTTAGATAACTCATGATTTAGCAAAATTTACTCGCTAAAAATTGTAAACAAGATGGCAGGAAACCAGCAGCTAGATGCCTGCACAAGGTTTATGCAGAATAAGCAACAACAACAGCTTTTGCAGCAGCGACAGCTGTTCCTGCAGCAACAAAAACAACAAGTACAGCAGAGTGTAGTTTGTGCAACAGACCATAGCGAATATGATGATGGTGGAATGAATGAATACATTCAAGAGTCCTTGGAAATTGCTCATACATTAAAAGAACAGGCAAGACAGCATGAACAACAACAACAGCAAAATTCACTTGTAGTTTCTGATGCTTCTAGTCTTAGAGTTAAAAATCATGACACAATGGATGATGAGTGTTTCGTAGAAGTTGTGAAGAAGCATAGATGTTTATGGGACACATCGGGTGTCTCGTAGAAGTTGTGAAGAAGAATAGATGTTTATGGGACATGTAGGGTGTTTTGTAGAAGCTGTGAAGAAGTATAGATGTTTATGGGACATGTAGGGTGTTTCGTGGAAGCTGTGAAGTAGTATAGATGTTTATGGGACACATAAGGTGTTTCGTAGAAGCTGTGAAGAAGTATAGATGTTTATGGGACACATAGGGTGTTTCGTGGAAGCTGTGAAGAAGTATAGATGTTTATGGGACACATCATGTCGATCCTTCAAGGAGTTAAGCAAAAAAGCTGAAGCATGGAAAATTAGTTCGTTGGAATTCAAACAAAGTGGTAAATGTTAACTCATATATACAGTTATAATGTTATACAGGATAAAATACTAGAGAGATACACAGAAGTACTTCCAACTCAGAAAGTTTTTTATATATTTATTTTTTAGAAGAAGCATTGAAAAAAAAGATGGAAACGTTTGCGTGATGGATTTTATAAGTGCTTGAAAAAAATTGATTTACAGACTCATAGTGGCGCAGCTGCAGGTAAAGCACCAACTTGCCGATGCTTTGTACAGTTGCTGTTTCTGGGAGACAGTGTTAGTAATAAACCGACAGAAACAAATGTACCCAGAAGTAATTCTGTTACTTCTGAAACATTTGATGACGATTCTATGTTTTCAGATACGTCTGCATCAGATTATTTGAACTCCGTTGACAACACCTTCTTTATTCTACACCTTCTGTTGGAAAGCGAAAACGAAATAACATTCAAATCCATAGTTAAATAAATTGAAGTGGTAGAAAGTTGAATTATCTCTTGTGTAACGTGGGTGGGTTACGATCATTTGTAATTGCTATTCCCAAGTGCGAGGTTGTAAAAACACTGCCATCACTCAACCTGCCATAATCTCCTACGTCGACCATAGTAAATTGATAGCAAGCATTGACTACGGCCATCAACACAATACTTTGAAATTCTTTGTAGTTAAAATACATTGATCCACCTCGTGGAGGACATTGAATGATTAAATGCTTGCCATCCAAGGCACCTAAGCAATTAAGTCCCAGTAATTTTCAAAAGAGGCTGCAACATCTTTCCACTCTCCTTCTGTGCTCGGACAACACAGGTAGCCTTTTTCGAGTAGCTTTTTTCGAGTAGCCGTTTTCGAGTAGCTTTTTCACAATTACCCGACATGTTTGTTTTACAATTCTCCCCACAGATGACTCACTCATACGATAACTGGCAGATATTGTTGAAAATGCGTCACCCGTGACTAGATACCGTGACTAGATACCTCCATTTCTTCTGGAGGAATTGGTTCTCTTCTAGCCATTGGCTTTGTCAAGAGAGGTGCAACAAGTTGCAGTAGCTCCTCAAATTTCGATGGAAGCATTCGAAATATCTTAAAAAACATTTGGTGATCAAATAATTTTAACTCCTGCATTAAAACATGAAGTTCTCCTTTCAGTTTTTACTCTCTAAATATTTTTCTGACCCAAAACGAGGTCTCTTCTTACGAGTTTACCGCCTACGCAATAAAATTAACATCAACAGTCGTCTTCTGTTGTTGAAGGCAGCCATATTGGTTTGTTTACAATTTTAATTTTCCCGCGCGTTGGTATGGAAATTGAGAATCGTGGACGGTGGGGTTTAAACGCTGGGAGCTGCGGCCATGAAGGCTGCAATTGAAACCGACCTTTAGATATGTGATAACAATAGCTTCGTTCGACCAATGATTTGAGTTGTAAGTAATGTGAAATGATTCAGGAAAATGCACCTTATGGTACCTTTCAGTAACACCCGCATAAATATTGGTATAAACTTGCCCGATAGCTACACTGATGCAAAAGGCACCAATGATTAAATGTTTATCGTCGATAATAATCATCCGAACATTAGATCATCAGATATTTGCAATATGTACCGAGTGAGTTTCTCTTTCAGCGAAAGTTTTCTTGTTTGGTTCTGTAAAGCCAAATGGCGTCTGATCAAAATTTAAAATCATATCCTCCTCAATACGCTGTTCGAATATAGCATCAGCAATCTTTCTGTTTCAGGAGAAATCCATTGTTTTGTAAAGACCGGGTGTTCATTGCCCTCTTTTTTGTTGTTCCACGCATCTTCGCCGAATCCAAAGATTTTAGGATTTACCGAGCTCAATTCGTTGTAAGTGTCACTGTTCTACCATTTTTTGGCATTTTTAGGGCAACGAGCGCTTAACACGTCATTTCCAATTGCAATTACAGTTTCTTTGAGTAATAACACCACTATTCACGCGAAAGTTATGGAGAATTGCTTTTATTTCTGTAACAATTTCATCGGGCACCATTGGTGGTCGTCATTGACGAGGGAGAGATAATAGGCTAGATAATAGATAATAAGGGAGATAATAGGCTTCAGCGATGCCATCAAAGTATTTGTGGTATTTGGTTTTCCAGCCGCTTATTGTTTCTTGTTTGAATGTAATATTTGGGTACTTTTTTAATGCCCTTCTTCTTGCTTGAGGATTACGATACCTCCAGGCAATAAATCCAACGCGTAATGTGGGATACAGAAAATATATTGTGTTCTTTTTTTCTTTAACTAGAAAAAACTAAAGAACTTGAGAAACTCTTCGCCGTGGATGATTTGATAACGTGCTCCATGATTTTGTTGTTAAAAGAGTATCTAACTCTGATGCCTAATTTAAAATTTAAACATTCGTAAGTGTACATTACAAGACAATCAAGAAAAATTCGTAGAAAAAACAATCGAACAGTGAAAACCAATGATTAAGATAAAAAAGAAGTCGCGGGAATTTTAGAAATTGGTAGTAGATGGTATCATGTATATAGAGAAAAAACTTGACAAAACATAAAGTTACACCAGGAAGTAAAAGTCATGAAAGAGACGAATAGCGTGTCGATTGATACTGACCTGTATTGTTGCAAGATTATAATCAAAGGAATCGACAGAAATAGTGCCGTCACAGTTGGACATGTGCCAAAAGAACTGTCAAGATTTGTATTTTACGGGAGGATCCATTACTGGAACAATCTCCAATTTCAGAAGTCGGCATTGAAATTCCAATTTTAATGCATTTCACTCACAAATGCAATATTGTTGAAAATAGGAACTTTTGTTAACACGCAATTAAAAAAGATGACAGAGAAATTCGATTTTGAGCAGCAGGTTTGAGAAATACGGCAACAGGAATGGGAAGAATAAAATGAAGCAGACGAAGAACATTTGATAGAAGTCGAGTCGCAGGATGGAGAGGATGGTGATAAGGGCAAAGAAATAATAGATCTCGATTAAATATGAAAGTTGTTATTTCAGAAAACTAAAAACCTGATTTTTAGGAGCATTAATTCAGTATTTTTATTCCTTTACTTTTTGAGCGGCGTAAAACACGGCCCTAAGTGTCGTTACATCAAATTTCTCGAGGGGTGGAATTATGGCCGACGTTAATTTAGGGCCGGTGTAAAAAGGCTCGACAAGGTACCACAAAAACAAGAGTAGTCCAGACATGTAGATGTATTTGTACAAAATAATTTTTGGACTCATGCAAACTTTGGCGAAGCATTTGTCTTAACTCAATCTTTGTTTTAACTAAAATTTTCCCTATAGAACGAAAGAATAAAAACATTTTGGTTATTTTGCTAATTATTTAATCATTTCTTTGTTTTGAAAAGATTAGCCCTGTCCCTGTGTGAAGATAATAAAGAGTGTTTTCCACAAAAACCTATTTCAGCCATATTTGATCCAGAAATTACAATTTCTGTTCTGTTCCGGTGTCACCGTACATACCTGTAAAAACTGTAGTATTCTTATTTCCCCATATTTTTTCAATACAACACACAATATAAATCACAGATTTCCATAACCGAATAAATATCTCACCTGGTTGTATACAAAAACAGAACAATGTATCTATGTATACAATATACAAATGCAAAAATGTGCTACAACCTTGGACATAAATTAGTGGACAAGTATTACATTTTAACACCATCCAAATTTTATAGCAAGGTCCAAGAGATTCTTGCGTTTTTATATTTCTAAGGAATCTATTTTATGTTGAAGTCTATGTTGTGTTGCTAAAGGATGCATTTGTCTTTTGAAAAGCTTATAAAAACAACAAAACTATTTAAGATATTGCACATAAGGAAAACGGAAAAAAATTGGGTGCCTATGTCCAACACGTTACCGTCAACTTTGTGTGACGGTAACGTATGGTAACGTGTTCCTCTCACTAAGTTTTCTTAGTATAAAAATAACGGTAACGTGTAGGATAACGTGTACAGTAACGCATACAGTAACGTATACAGTAACGTGTTGGTAAAACTCACGCTACAAATCCTGTGTGTACTAGACAATCACCAATCACTTTCTCCTTCAATACCGAATTTGAATGATTGTTTTGGTGTAAAACCTGCACGAAGTTTCTTTTAAACTCACGAATTTTTGAAAATGGCAGCCGACCTTGTGACAAAGTTGAAAGCATCTGTACAGGCAGTTTTTAAAGGTATTTGGATTTTGATGTCTATTTTGTCCTACCCACCTACATTTTTACAAATTTTACAACATCTTGGACATAGGTAGGTGCTCTAGAACATTCGTATGTGTTTTAAAAACCCGATGTGTAACTGACCAAAAAAAGAAGTTGCACAACACCCTGCATATGGGTGTTCCACTGCAACCAAGTAGATCGCGTGAATATTTTAACCCAGCATAAAATTAGGAAGGGTGTCTCACTACACCCTTTTTTAGCGCGTAGCTGCTCTAGAACACCCTAAAAGGTTTATTTGTACATCTCAGAAAATACACAAGTTCAATAGTGTATTTAGACCACCTGGAATTTCTACCTGTCGAAAAGTTTCGTGCATCTTAAATTCGTAGTTATGCAACGGAGTCAAAACAATGTCTACCTCACGGTGGCTTTTAACCAAATTGCAATGCCATCGTGCACTGATTATTGTTTGTTTGTTGTCATGGTTAGTAGTTCGAGTTGTGAGCCTGTTTTACCTATACTCCTAGGTATTACACAGTAAGTTTACGTTAAATTATTCAAGTTTTGCATAGGTTGATAAGCATACAGGGAATAACTTTACTCATTTTTCAGCCTTTATATTGACTCTGTTCACGAGAAATAACTTTTAGCTAGGTACAACCACGGACATAATGTGTTGGGAAAAAAGGTGGTATTAAGATCGTCTGATAAAAGAATATGTACCACTAGACAGAGCTTGAAACTAGAGCAAATAAATGGTATTGTATGTCAAATTTACTTTTGCGTCAGAGAACTGCCATCAGTTCAATTCCGAAAATCATTAAGGCTCAATTTTTGTAGAAACATTGTAAGAATAATTCTAAGCTCGTTCAAATGATGTTCTCTTCTAAAACAGTTTTCCCGAAGAAATTGATGACGCAGAAGTAATAACCAGATATGAATATTTTGAAAAAGATAACTTCCCTGTCATGTTATACATTTTTATTGGATATTAGCTGTTTCCTCATTTTTTTTCAACTATGTTTTAAAGCGCCTTAGCAACTTTAAACAGTTAGAATTAAAGTATTACTTTTTGTAAGCACTCATTTAAGAAACACATTAATTTTTATTTGGGGATGAAAATGTCGATGTTGTAAGTATTGCAAGTATAAAGCTGAAAAGTACGATCCTCATAAAATATTTCGATGATTTCAAAACATATTATTTTAAGATCTTTCTAAAAAACAAAGATACAATAGGTTTTAAGCAGGTGTGACCCGTGATATCATATGTTTTTAAAACATTACATAAAGTTAATTTGACAGTTGCAATAGAACAAGCGATGAATCAGGTTAACCACACGTTGAATAAAAGCAAATGGGGAGTTGCAAAATTATAGAGCTACGAAGAAACGCTGTACCAAGTTGCTTGCATCCTCTTGGCGGCCATGACAACTTCAGTAAATTTTACAGTGATATGCAGCCTCTTGAGGCAAACAAGAAAAAGGATCGACAATTCTTTTCTGATATTAAGCGTTTCGGATTTTTTTGTCGGGTTGATATAATTTCCCATCTATTCCTTGCAGTTTTAAAACCTACCAGAAAGGATCATGTGCCAATATCTACACCCTCTTATATCATATTTCATGGCGTTTCCATTGGTATTTTCCTGGTTGTCAACATTTTCCATATCGTTGGAAAGATATCTTGTTATATTACAGCCAAACTTCCATCGGAAATACTTAATAAATGTTTTCGCATATCTCGATAAAGCCGCTCTGTTTGGCATCTCCGCTCTTGTTGGTTTCTACTTCTTTTGGACTGATTATCACAAAATCAGAACTAAAGACTTGAAATTGGAATCGCAAAAGATATCGACAGGGTCCCTCTTTGTTGGCGTTGAGCTCATTGCGTTTCTTGCCGCGCTTTTTATCACCATCAGAACGTACATGTATGTTGAGAAAATGGACCGAAAGATGAAAGATAGTCGCCGCTTGGCAGGGACCGTTCTGCTCATTTCCATTTGTTTATTCGTATGCAATGCGCCTCATTTTTTCGTTCGTTTTCTGGAATGGATAGGTTTGTTGGACTCGCCATCTTTGTTCGCACATGTACTACACGTGACCAATCTGGCATTGTTTTCAAATTCGTTTTTTAACTCTTTAATCATTCTGAGATCATCAAAGTTTAAGAAGAAGAATAAAAAATGAAAAGATGAAAGAGAGATAGAGAAATGTATGTTCTAGCGCTGCGCACATCGCGCACACGCGCACGCGTACGGTCAAACACAACAAATTCCCTACCATCCAACGCAAGTCCCCGTTATGCCTCAAATGAGTAAAAAAATGTCTAGCGCACATCGAGGTAAGTCCTCATCATGCTGTGCTTATTCACGCACATCTAGGTAAATCATACCTCAAATGAGTAAAAAATATCTAGCGCACATAAAGGTAAATCCCCCCCACAAAATCCGCTAACAATCGGCAAAAAATCAACAAAAATCAACGCATGCGCAGTAATGTGACCAACTTCGAAGCAATCCAACTTCGTCAGTTTTGACCATTCTTGTAATTTACGGATAATCGAAAATTCATAGAATAAATGAATACGCATATAGTCAAAGAATTACGTGATATTGCGAAAAGCGGTGGGTTGACCGGTTACTACCGGCTACGCAAAGCTGAACTGATTGCTTTGCTAGAGGATCCTCCACGGAGGCCACCTAGTAGGGTTGTACAACGAAAACCAGTCAGGCCTGTGAGAATAATACCAACACCGGAGGCCATGGATTTATTTGAAAAACAGGAGATGTTAAAAAATCGTTCGATCGTGAAAACCAAGATGCAAGGATGGTACAACTGGTTAGTGGACGCTGTTCCCAAGCCTATAAAAGAGGGAGTCAAGAGAACCTACGCGGCCTTCAAACGTAAAGTTATGAATCTATATGATAGTGCGACTAATATCATCGCGAGACCTACGCTTCACGACGAGGTCGTACAGGAGGCACGGGAAGACTACCTCGAAGATATTCAAAATCTATATGATCAGCTAGGACAGGATTTTACGCCTCGGGAACATAAGCACGCACTGCACAAAACATTTCGAAGTTTTCGCATTTCTGGTGTAGAAAAGGCCGACGTCGACGGGTATATAGAGGTGGTGAGACCTATGTAGATCTCTACAATTGGCAGGATATAGAGTTCCCGACAACCATCAAAGACATATCCAAGTTTGAGAAGAACAACACGGACATCGCGGTCAACGTTTTGTATGTAATGGGAAAGAAGATAAACATCCTGCGACGATCTGAACACAACATTAAGCGTAACAAGCAGGTGAACCTGCTGCTTATCACGGATGGTAAAAAGACCCACTACACATCCGTGAAGAGTCTATCGCGACTATTAGGCAAGGAGACATCGAAGAACACAAAATCAATGCATTTCTGCCTGAACTGCCTACAGGCCTTTCCTACGATCGAATCGAGGGACAAGCATCATTGCTACTGCAGGGACCACGAGGCGGTTAAAATCACGATGCCAAAAGAAGGTGAAAAATGGTTAAAATACAGGGAAGGTCAGATGCAATTCAAGGTACCTTTTGCAATATACGCGGATTTTGAGAGCCTACTAATACCAGTGTAGGATACCAGGGGTATGAAGACGAAAAAGCTGAACAAGCATGTACCATCTGGTTGGTGTACATATAGTATATTTGCATATGGAAATGTACCAGATCCGTTAACAGTGTATCGTGGTAAGGATTGTGTCACGCGGCTCGTGAACCACCTGGAAGATGAGGTGAAGCGGCTATATAAGACATTCCCACAACAACCAATGTTAGAACTGACAGAGTTATTAAAAAGGGAACATAACGAGGCTACGGAATGTCATATATGTTTGAAACCCTTTAACGACGCGAGTAACCGCAAGGTTCGAGACCATTGCCTCTATACGGGATTATATAGGGGCGCGGCGCATAACAACTGCAACCTCAAATACAAGATACCTAGTCATATACCTGTCATCTTCCACAACCTAAGCGGATACGATGCGCACCTGTTTATCCGGAAATTGGGGAAAAAGTATAGCACACAGGACATTGGTTGCATTGCGGAGAACTCGGAAAAGTATATCAGCTTCAATGTTAAAATCAAGGTGCCGATTGCAGGTATGGGTTATGGCGATGGAGAGGTGTATAAGAATATAGAAATCAGGTTCATTGATAGTTGCAGATTTATGGCATCAAGCCTAGAGAAATTGGCAAGCAATCTTGCCGATGAACAGTGTAAAAATCTCGCCGGTTTTTCAACAAGGATGATATGTTTCAACTCATGCGCAGGAAGGGCGTATACCCGTACGAGTATATGGATGGATGGCAACGATTTGAGGAGCTGGTACTACCTCCCAAGGAATCATTTTACAGCAGACTAAACAGTGACGAGGATTACGAACACGCGAAAAAAAGTATGGAATTACATCATCCCAAAGGGTGACCTCGTTACCATGGGTGACTACCACAATGTTTACCTCACCACAGACGTCCTGCTATTGGCCGACGTTTTCGAAACGTTTAGGGACGTATGCTTGATAAACTACAAGCTTGATCCCGCGCACTTTTACTCCGCACCCGGCCTGGCATGGAAGGCAGTACTCAAGTATACCGGAATTAGGTTAGAGCTCCTCACAGACCCTGACATGCTTCTCATGTTTGAAAAAGGTATCCGAGGAGGTATAACCCAGGCGGTACATCGCTATGCCAAGGCAAACAATAAATACATGGGAGAACAGTATAACCCGGGTGAAGAATCCTCATACCTGCAGTATCTCGATGCCAACAACATGTACGGATGGGCCATGTATCAAAGTTTGCCAACAGATGGCTTTAAATGGATCTCCAATGTTGTGGAATTTACTGAAAAGCGAATCGCGAAACTTGTCAAAAAGAACAAGTATGGATATTTGCTCGAGGTTGACATCGACTACCCCGAGAGGTTACACGAGACACATAACGAGTTACCGTTTTTACCCGAACGCATGATGATTAAAAGGGTCGAAAAACTTAAAAGACAAGCGTGGGTATGTAGTGCATATCAGAGCTCTCCATGAAACCATAAAGCACGGGCTTGAACTGAAGAAGGTGCAAAGAGTCATTCAATTTAACCAAAAGCCCTGGCTTAGGGGATACATTGATCACAACACGATGTTGAGAACTGATGCCAACAATGACTTCGAGAAGGATTTTTACAAGCTCATGAATCTGTCGATCTTTGGCAAGCCGATGGAAAATATTCGTAATCATCGCAATATTAAACTCGTCACCAGTGAGGAGAAATATATGAAGCTCGTAATGAGGCCCAACTTCAAGGGTGGTCTCAGGTTCAGTAAACACCTTCTAGGTGTAGAGATGGGTAAAACAGATGTCAAAATGACAAAGCCCGTATAAGTAGGTCAGGCAATACTAGATATTTCAAAGTTGATCATGTATGAATTTCACTACGACTACATGCAGCCAAAATATGGTAGCAAGCTGCGGATATGTTACATGGACACGACAGCTTCGTATACCACATTCGCACAGAAGACTTTTATCGCGACATTGCGCAGGATGTCGAGAAACGTTTTGACACGAGCGCCTACAGCGCGGAAGATAATAGCCCCCTTCCTATCGGTAAAAACAAAAAAGTTGTTAGTCTAATGAAAGACGTACTAGAGGGGAAAATCATGACGGAGTTTATAACGCTGAGACCAAAACTATATGCCTACCTGAGCCTTACAAAAGAGGGTGGTGACAGGAAGGCAAAGGGCGTAAAGAGATGTGTCACCGAAACGTCTATCCCCATCGACGATTATAGACGATGCCTGGAGGAAGGCAGCAATATCTACAAAATTCAGGTGTTAATTCAACACAAGAACCATCAAATATATACTCAAAAGGTGAACAAATTGGCACTTAACAGAGACGACGACAAAAGGCTCGTGCAGCGGGACCAAATTACGACGCTAGCTCATGGACACTACCACAGGGTAGACACCTGAGAATAAAACCATAGAAGTGTTTCTAACCATCGCCGTAATTTTACCCTATGTCCTGATTGCGATTTGTTTTTTGCGATATCGTCGTACAATAAAGAGAATGACAGAGCTCGCGAATATATTTAACGACACAACCGCGGAATCTTTTGAACATGTTGAAAAACCCACGGATGAACGCCAAGCCTTGAAGGAAGCCCTGCGCAAAGGCAAGGGGCATCTTTTGCCGAAAAAATGTAACGAAGGCTTTATTGACAAGGCCCCTGATGAGGCCATCGAGAAGGTACATACCGAGTACGTTTAACGTGAGCTTCAAGAGAAGGGGGAAAAGACGGCCAAGGCGTTAACTACTCACGTGGTTAACCTGTACGCGAACCTTATTGGAAATTTCGTGGACATCGATAGCGTTGATGATTTACGTAAGGATATCGAAGAAGACCCCATTATCCGAGATGCAATGGCAGATCTCGGGATTCTCGTGTACTGCACAATTGGCAGGTGTTTGGCGCCCATCTTGGTGGTAGGCCACACGGCCCGGCACATGTCTAAAAAAGATGATGAGGAGACTAGCGAGAAAGATCCTTGAGGATCAGGGCCTACATAAAAATTTCTTATAAGCCATAAGACTTATAAGAAATGACTGAAGAAACGAGACAAGGAGAGAAAGTCCTCACAAGACCAGTAAAGCATCCGGGAAGGGTTGCGCAGGGTCACAAATTGGCAGCACTGATGAAGAAAAGGAAGGAAGAAATGAAACAACAAGAGGGTACCGTAGAACCTACAGTCAAAATATCTTCTGGGACCAGTTCCGTACAGTCAAGCGTCTACATCTACGGTGTAGTGGCCCTCGCCATACTCGCGATAGGGGTTATAGTATGGTATAAATTTGGAGGTAAAAATGGTGGAGAACCTAACAAGCCCGCGGCCCGCCCCGAGGTCCAACAAAAGGATAAACCTCAAATTGATATTTTCAAAATGCATTAAATAAATGACAAGCAACAAAGCAACACCTCATATGACAAGCAACATAACCCCCAAAGAGAAGGAAATTCTCGACATGCCCCATGAGACTGTCGTGGATCTATCTTTCACCCTTGCATATGCTCTTGCAGGTAAGAAATTCCTAGGCATTTCACGACCCTCTGCAAAAATGGACATGAACGACGTTATGAAGATGACGGCCTACTTCGCGGCGGGTAGGGCAAGCCACGAGATGGCTGTCTCCAAGGGGTGGATGCATTGTTCCGAAACAATAAAATGGTAGATGTAGCCAGAATCGATAAAGAAATTAAAAAGGTCCAACAGGACGAAAATTACCTACGCCTCTATACCTTGTTTTCCCACGACATTGTACCTCGGTACATTGAGCTTTTAAAAATACCGATAAAAATACCCTTCTTTTACCGCGGACCCTTCCTAGTCTCTCAGGAAAGAGCGCGCCTCGTCGAGAGGTACCGAAAGGTATTGCGATACTTAGAGGGTAAGATATCGTTTGATCCTCTACCCCTCGTATATAAGACCACGTACTGCCCCGCCTGTAAGGGGCATCTTGTCAACAACCACAGCGGCGCGTGGATCTGTTCTAATTGCCTTTCGATATACCCAAAAATCCAAAAAAAGCAGGGCGTTTAATAAAATGATAGACGTTGTCAAGGAACCACGCACGCAATCTTCACGGGTCCTACGTCTTGCGGTAAGACGCAACGTGTCCTGGACCTGCTGGAAAATGAGTATAAAAAACACTATTACAACATTGTCATACTTTGTCCTACTATACAATGGAATACCACCTACCTTGAGAGAGCCTCACTTTGGAAAGATGATTACGTGTTCCTAATAAACCCCAAGGATCAACGTTTTGAATGGGTTCAACAATTGTCGTCGTTGCTGGCGGGCGAAGAGACGTTGTTTATCGTTGACGACTGTATAGCCGACGAGAGTCTCGAAAAGCGGAGACAATCCCTGCTTGAATTGGTTATTTCAAGTAGGCATCGCAAGCATAGTTTGTGGCTACTAACCCAATCGTATACAGCTCTGCCGAAGAACCTTCGAAGACAGAAGAAACAGTTTTTCCTCTGGTACCCCCATGAAAGGTCTGATATGAAGATGATAGACGAAGAGACGAAGAGACGAACATGATTTTCGACTGGGATGATATAAAGGCTGAGTTGAAAAAGTCCAAGCATGCTTGCTTGTACGTGAGATTAGAACATCCTAGAGGATACAAGATTGTCGAGTGACCGTACAAAAAATCCAATTCTATCCTATAAGAGAAAAGATGTCTCTTGCAACGGTTGATTATTTCCAAGGAAAACAAGTCCGATCATTTTATGTCCAGGATAAAGGTCAATGTATCGTAGCCCCCGATGTTTGGAGAGCCGCAGGATATAAGCGAGGAGCGGGAGTAAAAGCCATTCAGCGACATGTTCCCGAGAAGTATAAAATGCGGCTAGGCGACGCTGATGTTAACCTTCAACCAAACACGGTTTTGCTGACAGAACCAGGTTTTCGATGTTTTTTAGCACGATGTGGTAAGCCAGAAGCTGTGGAAATAGCAAAACAACTTGGGAAAACTGTCGAAGGCAGCATATGTCTCTCCAAGGAAGAGGATACGCTAGGTTGCATTTTCCAAGTGTTTAAGTGTGAAGATATGAGACATCAATTCATTATTGACGAATATAGGATCGACATGTACTTCCCAAAGTATAGATTAGCTGTCGAATGTGATGAATTTGGACATGCTGATAGAGATATAGGCTACGAGGTAAAGAGACAAAAACATATCGAGCAAGCCTTGGGATGCACCTTTATACGATATAACCCTGATGCCCCCGACTTCTCCATTTTTCACGTCATTAACAAAATTTATCGCTGTATTAGACAGTGAACACCCTACCTAGTATGGTTTTATGGATCGATGTGGTCCATAAAACTACGGTCTTGGTAAAGCGTCGAAACCTCCGGCCGAGCTTCCTCATATTAGAAATGTCGCAACTTTCTCTGTTCAACGCAGTACCCGCAGGAGCAATTGAAACTCTGTTCGATGAACAAAATCAGCCTCGTTTCAAGCGTGCTGATCTTGGTAGGTTTCTTGGGATTGCTGATATAGCGCGCAATTTTCAACATCTGGCTGAAGAAACTACAACAAGACAAGAAATTGTAGGACGGAAGGGCCAGGGTACCACCCTACCCCTTGGAAGGGAGAAAAATTCCCATGATGCCTTCGTGACGCTAGATGGTGCCTTGGAAATTGCTGCCAAATCAAAAAAATCCAAGGCTGTAGAGCTAATCAAATGGCTTGCGAAAAAAGGTGTCGATAAATTACAAGATGAGGTCAGGGAGCAGCGCAAGCCAATCGAAGAAAGGGATATTGCCATCGCCATCCTAGAGGACGATCTTGATGTCAGGGATGAACAGCTTAGTGTTCTTAAGCAAGACAACTCGGAACTACGGCAGAGACATGTTCCACACCGATATCAATATGACACCGTGCTATGCGTGGTCGATAAAAACGATCCTCACGAGCATGGAAAAAAAAGGCGGGCTTAAGCACTACATGATCCGATGCCAGCGTAAGCAACTCAGCATAAGAATAAATACGTTAAAAGCGATGTACCCCGATATGACCGCGAGGAAACCGGAATGCGACGATCCGAATGCCGTGCATGCTTGGTGCCGCTTCAGGGACGATACTCTTGGTATTGAAAATTTTTACCACAATCATTTCACGTTACCTGACGATGATACGCGGGAGCTATTCGAAGGTATGTTTGATATTGATATGACATAAACGTTTTTGTATGGTAGATTTGTCCATACAAAAAAGCTAATTCTACCTGAAAATATGACAAAATATGGAAAACAACATGATCATGATCTATCGCAAGCATACCACACGGGACGACGACGAGTATCATCATCTTCCGTACTACTGCGCGCGTGTTCAAAGACTTGTTCTTCCCACCAAAAGGAGATGGTTCAAAGACAACTACCCAAAATCCGAAGAGATTGTCGTCATTGATAATCCCAACAGCATGCACGCCTTTAATCGATTTGAAGAGGATGGGCATGTGGAGCGTTACCAGTGTCACTTCAGGCTTATCGACCTTACTCGAGACGACTTGTATGACTTGGGTGTTCCGGCACTAGAGGACTAGGGGCAGACGCTAATTTTACCACTCTTGTGGGTAGTAAAATTACCACTTGGGATGAAAACCTCTGGCTGAACCTTGGTATATTTAAAATGTCGCAACTTTCTCTGTTCAATGCAATACCAACAGGAGTCATCGAGACTCTGTTCGATGAACAAAATCAACCTCTTTTTAAGCGTGCTGACTTAGGGAGGTTTTTGGGTATTGCTGATATTCGGACCTCCTGTAGAGCACTTAACATAGTGGGGAGCACGCGCTCTGAGCTACGCGGCTAGGATCCAACATGCCCGGCATGATATGCCGCCCCCCTCAAGGAAGGTCAAAATTGGCATGATATCTTCGTCATATTGGACGGAGCCCTGGAGATTGTTCACCGCTCCAGGAAACCTAAGGCTGCAGAGCTAATCAAATGGCTTGCGCAAAAAGGTGTCGAGAAACTATAGGATGAGCTTGAGGGGCGAGATATTGCCCTGGAGCTCCTCGGGGATGATCTAGAAGACAGAGACAAGCAACTCGTAGTGCTGGGGGACGAACTTGAGGAGCTCCAGGACCAAGTAGGAACATTACAGCAACGTGCCTTGCCTTACCTTGAAGGCCCTCAAAAGGATAACGGCATGGTGGTT
This sequence comes from Hydractinia echinata, assembly GCA_030067915.1. NCBI lineage: Eukaryota > Metazoa > Cnidaria > Hydrozoa > Anthoathecata > Hydractiniidae > Hydractinia > Hydractinia echinata. The sequence goes on along the minus strand of JASGCC010000102.1, from coordinate 171,922 downwards.
ATCCAGAAGAACAACAACGACCCCTTTCCATACCTCGCCATCTGTGGTCAACAGGGGTATGTGGCGCAAAAGATTCGAAACAAACTTGTTGACTATCCCAACGGTGAGATTGTGGTGCTAGCAGAAACACCAAATGCAATAGTACACTATAACTGGCTTCGAGAGCGTGGGTGTATCGAAGTCAATCCTGAGCGTGTTAGACATTTTAGACTTGGTGAACATTATACTCACCAACGTCTCCTAGAGCTTGCGGAATAGGCGACGGTTTTTTCCAAATTGTAGCCCTACACTTTGGAATGAGGTAGACATTTTAGATCCGTTTGGCCTCATGCTAAAAGCCATTGGAATAACAAAATATGGAAGCATACGTAGAACAAAGACAACTGAAAAATCTGTACAATATACAAGTACCTGTACTGCGATGTTGTATCAAGGCAGCGTCAGTGACCGGGTATTGCCCAACATGTTTAGAAAATTTTAGGTATCGAGATGGAGAATACTACGAAGGGAATACCCTAGTGATGAAGAGCTTTTAAATAGGATAGCATCAGGGGAAAAAGCATGGGCAACATTCGCGAGACGCGAGATCGACGAGGATCTAGAGGATGATATTCAACGCCTAGGGCTGCATATCGTTAAAAAGGCCGGGAACAAGTATGGTTCACTCTGTTACGAGGTTATCAAAGATAAGAAGTTGAAGCTATCGGATTTGGGTGACTTGACAAAAATAGGCGATATCATCAACTTTCCTCTAGATGATAGACGATTGGTTGACATTGACCTTGATATTGAACCTGATGTCATAAAAGGTATCGTTTATGGGTACCCGTTCTACACCCTACATCCTTTGCTTTATGTAAGAAATGGAGATGACGATTATGAAGATCTAGACTTAGATACACTCATAAAAATACTTCACCAATCTTTTACATGCTCTGGAGGTACCTGAACATCCTCTGGGATTTGCATCAATTCTTCAGACACGAAGCTTCTTTCAGTCCCGTCCTTCAAATAATACAGCACGCGACTACCTGCCACGATCCTATCCAGCCTGTAAGTATGTTTGCTCCAAACGGCGTCAGTTGCACGTCTTTTCGAGTCACCATGCTCTTCTCCTGGTTGTAGCAGATAGAGGTATAATCCAGCCTCAGGCAATGGTTTTTCCCCGGGATATTCTTGGCCCTTTGCAAGTGGTACCTCTTCCAGTTTAATCGCCCGACTAGGTTTGATCCCAATCATAGCAGTTTTGCTATTGTTGAGAATTTTCACTATAGCGTACAAGTGCTTGACCCAAATGCTACTAGTCTCCCCAGAGAGCAACTCTTGCGCATCTTGGGGCTTAAGGAGTCTTTCCGCGAGTACCCTGTTGTAGCTCTCCACAAATGCTGTAAAGGTGTGATGATATTTGGTAGTAGCCCTCTTAATTTCCACACCCTTGTCTTCTAACAGCTTCGTTACATCTGACTTGAATTCGCTACCATTGTCACACTGGAAGGTTTTAGGATAGCGAAGAGGTCCCGCTTCATAAATGTCCTTTATCATGTCCGCGACATCGCTGGCTTTTTTCGTACGCAGAGGTCTCGCTACCTTGTACCTCGAAGCCACGTTAATTCCCGTGAGGATGTATTTGTAGGTGCTACCGTATAGTTTGTCATGAGGCATATATAACAGATCGAACTGGTGCATCTCATTAGGTTTCGTAATGTTGAAATGAGGATAATCGATACGTTTCGGCCCCCGAATATGCCGGAGCCACAAGATTTGCCTGGACAGCCAGTGAGTGACCAGCTTTTTTGATAGGCTACTCTGATTCGCAAGCAAATTGATAGCTTTTTTGCCAGTCCAGAGATGTTCCGGGGTGTAGTAAATTTTACTTAATTTTTCCACCTCCTCTTCGGTAACGAGATGTGCTTTTGCCATGTTTTTACATGTCAAAAGTTTTTTTATAAATACTTGTATGCAACAAAACCCAGAAGAGTTAAGGAACCAACGATGAAGGTAAGTTCACCGTCTTGTTGTTTCTTGGACGGTGTGTAAAAACTCAGACAATTTCGGAACTTTATCATTCGATGCAATGTAGTACCTGTACATATCATCTTCGAGCCCCCTTAGGCTCTTCCCGGCCTGTGTTTGGAACTCCCGTTGCTTGTTAAACCAGTCGATTTTGTTCTGTCGGTCTTGTACCCATTGCGCTTGACTGACTTGCAATTTTTCTATCGCTTCCTCGTGCCTCTTGCGTTCTGCCTCGCCATGTCCTGAAAGCTTGGTAAACAGGAAGTTGGTACCAGAAAAAACTAATGCGTTGATAAGTGCTCCCCCTGCCATGATTGCAAAGGTTGCCATTTATTTAATACTCCACACTGTGGAATGTACCATCTAGGATGTTTAGCTGGGCATCTTGGAGCAGGTACACATAGCAGCGGATATCCCCATTTCCGTCGGCTTTCTTCGTCATGTGTAGCGTAATACCGTCACTCAAGCGTTGTAGAGGCCTTCCGGAACCATGCAGAGTATGATCAGGGGAAGTTCGGAAATCGATTTATCTTTCGTTAAAAAACTGCCCAATTGTCACATTGGAATCGTGACTGCCGAAGAGGGTCACGATCTGTTCCAGGTGATCCTTCGGAAGCATAGCATGCGAATACAACTCATTGGGTTCCCCCTCCACGGTGATGTTTATTTTTTCAATTTTGGGATTATAGAACACCTCGTTTTTTCCTGCATAAGCTTTTACAGTTGCAGGGTCCACGAAGAGCAACAAAACCCCTTTTAAACTGTTAGCCGCGGTGTCAATCTGTAAATTGTAGCTCGTATCCGATTTTTTAAGGGTAAACACCTTACTTCTAAGAATTCGTTCATAGGGTAGCGCTAGGCGGCTATACTTTGACATCATGGCACTCGCGAGACCCTCGTGATTTACCTTGTCAAACTCTAAGGCAATATTGGTGATTTTGTAGGTAGCGTCGGCCGGCTTTGCTGCTACCGCAGTAGATCCGGACCCCGAGGCCTCCGTGCCCGCGTCTTTGATAACGTTGATATGTTCGGCAAAATGTAGGACAAACTGCAATCTGTCATACAGGCCGGGCTGGTAGAAGGGTAGGTCCTTAGTCAATTCAAACATCTTGTTGATGGGGATACAGAACGTGTTGCCATAGGCCGCCGCGATCGCCTTCTCCTCATCGGTACCTGTTGGGCTACTAGCTCTTAACTGAATGGCGCGGATGTTCCCATCGTTAGGGCTTAGACCTTGAAGGATGTTGTTGTTTTCCCGATCCAATTTGGGCAGCCATAGATCACGGTAGACCGCAAGCGTGTTGTAATCACTGATATTTTGAATTTCGTTGCCATTCAAGGTGATACGTAGGTCTCGCACCAAGGTTTTCCCGATATTGCTTACGATGGTGCGTTTAGTATTGGTACCCATAAGTTCCATATCAAACAGTAGCTTGATGGTACCCGGAAATATGACATCATTTTGTCCCATGTTGGGGATATCCACATACAGGTCCTCATTCTGGTTGATCGTAGAGGGTACGTGGCTTACCTTTTCGCGCTGTTTCTTCCATTTGATAGCCAGCATCGTTTTTAGTTCTGCATGAGGATTAAGTTTAGCTCCGAAGTTACTCATTTATTTAAAATAAATGCCGAATAACCCAACGTATGAACATGATTTAACGACAGAGGGGGACCTTCTAGATGATAGACCCGAAGATCCTCCGGCGAGGCCTCCAGCAACGCCAACCCCAGGAGAACAACAGGGTGTTCCGAGAGGCACCACGACAAGGCAGAGGGGAGATATATTAAAATCAAAGGTCGACGATTTATACGAACATCTTAGGAATAGGTTGGGGCCGCCTAATGCGATACCTTACGATGAGTTTAGAATGGAAGGGAATCGTCTTTTTTCAACGGTGTAGATATTACGGAAGCTATTACAAAAGAGAAAGGTGGGTTGCGAGCTGCTGGAGCAATAATAACAAATTTGAAGGCAGAAGGCGTGCGAGCCCTGGGTTTCCCCGACTATGTCACTACACCCAACAAAGGTAGTAAGGTAAGGGCCCAGAAACTCATGCAAGAGTATGTTCACATCGAGAAGGAGGTTGAGGAGAATGTTTTTGATATGGAATTGCTGTCGTTAGTCGAGAAGGTTGTGAATGACACGGAGAGCCTTATAGAAGAAACTTCGTTTGGCGGCACTGATGAAGTTTTTACCGAACGCGAGAGAAGAGGACTCAACCTCGAACTTCAAACTTTACAGGGTAACTTGAAAAACTTGAAAAGCAAGATGATCCTATACGATAGCGAGATTGGAAAGGCGGAGGCTAAGGTGAAAGAACTCGAGAAGCAGAAAGCCGGGGCAATCGAAGGACAACAAGCTAACCTCGAGAGGGATATCGCAAAGATCAAGGAAAAGATAGAAAAACTGCAGGAGCAAAAAGAGGCCACGCAAGAAGCACACAGTCTACTATACTCCAGCATCCACAGCCAGCTAAAGGCCATCAAGGAAACGCTGATGAAAATCGCCGGGGATGACACCTCCCTACTTGAAAAGCTCAAGATCCTCTTCAAGGAGCAGGGTCTGACTATAGCGACTATCGTCTCGACTGTTGGTCTACTGATTTCCACCATTGTACTCGCAGTTACAGGGGGAAGTGCCGCAACAGGCGCAGGAGGAAGTGCAGCAGGAAAAGGGTTTGTAGAAAAGCAGCTGGAAAGATTGGGAAAATTCCTGAAATACCTGGCAGGTAAGGTAGGTGCTGCCCTTCCTGGTATTATTGGTACGGTTGTCTCGTTCTTTTTGAGGGTAGCAGCAAAGATTGTCGAATACGCAGCCAAGCACCTGTATATGGCAATCGCTGCTGCCGTTGGGTTTATTGTTGTATATGTTGGTAGGAGAAAATAAGTCTAATATGTCGATGAAACACATTAGACCTTACCTTAGCCATATGTAGGTAATGATGAGCCCTACTCCCACCGTGATTAGCGCGGTTTTGCTATCCTCATGTTGTTCCCCCTGTGGGACTTCCTTGTATTTGATAGCGCCGGCCTGATCCGTATGCTTAGGGGGTGATTTGATAGCTGTCGCATGTTTGATGGTCTGCTCTGTATGCTTAGGGGGTGATTTTATAGCTGTCGCATGTTTGATGGTCTGCTCTGTATGCTTAGGTGGTGGTTTGATAGCTGCCGCATGTTTGATTGCCCGCTCCATAGGCTTCACAATAGGCTTGTTATTCACATCAACTTGGACCCCAACGCTTACATTGGCAGGTGCAATCAAGATGTTGTTGTTGTACCCCTCAATTTTACCTATACGTAGGTTCATATCAGAAGGCAACATGTACACGCTGGGCATAACGGCAAAATTAACCGGAGTTCAGGCATATTGGAGTACTTTTTCGAATGATGTTATGTATTGTCCTACATTCTCTTCCCGCCGCACCATACCTTTTTTGCCTGGCCGTATAGTTGTCCGCACCAGAACCGAGTAAGGAGGCCTTGGCCCCTGCCTGCGACCCAAGCAACAAGACCACGTAGACGCGAATACTTTCACTTAGCTTTGTCAGACCTTCTGCCGTCAGGCCCTGGCTTGTTGGTATGATGAATTTTGCATAGTCCCCGTCAACCTGGGGCCACCATGAACCGTTGGTGAGTGACGACATTACCCCTTTAAATTTGTACAAACTATTGGGGTTAGCACCGTACTCACGACACACTTGCGCGTAGATGTTGAATAGGGGTTTTTGTACTGAGCAAATCCGTCGTCATAAGGCATGGGTACCTTCATTCTTGCCAGGATACGACGCATGTGGTAGTATACATGAAACTGAAATATCGAGTTGACAAGTGGTACGGAGCCTGTCATGTGCTTAGCAGAGATACCTAAAGCCGTGGTTGCGCAATGGATTACGAAGTTAACCTGAATGTTCCAGTAAGTCAATGCTTGTCCCGTCCATCCAACTCTAACAGGATCATTCAGCAAATTTGTTGGAATTTTGATGGCATATTTGCTAAACTCAGGAAATACCACAGAAATATGTGATTCTGTAGACACGTATAGCTCCCGATGTTCCAGGTTTGTTACACCAAGGGGCAATTCTCCCCTGTTTGATTTATACTTTGCCTTGGGGTTGTACGAATACATGTTCATCCTTTTCTTTAAGAAGAAAAGGATCAGGCAACTCTATATTACCGATATTGAAAAACCCACAATGTTTGAGGATTACCTAGGACAGGACACGAGGATTGCCTTAAAGTCCATCAGTATTCGACCCATGTGGCTGAACATTTACAGCGACAACGACCTCACTATCCGTAAGGTGGGGCCTGATCAGAGGGTTACTCGAATCGAGATCATGAACGGTCTGTACAAGATTGAGGATCTGGCAACTATCGTCAACAGTCAGGCATAGGACAAAATCAAGCTGTTTGTCCTGAAAAATGGACTCTGTAGGCTCCGTGTCAGTGACGGGTACACAGTGGTGATTAACAGACCACTGCAAGAGCTCTTGGGCCTACCTGCTCCGGCTGGTGGAAAATATTACACAAAGGGCGACTATGATTCGTTCTACAAAACTGACGTCTATATTCGGTTACGACTTGTTTCCCCTCAGTTGGACGAAAATGATACCCTACTAGATGGTAAAAAGTCAAAAATTCTCGCTTTGCTCCCCACCAAAGAGTTAAACGCCTGGGGGGACATGCTGTCCTGGAGTTTTGACACTCCAATTTACCTTCCTTTGAAGGGTTCTACGGATCGTCTCGAGTTTATGCTGACAGATGAACATCACCACGACAAAAATGTTTCGTTCACCGGAATTACAATGTGCTTGCAATTGTATCCGAATTTACCAATGCACCCGAGGACGATACTATGCAGGATGAAAGTCAAAAATATAGACTTGACAAGATTGGAGAGATTGAAAAGTATCTGCGAAGTGAAATTAAAGAGCGGGACAGACTCTCAAAAAAGTTCAAGATGCACGGGACCTGGGTACGCTACTGTGACCACGGACTGCTGGGTATTACTATAGTAACGTCGGGTGTCGGAATTGGGGCGTTAGCCTCAGGTCTTGGTGTCCCACTCTGTATCGCGATGGGTGGGATTACAATTGCGGTTGGCCTTGGACAGGCCGGTCTGCGGAACGCTGGAAAAAGGCTTGGTGTGAAAGCCAAGAAACATGAGGCAATTAGGCTACTCGCTGAAACAAAATTGAACTCCATCGTTGATCTTATCTCAAAGGCTGTAGAAAACGGGGTTATCAGCGATTACGAGTTTAGTCTCATTATGCAGTACCTAGAGTCTCCACCTGTTTATAAGCCTTAATTTTATATATTTTGTAACCCCTACAAGGGTTATAAAATATTTTAGTCATCACTTAGCAGCCAGTCGACTTTAAAGTCCTTATATCTACATTCCACAACCTGCACCTGCGGGTAGTATCTTTTGCCTTGCACATACACGGATGATATAGCCAGGCTGGCACTGACTTGACATGGTTCATCATAGGGTACTCGCATACCATGAAATTTGGTCGTGATTGCGTCCTTGTGGTATTTTAGTTTCGCGTTTATATAGCGATCTTTTTTGAGTGGCTCCGTCGTCAATTTTTGAGATATCAACTCCTCGATTTTAGCCCAAATTTGGGGATACTTTTCAACCCAGTCGGGATACTCTTCGAAATCAAGACTCTTCGCTGGTACAGCACTGGCATTGTACCGGGTAACTCCATTCGGGGACCAGATTTTAGGCGTCTTTACCCTCAAGGCTACTACGAGGTCTCGCGTATGGTAGCCTATGATATACCGATTATCCTTGCCTACATTGGCAGGAATGGGGTCTGACAGTGTGATATATTGCACGTTGATATCATTGATATTTGTAAACGTACGCGCCAAGTTGTAGAAATTTTTGGGTTTCACAAGCTCATTTTCAAATTTCACGATCCTTTATTGAATTTTAAACAAGGTCCGAGAATTGCTTCTATCGTTTCTCGCACATGCGCAACTACCCCCGTTATATATTATATATTCCTGATAGCAATACCAGCACAGCATTTTAGCCTTTATCTTAAGCCTCCGTCCGCAGCTACACCTATCATACTCGTCAAGCACACGTTCGCAGTCATTGCATTGTTCTTCCATTTATCTTATGCCCTGAGGGGGTATAAGATAACCTGTTATTTATGATAGTTTGACTCTCTATACTAGCTATTCTAAATCACGAACACGATCCTCCAAATTTTTAATTGATCGTTCATTCTCCATCGACTCTTGCACTAATGCCAATGCCATAAGTGGTAGGGAGAGACCAACACCAACCATAAATGTCATGCCTGCTACATTTCCAAACATCTCGAATTTTGATTGACACATTTATTTATAGACTCCAACAACTTTTCGAGATCTGCCTTTTCATCCTCCGAAAAGCACCAATCTATGACCCTATCAGGATGCCAGGAATTCCTTTTGCGTCAAGTCGCCCCCAAATCTGACGAGGCGTCTCCAGTCTGGGGCGGCCCTTCCTTTGTAGCGCCTTTTCAACAACCACAGCGACATTTCGTACGCGCTGTCATACACCTTTCGCTCCTCCACGTAAGCCAAGCAGCACGCATTTCCACAAAAGTAGCCCTTGTAAACGTACTCGCCGCCGTCGTCGCCCATATGAGCAGCCATGTTTTCTTTGACATGAAAAAAGCCGGATTTCGTCGTATGTTTTATACTAACCTGTGGGGGGTTGTATCTCATAGGGCACCTGACGCCTATTTTGTCGCACAGTTCTACAGAGCACCAGTAACAGAGTACCATTTTAGTATACACATTTCAACCAAGTCCGAAGATTGCTTCGAAGTTGGTCACATTACTGCGCATGCGTTGATTTTTGTTGACTTTTGCTGATTGTTAGCGGATTTTGTGGGGGGGAATTTACCTTGATGTGCGCTAGATATTTTTTACTCATTTGAGGTATGATTTACCTCGATGTGCGTGAATAAGCACAGCATGATGAGGACTTACCTCGATGTGCGCTAGACATTTTTTTACTCATTTGAGGCATAACCGGGACTTGCGTTGGATGGTAGGGAATTTGTTGTGTTTGACCGTACGCGTGCGCGTGTGCGCGAAGTGCGCTGCGCTAGAACATACATTTCTCTATCTCTGAAAGTACAATCCAAATCGACATCGAGAAAAGCAAAAAGTGGAAAAATTGAATTTGTGTAAAGAAACAACATATCGTAATTCTGTGTGTACCTTATTAATCTTTCTTAAAGAATATATTAACAGCATGCAACACCCAAGTTACTGCACATAAATGTCTGCTTTCTCAGACATGTTTATACGCTGAAACAATTATAGACGGAAAAGTTGTTACTGTAATTGGTACTAAAATAATTCTAACCATTTTGAAAACCTTTTTAAAATTTAAAATCCAATTTTTTTTTTTATTTCATTTCATTTCATTTCATTTATTTATTTTCGCTTTTGTTTCTTTTTAAACATCTGTTTTTGCTAACACGATACAATTTTATAGGTATATGTGTAGGTCAATATACAAAAATAGCAATCTACCAGATCCCGACAAATTGCATAGTTCTGCAGAAGTAAGAAAGACACAAAGAAATCAAAGAAACAAACACTGAATTTTAACACATTTTAGTTATGCAATATAACTGGATAAATCGCTATACTTTTACCGAATTATAGAAGCCAGAAAGTTAAAAATATTTATCGCGCTTAAAATCATCTTCTTCTGCCTTCCACGCGGCCCATTAGTCGAAGTCAGTGCGTAAGTCGAAGCCGGTCCGTAAGTCAAAGCCGGTACCTAAGTTGAATCCGGCGGTCCGTATGTAACCGTCGGCTAGTAAGTCAACTTTTCCGTCTATGAGTGTTTCAGCGTATAAACATGTCTGAGAAAGCAGTCATTTATCTGCGGTAACTTGGGTGTTGCATGCTGTTAATATATTCTTTAAGAAAGATTAATAAAGTACAAACAGAAATGCGATATGTTGTTTCTTTACACAAATTCAATTTTTCCACTTTTTGCTTTTCTCGATGTCGATTTGGATTGTACTTTCATCTTTTCATTTTTTATTCTTCTTCTTAAACTTTGATGATCTCAGAATGATTAAAGAGTTAAAAAACGAATTTGAAAACAATGCCAGATTGGTCACGTGTAGTACATGTGCGAACAAAGATGGCGAGTCCAACAAACCCATCCATTCCAGAAAACGAACGGAAAAATGAGGCGCATTGCATACGAATAAACAAATGGAAATGAGCAGAACGGTCCCTGCCAACTTTCGACTTGTATTTTTTTTCGAGCGGCGACTATCTTTCATTTTTCGGTCCATTTTCTCAACATACATGTACGTTCTGATGGTGATAAAAAGCGCGGCAAGAAACGCAATCAGCTCAACGCCAACAAAGAGGGACCCTGTCGATATCTTTTGCGATTCCAATTTCAAGTCTTTAGTTCTGATTTTGTGATAATCAGTCCAAAAGAAGTAGAAACCAACAAGAGCGGAGATGCCAAACAGAGCGGCTTTATCGAGATATGCGAAAACATTTATTAAGTATTTCCGATGGAAGTTTGGCTGTAATATAACAAGATATCTTTCCAACGATATGGAAAATGTTGACAACCAGGAAAATACCAATGGAAACGCCATGAAATATGATATAAGAGGGTGTACATATTGGCACATGATCCTTTCTGGTAGGTTTGAAAACTGCAAGGAATAGATGGGAAATGATATCAACCCGACAAAAAAATCCGAAACGCTTAATATCAGAAAAGAATTGTCGATCCTTTTTCTTGTTTGCCTCAAGAGGCTGCATATCACTGTAAAATTTACTGAAGTTGTCATGGCCGCCAAGAGGATGCAAGCAACCTGGTACAGCGTTTCTTCGTAGCTCTTTAATTTTGCAACTCCCCATTTGTTTTTATTCCATATTTGAAAGGATGTGAAGTTCAACGTGTGGTTGTTCTATTTCAACTGTCAAATTAACTTTATGTAATGTTTTAAAAACATATGATATCACGGGTCACACCTGCTTAAAACCTATTGTATCTTTGTTTTTTTAGAAAGATCTTAAAATAATATGTTTTGAAATCATCGAAATATTTTATGAGGATCGTACATTTCAGCTTTATACTTGCAATACTTACAACATCGACATTTTCATCCCCAAATAAAAATTAATATGATTCTTAAATGAGTGCCTACAAAAAATCGAGTAATACTTTAATTCTAACTGTTTAAAGTTGCTAAGGCGCTTTAAAACATAGTTGGAAAAAAATGAGGAAACAGCTAATATCCAATAAAAATATATAACATGACAGGGAAGTTATCTTTTTCAAAATATTCATATCTGGTTATTACTTCTGCGTTATCAATTTCTTCGGGAAAAATGTTTTAGAAGAGAACATCATTTGAACGAGCTTAGAATTATTCTTACAATGTTTCTACAAAAATTGAGCCTTAATGATTTTCGGAATTGAACTGATGGCAGTTCTCTGACGCAAAAGTAAATCTGACATACAATATCATTTCTTTGCTCTAGTTTCAAGCTCTGTCGAGTGGTATATAATTTTTTATCAGACGATCTTAATAGCACCCTTTTCCCCAACACATTATGTCCGTGGTTGTACCTAGCTAAAAGTTATTATAAAGGGTTAGTAGAAATTCCAGGTGGTATAAATACACTATTGAACTTGTGTATTTTCTGAGTTGTGCAGATGTACAAATTAACCTTTTAGGGTGTTCTAGAGCAGCTACGCGCTAAAAATGTGTGTAGTGAGACACCCTTCATAATTTTATGCTGGTTTAAAATATTCAGGCGATCTACTTGGTTGCAGTGGAACACCCATATGCAGGGTGTTGTGCAACTTCTTTATTAGATTAGTTACACATCGGGGTTTTAAAACACATACGAATGTTCTAGAGCACCTACCTATGTCCAAGATGTTGTAAAATTTGTAAAAATGTAGGTGGGTAGGACAAAATAGACATCAAAATCGAAATATCTTTAAAAACTGCCTGTACAGATGCTTTCAACTTTGTCACAAGACCGGCTGCCATTTTCAAAAATTCGTGAGTTTAAAAGAAATTTCGTGCAGGTTTTACACCAAAACAATCATTCAAATTCGGTATTGAAGGAGAAAATGATTGGTGATTGTCTAGTACACACAGGATTTGTAGCGTGAGCGCTTTGCTGTGTTTTACCAACATGTTACTGTATACGTTACTGTATAGGTTACTGTACACGTTATCGTACACGTAACCGCATACGTTACTGTACACGTTATCGTACACGTAACCGCATACGTTAATGTACACGTTATCCTACACGTTACCGTTATTTTTACTAAGAAACCTTAGTGAGAGGAACACGTTACCATACGTTACCGTCACATTTTTATAAGTTTCATTTACCATTATTATTTATCACAAAGTTGACGGTAACGTGTTGGACATAGGCACCCAATTTGTTTCCGTTTTCCTTATGTGCAATATGTTAGAGAGTTTTTTTTTATAAGCTTTTCAAACGACAAATGCAACCTTTAGCAACCCAACAGTTGAATTTTAAAGGCCAATCACTACTTTGGCTCCATCACTGACTGTTGGGGTGGGGGTGGGATGGAGTTAAAATGTAATACTTGTCTACTAATTTATGTCCAAGGTTGTAGCACATTCTTGCATTTTTATATTGTATACATAGATACATTGTTTTGTTTTTGTATACAACCAGGTGAGATATTTATTCGGTTATGGAAATCTGTGATTTATATTGTGTGTTGCATTGAAAAAAACATGGGGAAATAAGAATACTACAGTATTTACAGGTATGTACGGTGATACCGGAACAGAACAGAAATTGTAATTTCTGGATCAAATATGGTTGAAAGTGGTTTTTGTGGACAACACTCTTTAATATGTCCACACAGGGACAGGGGTAATCTTTTAAAAACAAAGAAATAATTAAATAATTAGTAAAATAACCCAAATCTAGTATTGTTTTTGTCCGATTTTTATTCTTTTGTCCCGTAGGGAAAATTTAACAAAGATTTGAGTTAAAACAAATTCTGCGCCAAAGTCATTTTTTCGCAACTCAAAAAGTTTGGTGTAACGCCACTTAGGGCCGTGTGTTACGCTTGTTAAGGAGTAAGGAAATATAAAATACTGAATTAACCCTTAACGGTCAGTTTCTAATAATGACAATGAAATCCTTTCCTTAGAAATTGAAAACAAAAGAAAGAAAAATAGTTTACTTGGCTTGATTTATAGGCCGCCTAGTGGAAATATCATCAAATTTAATTCCATATTAACAAAAATGCTTAATGTGATGAATCGTGAAAACAAACACGTGTTCCTAACAGGTGATTTTAACATAGATTCTTTAAACTACGACACAAACACTAACGTTCAAAATGTTTTCAACACTCTATTTTCTGGTGGATTTATACCGATAATTAATAAACCAACACGAGTAACACCTAGTTCCAGTACAATTATTGACCATGTTTTCCTAAATTGTTTTTTAAATGAAAATACTACTTCGGGCATCATTCAAACAGATATTTCCGATCATTTCTCTATATTTTTTACAACAAAAACTATAAACTGTAACACTTTAAAAGATAAATCTACAATCGTCCACAAAAGGATGTTTAATGACCAAACCATAAGGGACTTCACTCAAACACTACAAAACACGGATTGGACAGATGTAATAAATGCTAAAGATGCCAATAAATCCTACGAAGCATTTTTAAGAATATACTCACATCACTATAACTATTTTTTTCCTCTAAAGAAAATTACAATAAAAAATAAAAACATCCTTTCTCCTTGGATTTCTAAAGGTCTAATAAAATCTTCAAAACTTAAACAAAAACTCTATATAAAGCAGCTCAAATCGAGGTCAAGTAAAGATGTTGAGACATATAAAACATATAAAAATCTTTTTGAAAAATTAAGAAAGCTTTCTAAGAAAAACTTATATGCTAGAATGCTAACAAAATACAGAAATGACATTAAAAACACATGGTCTGTGATAAAAGAAATTATAGGCAAAAAACAACAACGCAATAAGTGTTTTCCTGTCAAGTTGTTTGTAAATGGTGAACTGCTGTGTGGTGATAGAGAAATTGGTGCTGCCTTTAACGATTTTTTTGTGAATGTAGGACCACAGCTTTCAGCAAAAATTAAAACAAAAGTAGATTATAAAAATTATTTACCAAACTGTCATTTCCAAATGGGAAACTCGATTTTGTCAACAGAAGAGTTACAATATGCGTTCAAAAGCTTAAAAAGAAACAAATCTCCTGGACATGACGACATTAATAGCAATGTTGTCATAGATTCATTTTCAGCTATTGAAAATGTGCTTTACAATGTTTTTAAAAAATCAATATCACAAGGGATATTTCCTGACAAACTAAAACAAGCAAAGGTGATTCCAATATTTAAATCAGGTAATTCAGAAGCGATGTCAAACTGCAGGTCTATTTCCATTCTACCCGTATTCTCAAAGATTCTTGAAAAAATTATGCACAACAGAGTTTTTCGCTTCTTCACCGAGAATTCTATCTTTTGTAAGAAACAATTTGGATTTAGAAACATACACTCCACAGAACATGCGATAATGCAACTTGTGGAGGACATTCATCAATCTTTTAGTGATGGAAAATTTACTTTGGGTATTTTTATTGACCTAAACAAAGTATACATTATTCCACACACCACAAAGAAGAAAGGACTTGCCTATTGCCCTACCTAAACTAGAAATAGAAGGAAATCAAATTTCACGGGAGATATCCACTAAATTCTTAGGTGTGATACTTGATGAAAATTTAAAGTGGCACCAACACATATCTATGGTAAATTTAAAAGTTTCAAAATCTATTGGCATCCTTTACAAATCACGTAACTTTCTAAACAGACAATCTCTAATACAATTGTATTACTCTTTTATACATAGTCATATTAATTACGCTAACATAGTTTGGGGTAGCACTAATAAAACTAAAATACAGTCACTTTACCTTCATCAAAAACATGCTGCAAGAATAATCACTTTTAAAGATAGGCTGACTCATTCCAGACCATTACTTCAGTCAATGAAAGCCTTGAATGTATTTCAACTAAATATCTTTCAAACGCTTTGTTTCATGTACAAAGCAAAGAATAATGACACAGCTGAAGTATTTTCTAACACCTTTCACATTTCTCATAACAAATACACAACAAGATCTGCAGGTCAATACTATCCACCATTTAGGAAAACTAAAAACAGTCAATTTTCCATTTCGTACCGCGGACCACACATTTGGAATAGCTTTAACAAAATTAAGAAGTCAATTTTTGTATCTACTTCGGAGAACATATTTCGATGTAAAGTGAAAAATCTACTTTTATTTGAATTTGAGAGCGAAACGTCTTTCTTCTTATTTGAATTCTTTTTCTTTAATTTTAATTTCATTTTCATTTTTAAAATTTCATTATACTTTTGTTATTTATACATAGCTATATTGATTAGGATATATTTGTTGTTAATAAACTTGTTTCTAACGTTAAACAGTAAATAGCTACCTTCTCACAAACAGACACCGCGGGACTACGCTTTGCGTAGAAATAACAGGTTCTCGATGATAAGACTACTTTTGTCTTCTGCGAGTCACCTGGCTTAGTAAGGAAAGTTGCAATTAATCCGTAGTATTGTATGTATATGTTACGTATATTATATATGTATATATGTATTATAACGTTATGTATATTATATAAGTCTATGGAAACTTTTGTAACTATACCTTTTTTATGCGAAATATACCTACATACATACATAATCAACATCTATTGTTTATTTGCCCTGATCACTATCTTCCCCATCGTCCGAATCAACTTTAATCAAACTTTCTACGTCTGCTTCATCTTCTTCTTTTCATTCCTGTTGCCGTATTTCTCCAACCTGCTTCTCAAAAACGAATTCTGTTATCTTTATAAGTTGCGTGTAAACAAGTTTCTATTTTCGACAATATTGCATTTGTAAGTGAAATGCATTAAAATTAGAACTTCAATGCCGGCTTCTGGAATTGGCGAAGATCTTGGAACGAGATTTTCAACTGTTCGAGTAACAAATCCTCTTATATGAATAAAGTAAAATACAAATCTTGACAGTTCTTATGGCACATGTCCAAATGTGACGTCACCATTTCTGTCGATTCTTTTGATTGTAATCTTGCAACAATTCAAGTATTATTCTTCTATTTCATGACTGTTACTTACTGGTGTAACTTTATGTTTTGTGAAGTTGTTTCACTATATACATGATGCCATCTACTACCAATTTCTAAAATTCCTGCGACTTCTTTTTTATCTTAATCATTGGTTTTCACTGTTCGATTGTTTTTTATACGAATTTTTCTTGATTGTCTTGTAATGTACACTTACGAATGTAAATTTTAAAATTAGGCATCAGAGTTGCTCTTTTAACAACAAAAACATGGAGCACGTTATCAAATCATCCACGGCGAAGAGTTGCTCAAGTTCTTTAGTTTTTTCTAGTTAAAGAAAAAAATTACACAATATATTTTCTGTATCCCACATTACGCGTTAGATTTATTGCCTGGAGGTACGGTAATCCTCAAGCAAGAAGAAGGGCATTAAAAAAGTACCCAAATATTACATTCAAACAAAAAGCAATAAGCGGCTGGAAAACCAAATACCACAAATACTTTAATGGCATCGCTGAAGCCTATTATTTTACTCTCCCTCGTCAATGACGACCACCAATGGTGCCCGATGAAATTGTTACAGAAATAAAAGCAATTCTCCATAACTTTCGCGTGAATAGTGGTGTTATTACTCAAAGAAACTGTAATTGCAATTGGAAATGACGTGTCAAGCGCTCGTTGCCCTAAAAATGCAAAAAATGGTAGAACAGTGACACTTACAACGAATTGAGCTCGGTAAATCCTAAAATCGTTGGATTCGGCGAAGATGCGTGGAACAACAAAAAAGAGGGCAATGAACTCCCGGTCCTTACAAAACAATGGATTTCTCCCGAAACAGAAAGATTGCTGATGCTATATTCGAACAGCGTATTGAGGAGGATATGATTTTAAATTTTGATCAGACGCCATTTGGCTTTACAGAACCAAACAAGAAAACTTTCGCTGAAAGAGAAACTCACTCGGTACATATTGCAAATATCTGATGATCTAATGTTCGGATGATTATTATCGACGATAAACATTTAATCATTGGTGCCTTTTGCATCAGTGTAGCTATCGGGCATGTTTATACCGATCCAACTTATATATGCGGGTGTTACTGAAAGGTGCTAAAGGTGCATTTTCCTGAATCATTTCACATTACTCACAGCTCAAATCATTGGTCGAACGAAGCTATTGTTATCACATATCTAAAGGTCGGTTTCCATTGCAGCGTTCATGGCCGCAGCTCCCAGCGTTTAAACCCCAGCGTCCACGATTCTCAATTTCCATACCAACGCGCGGGAAAATTAAAATTGTAAACAAACCAATATGGCTGCCTTCAACAACAGAAGACGACTGTTGATGTTAATTTTATTGCGTAGGCGGTAAACTCGTAAGAAGAGACCTCGTTTTGGGTCAAAAAAATATTTAGAGAGTAAAAACTGAAACGAGAACTTCATGTTTTAGTGCGGTAGTTAAAATTATTTGATCACCAAATGTTTTTTACGATATTTCGAACGCTTCCATCGAAATTTGAGGAGCTACTGCAACTTGTTGCACCTCTCTTGACAAAGCCAATGGCTAGAGGAGAACCAATTCCTCCAGAAAAAATGGAGGTATCTAGTCACGGTATCTAGTCACGGGTGACGCATTTTCAACAATATCTGCCAGTTATCGTATGAGTGAGTCATCTGTGGGGAGAATTGTAACACAAACATGTCGGGTAATTTGGAAATAGCTACTCGAAAACGGCTACTCGAAAAAAGCTACTCGAAAAAGGCTACCTGCGTTGTCCGAGCACAGAAGGAGAGTGGAAAGATGTTGTAGCCTCTTTTGAAAATTACTGGGACTTTCCTAATTGCTTAGGTGCCTTGGATGGCAAGCATTTAATCATTCAATGTCCTCCACGAGGTGGATCAATGTATTTTAACTACAAAAAATTTCATAGTATTGTGTTGATGGCCGTAGTCAATGCTTGTTATCAATTTACTATGGTCGACGCAGGAGATTATGGCAAGTTGAGTGACGGCAGTGTTTTTACCCACGTTACACAAGAGATAATTCAACTTTCAACCACTTCAATTTATTTAACTATGGATTTGAAGAAAATCCCCCCCCCCTTCCCTCAATAATCCACCCCCTACAATTAGGTTACGGAGAGTGTGTTATATACTTCACAATTAAGTACAATTATTGACCTATTATTCATTCATCATCAAATTCATACTCGAGCCTGTTTTTCTTTGGTGGTAAATTTTTAAATAGTGGTGCCATACTTTTCAGAAGCAGCATGTCAGCATTTATAGTGTCATCATTATTAGCACTGGTACGCGTGTCACCTTCTTTGCTTAGGGCATTGATAAGCATGAGGTCTATTTGGTGTTAACGCTTCATATTATTTCGTTTTCGCTTCCCAACAGAAGGTGTAGAATTAAAAGAAGGTGTTGTCAACGGAGTTGGTTTGTTCAAATAATCAGATGCTGACGTATCTGAAAACTTAGAATCGTCATCAAATGTTTCAGAAGTAACAGAATTACTTCTGGGTACATTTGTTTCTGTCGGTTTATTGCCGACACTGTCTCTCAGAAACAGCAACTGTACAAAGCATCGGCAAGTTGGTGCTTTACCTGCACCTGCGCCACTACGCGTCTGTAAATCAATTTTTTTCAAACACTTATAAAACCCATCACGCAAACGCTTCCATCTTTTTTTTCAATGCTTCTTCTAAAAAATAAATATATAAAAAACTTTCTGAGTTGGAAGTACTTCTGTGTATCTCTCTAGTATTTTATCCTGTATAACAGTATAACTGTATATATGAGTTAACATTTACCACTTTGTTTGAATTCCAACGAAATTATTTCCATGCTTCAGCTTTTTTGCTTAACTCCTTGAAGGATCGACATGATGTGTCCCATAAACATCTATACTTCTTCACAGCTTCCACGAAACACCCTATGTGTCCCATAAGCATCTATTCTTCTTCACAGCTTCTGCGAAACACCCTATGTGTCCCATAAACATCTATACTTCTTCACAACTTCTACGAGACACTCTATGTGTCCCATAAACATCTATACTTCTTCACAGCTTCTACGAAACACTCATCATCCATTGTGTCATGATTTTTAACTCTAAGACTAGAAGCATCAGAAACTACAAGTGAATTTTGCTGTTGTTGTTGTTCATGCTGTCTTGCGTGTTCTTTTAATGTATGAGCAAGTTCTAAGGACTCTTGAATGTATTCATTCTTTCCACCATCATCATATTCGCCATGGTCTGTTGCACAAACTACACTCTGCTGTACTTGTTGTTTTTGTTGCTGCAGGAACAGCTGTCGCTACTGCAAAAGCTGTTGTTGTTGCTTATTTTGCATAAACCTTGGCAGGCATCTAGCTGCTGGTTTCCTGCCATCTTGTTTACAATTTTTAGCGAGTAAATTTTGCTAAATCATGAGTTATCTAAATTTTGCAAACACAGCAAATTTGAAGAAATTTCATTGGTTTTTAAGGACAGCGCTCAAAGGTGCCAGCAAAAAAGTACTACTTCTCAACTTCCTGGCTACCGGAATTTCAGGCGCTGCGGCCAGAAATGTTTTGCAATGCGCATGCTCAAATGCCGGGAGCTGGGAGCTGCAGCCATAAACACTGCAATAGTAAGCACCCTTAAAGAAAAAGTTAATTAACCCTTATCTCGAGAGAAGACGAAAAATTTTGAATTTAGCATGCACCGCTAAGGTTTTGTGTATTTACAGTTCACGTAACCTGTGTATATATACTTGTTAGGAGATATGACTTATAACACCAACTATATCAGAAAATTGATATATATTTTTTTTGGGATGACAAAATTTTTATAAATACATGACATCAATAATTAGTTTCAAAGAGTTAAAAAAGCTGCATCATATCACAGCAATATATTGGCAGCAATATATTGTAAAATATTGCTGGATATTGCACACATTATATTGCCGAACAACTTATTGTCGCTCAGCTTAATTACATTCTTTTGTTTTTAATTCAATAAAACTACTATTCCTCCGCAATATTTTTTAAGTCTTTGCGCATAGCACGATATCAATTCAATTGTGATAATATTCAACAATTATCTGCAATATATTGCTGTAATGTAAAACTGCCGTGCAATAATTTGCAATATTTGCAATAGTGCAAATATATACAACCGTTTTGCCGTAATAAATATTTTTTACATAGCATATACTCTTAATTAACAAATCTTGTCATTAATAAATAAATTTAATAAGAATAAACAATTTAATCTTTAGGTATAACTAAATGTTTCGTCAAAGATAAGGTGTAGTTTGAGCAAATATATACAATCGTTTTCCCATAAGGAATATATTTTTAGCATATTTTCCTAAAAAATAACACGAAAATTGCTGGTTCTCTGATATGCCAAAATTTTAAAAATTTGCGCAATGAGAGATATGAAATATATACAAAAAACGTCGCATAAATTAACATAATTTTTGATGCTAAATATTAAAAACTTTTCGGGGAAAAATGTCCATATTAATATCTCTTAGATAATAGATGGAGGTTTTAGGTAAGACAAGAATGATAAAATTAGTCCCTTTTTCGTTAGGCCTATTAGTTGGGATTGCGTATGGTGGAAATGTTTTCGTCACTCGGCAAATTAGAGGAATTTTTACCCGATAAGAAGAAGAACTAGTAAAAATAACAAATAAGCTTCTCAGTAATAGATAAACTCCACAGGAATAAAACAGTTGCCGTATAGTTGCAATAAACGTTTCGTCAAATAGTTTGTCTGTTGGCATAACCTTTGGTCTATCTATCATATATTATATATGTGTGTTAAATATATGGCCCATAAAATTAAGCGGCTATCTTTAATACTTTCCTTTTTTTTTTCGATAGCCTAAAAATTGTTCGCTTGAATACTGGAGTTTTTATTTTGCACTATAGTGCGAATGTTTTTATTCGTAGCATCTAAACTAATTGTATTATTTATTATTATTATTATCTTTTTTTTTTACATTTTCTTTACGTTCAATTTTGCCCTATTTCAGAATGTAAATTTTATAAATCATAGCAAGTGTAAGTTTCATCTCACAGCACCGTAACTTGATAGTAATCATGGCCCATATACTGTCCAGGCTTGTCGAAACATCCGTAGCTTCCATCACCATAACTCAAGGCTGCATTTCCAAATCGAACGATATCTTTAAAAATTCTAGACTCAAATGGAACACTATCTGACGACCATGTCTTATTCGAGTCCATTTGACAAGATGTAATGTTTAAGTTATTGCTTTGTGTATCACAGAAATTTGGCAATACGTTGGACTCCCCAATAAAGTATTTTAAGACATTAATTAGCATTGAAGTCTTATGATATCCAGTTGTCAAACTCTTCCACGGTTTTCCCGCTCTATAACATAAAAATGACAATTGTTCAAATCGGGTGAGCTTGTAAAACAAATTTAACACGGAAGTTGTGATTCTTTGGTTTGGGAGAAGATTATTGAGTGTTGTGAGCGTTGTAAAGTTTTCTCCATTCCTCCATGTTTTAATTTTCATCAAAAATGTTAATCCACCTTAAAAATGCAAAAATACACAAGTTAACATTGGAAATGTGAAAAATTGAAGCTCAAAACGTATTCTTGTATTGATAAAAAAGAAAACTGAATCTGAAATAAACTGTTAGATGACTGTTAAAAGATGTTTACATTCTGCCATTCTAAGCCTAGTGATAATTCCAATGCTTATGAGATTTTGTAACGTTAACTTTTGTTATCCTGTGCTATACCGGCTTACGTCTAAATGCTGCTATTTCAAGTATCCTAATTCAACACATTGTGAAAGCCGTTCCCCAAACTATTGCCTTCTCTTGAAGATATTAAAAGCAATAGTTTTGTAGCATTTCTCAATTTTTTACCGATCAGCTTACTTGCAGGTGAAAGCGTGGCTATCGTTATCATGTAGCTTGCGTCTTACAAAAACACGACTAAAAGTTAACCAACACAGAAGGCAACGCTTTATTTTTGAATATTTCATCTCTTGTGGATCAATTTTGTTACAAGTAAATTGATAAAAAAAATTGCACATTTCTTGTTTCAACATATCTGAAAAAAAGTGCATACCTGTAGTGCATTCAACATTAATCTTTCTATGGTCACGCCAAGGATGAATATCGTATCTGCTGTTAGTTATCGGACCAAAATGTCTTTTTAGACTGCGACAAGATATTCTTTTTCCAGACAAGATATCTATAAATACATACATTTTGACATTTTACGTGAAATGCCCCACGGTTTGCAAAGCTAAATTATAGAGCAAATTTCGTGCGCGAAGTATACCAAGTGAATTATTAACATACTCAAAAACAGTCATTTGAGATCAGGATGAAAGAATATGACAGATATTTTCGCATATAAAGTTAGCAAAAGTGTCTAGCAGGTTGTATAGGTACATAATCCATTGTAAAGTGTAAAAGCACAAGAATTCTTTTAATTTAGTTTGGCAAAGCCCTTATCCTCGGATTTGGTACTCCCTCCTCCTCCCCTCCGTCATCTGTCAAATATACTATATCCAAAATTTACTGACAATGACATCTTTATGTTTGGATTTGATAAGACATCCAACACCATGGATGTAGAAATAGGGAAGGAGATTGAACTCATCTTAGTGAGCATTAAAATTCTATTCAAATTGCTATTGTTTCGGCATCCCCTTGATATCCATGCGCGATGTGCATTTCACTGGATTTTAACAAAAAACATTACGTAATACTTTTTTAACACGCCGTTTGTTTATATGTAAAAAAACACATGATTTCCATGATCCAACAGAGTAACAAGTTTCGCAGTTTCTTTAAATTTTTGGTGTATTCCATACGATAATATAGTAGCCGGTGTAGTACTGTAGTTTGACCCCCTAGAAGTTCATACTCCTTCAATCATAATGCACTAACGGAATCTAATATTTACGTCGGTAAGATAAAAGACGTTGGTAATACTCTGTGAAGAAAACGTGGAGGCATATCCAGCAAAATTGTTTTCGCATTATAGTAAGATTTAAAATTTGTAAACCATTAATTTTATTAATTTTTATTACAAAAAAACTGAGAAAAAAGTTCGGTTTTTTTTCTATTTTCTACTTTTCTAAGTTTTTCGTGTTAAAGATTTATATCTTTTATTAAACATAAATATTCAATGACGATCATGCTGTTT
Source organism: Hydractinia echinata (assembly GCA_030067915.1). Lineage (NCBI taxonomy): Eukaryota > Metazoa > Cnidaria > Hydrozoa > Anthoathecata > Hydractiniidae > Hydractinia > Hydractinia echinata. The sequence continues at coordinate 148,493 of JASGCC010000102.1, read as the reverse complement.
CATGTATCTTCACGTGTGTTGCCATGGTCTATTCACCCTTATTCGTTAAGTTCATATGGGCGGCCCATGGGGCCAACACCATAACCAAAAGTAAAGAAAATTCTAAGCAACACTGATCTAAAAAAAATTTCTGTATCTAGCAGAAGCGTCAAGCAAACAAACTATTAAAACCAATTTCTACAAGAGAATTTGATGAAAAAAAATATTTAAATCAAAATCACAAACCTGATGGTATTGGCATATTGCTTAATACGCCATCTAAACACATTTAAAATATATATCAGATACCTAGAAACAATCTTAGGAATTTCTAACTATATAAACACATCCCAGGACAAGCTTGTTTGCATATCACGGCTCATCAACTGAGCTAGTGTGAGGTTTGAACTGGGAAATTTTTGATTCGTAGTTAATGGTATTAAAACACATTACACTAATTAGGCCACAGGTGATCGTACTACATATCACTAGAGTGCTCAATGCCCCTAGGGACAAAGTTATGCGCGCTGCTAGGTAGTGAACGTGTTCTTAACGAAGACTCATGCTGAAGATGCAGAGTGCTATTTCCGATGCAGATGCAGAGTGCTACTTCTAACTATAAAAATTGGATTTTGTACTAAAATTACACACCTATTAAATTGCAATGCTTGCCAGAGTAAGGTGGAAAACACCATTTGCAATAGTAGGTGTTATTGTTAAAGTTTGGAATACACACACTTCCATGTTCACATATCAATGGATTCAATGTACACGCGTTCTAGAATAATAAGAAAATTTTAGAACGGTTATTGGATAGCTTCAGTTTCAAACAAAACGTCTTTCTCCGGCCATGTGATTACCAGAAACGATTCCATAAATTACAAAAACAATAAATTAGAAACTTACATTCTTCAATTAAAATATTGCGACATAGCAACATTAACAACAACAACAACAACAACAGCCAAAAGAACAACAACAACAAATTTAACTACAACAATAAGAATTCATCTATAAAAAATTCACTTACCTGCATTTCGTAAAACTCATATAGTGTTTCGTCAGCTTTGACATAATAATGTTCTGTATTTAAATTCCCCTTAAAGAAGTGACATGTAAGCGGTAACCGGACTTTATATACACTGAAACCACAGCAATGCGGAGTTGTTATGCATCTTGCTCCACATTCTACTATTGTATTTGCCCCGTAAAGTGTATCGATCCTTTCATAGTAATAAAATCTAAAGTTTTCATGTTTTTTGAAATTCGCTGAGTTTGTTGTGATTCTTGTGTTATTTAGAAGATGAACAACATTGGTATGCACACTTGCTTCAATCTTATTAATCAAAAAGAAAACCAGTAACAGAAACGACATTTTTAAAAACCTTGTTTTCGTCTCGAAATAATTTTCCTTTCTGCTTCTTGTTAGAAGGTAGAAGTAATGTCATGAGTTTTGTTTTACCTGATTCCATAGTAGTTTCAAATATCTCAATAGGGTACCTGTATTCACTATTAAAACGTTATTGTTGGTTTCTTTCAAAGTTTGTTGAAATATTAAAATGTTCAATGTACGATCAATGTAGGAAATTAACATTTTACTAAATCGTCGCGGTTTTGAATTTAGCGCGTCATTTAAGTTGATGTTAATTTATTTTTTTATTTTTTTATTTACACTGAGGTCCTTATTGTTGCGTCTATTTGTATGGATTTCACAAATTCCTTTGCAAAACTGTTGCCTGTATTTTTAGTAAAGATTTTTTTCGCTTGTGGATAGGTAATAACTAATCGTGATAAAAATAAATTAATAAATAAATTGTTTCGGTTTGTTGATTTTTGTCATGGTAAATGCAAAACAAATTGTAACGCAGAATGTTCCTTTGATAAATTATTAATGCACAAGGTTGTAACATTTGCTTTGAACACAGTCAGAGGTCGATTACATAAAATGTGATTGACTTCAACTTTATTCATGTATGTACAACCAGCACCAAATTACTCATACTCTCTCCATAACATCTTGAAAAGTTTGTATAACATCTTTCCTATATCTATATCTTTAGGGACGTGTAAATCTCTCACTGAGAGTTGTATCTGCCTCATAAGTATAACGCTGATTAATAACCGGAAGGCCTCCGAAACGATGACATTTTCTACTAACGAAAAACATGGTGGTCCATTGCAAAAGGGGAGAGAGGGGGATATCCCCATAGGAAACAGCACTATTATACTCGTGTATATTGGCTCAAATTGTTACAGCTGAATGATGCAAAAAGACAAATAATTTAATGCAACTTCATCATTATGACAACATTTGAAGCAATTTCCAATAACGATAATTGCACCTAAAAATATAAATCAAAACATTTTGCATGCAATATTGTAATTTTGTGCATTTTTGCGTCCACCAGCTATTGACAACCCGCACACTATTTCCTATGCGAAGTACAGCAACATACCTTTAAGCAAGCAAGTTTTTTGGCAATCTGCTTATTATTTTCATCGTTACGAACAGCCGTATCATCATCTATTACGTTTATTGTTAAATTGGAGCATCATTTCAGAGCCTATAAAGAGGCAACTCGTTATGCCTAGTAAAGAAGCATCATCAACACTTTGTGCACGTGACTTAAATGGCCTTCTTGTGGCAGTTCTATATGTTGAAAATATGTAGAAAATGGCCCACTATGGCCCACTGTGGCCCACTATGGCCGCAACTAATCTTTGATTCCTTTCAGATCGTTCCAAAACAAAACTGCCAGCATTATTGAAAATTCTAAAACCACGTACTGGAGGTTTTGTATTCCCTTAACTGTGTAATTGATAAAGAAACAAAGTAAGGGTAGTAGCTAGCTTGGTAGCTAAACAATGTAGGTATAACAAGTTCTAAAAAAGATAAAAGAGGAAAGAAACAAGTAATATACAAAGTATCTAATATGTAGCCAATAAACTAAAAAAACATTTTATTCCTTCGATAGAGTCAATCAAAACAAAACAATTTTAGAGAGCCTTGCCTCGTTTAACTAAAAGGGTTACATGGCATTTTTTATATAAAGTATCAGAAAAGGTCATAACATGGACTCCGTTAACTCATCCTTAGGCCCGATAGAGCGACTTAAAAAACACTTTTGTAAGAAACGTAAGAGTAAATCAGTGTGCTGAGAGTATCCAAGTTATGTCTTATTTGTTAACTTTTCTGACATCACGGTACGACGTCTGTGTATTAGACTGACGTCAATAGCATTTTGAAATTAGTGAAGCCATTGCATTGCAATTTTTGTTTATGTTCTGGGAAACGGCGGGAAATTAGTGACATCATCTCCTAAGTGAGTAAATAGGGGCCAACAAGGACCAAATTGAGAAAGTTTCCCAAATCTTGGTCATACCACCCGATACGGAACGGATGGTTTGACGCCGTCATTAAAATACCTTTAAACCCCAATATATCTTTAACCGTTCGTCAAAAGTACACGATCCTATTCTTTATGCCATAGAGGTAGTTTGTCATCAAAATTAATGGAGACGACATCGAAATATTAAGAAGCAAAATGTATATACATAATAGATGTGAAAATGCGCACTGCCCCTTGTACGCACCCCTGATCAAGTACGTACACGCTTTGCAAATGTCCCTAAGATATTGTCTATTTGGTATGCAACAATATCTCATTTTTTTGCTTTGCACAAATCTAATTGTAATTTTTAGATTCAAAAATACCATTTTTCAAAGAGTTGTAGATGCTAGTGTTAGCGAGGGCTGTTATGCTTTCTTTTAACGCTTCGTGTGTACAGACTTGTTAAAAGTGATTTTTTAGTTTAAAGTTGTTTCTTAGGTATTATATTTTCAAAAAAACGTGTGTCTCAAAAAATTTCCCCCCTCTGCCGAAATTAATTGACGTCATCATTTTTACTGTCAGAGAATATTGTTTTCAAAGTTATATATATATCGGTGCAAAGGCGAAGGCTAAGGGAATCAAGAAAATGTTAGAATCATATGCTCAAAATGTGTTATTTAGAAGATCACGTGTAACAGAATTTGTACAAAATACGGACCGATAATTTACTGACTCTGAGTAAAAGACTTAACTAGCCAAATCTTGCTTTTTCAGTTAAAATTTGGTAGGAGGTTAGTTCTTGGAGGGCCTTCCACTTGTAAATGTTAGCAAAAAATTTAAATATTTAGCAAATTATATTTACAAGCATATATATATATCTCTTACGCATTTTTCCTCATCAGATAGCTTTGAATCCGGTTCAAATTCATCTTCCGTGCATTCGTATCTATCATTGTTCACACATTTACACATGTCTGTACACACTAATTTTATTTTTCAAACATTTTGCGTCTCTTTGTGCAACAATTTTCACGACATCCACAAATGGTCAGTGTTATAAATTGTAATGGAACAGGAAGATTATCAATCATTAATGGGTCAAGTGAATTACGATTTGCTTCCTATCCATAGTCTTGAGGAGACGGTAGATTTTGGATGAATAAACGAGACCTTTCCAAGACCAAGCAAACATAATAGCTTCTGAAGGTTTTTGTATTTGAGTGCGCTTTTAGTGGGTGATAATCTTAAGGCATCTAGTTAATACTTTGAAAAGAGTTCCCATCGGAATTTTGACAAGGTTTCAACTTCTTTAGCTACCTTTCTCTCTTCAGATGTATCGATAACATAACTCTCAATTTGTCTAAGTGTGAGCAAATTTAAAAGGAATTCAGAAGCATCTAGATTGGTTATTGCTGCCAAAACACAAAATATCGTTATCTGCTTTCATGAAAGATTTACACCTCGTTAATTTTGTCTTTCCAGAAAAGCGTCCAATTTAAGGACATATCCAATATCGCTGCGATTAGTTCCTCGCCCATTATCTCGAAGCTTTGAGTGATAGATCCTTTTCAAATTCTGGAGTATGTGACAAGCAGTAAAAGAATGTAGTATCGCAGAACCAACAGGGAAATATTTGTGTTTGGTGACAGAACATAACATTCTGAGAACAAATCTTCCTTAGCAACATCGATAGCATAAAGAATAAGAAGAGTATCAGCTTCTTCGAGACCACGAGTCTTCATTTGATCATTAAATTCTTCTTTTTTTGTAACTTTGGCCAGCTTTTACGTGATCGAATTAGGTATTTAATGGTCTTGAAGGTTTGTAATGCATACTTTATCAAATATTCTGTCAAATCGATCTTGGTTTCAAAATGACGTAACAGTTGACGCAATGGTATATGCCTGATATCTTCTGCATATTGATCTCCTGCATCCCTATCTTGTAATGATTTCGTTACTTGATGTGCATTTAATTTTTGTTCCGGACATCACAGAACTGCTTAATGTAGCAATCAAATACAAGTCTAATTTCGTCGAAAAACTCGGAGTCCCATATCAACAGTGTAATAAAATTGTTAACATTGTCCTAAAAATCTAATGAAAAATTAACAAATTGCAATATATATTTACTACAATAGCTGTATACATGTTACAAAAAGAAAAGGTCGGAAAAAGAATATTTACCTTCCAAGTCTTCAGATCTGAATCTTTATGCACTCTGTTCACTAACGCTATACCATCTACCACCAAAATTTTCTTCGTAGCTTCTCACATACATAAACATCGCTTGGTGAATTGTCATCATACACAAGATTCTATTTCAGGGAAAATTTTAGCTTTATCAATTGACATTAGAAGTTGCATATCGTCGGAAAACACACTTTGAAACAATAGCAAGCTCATAATAAATAATCTCTTTAAGATTCATCTCAGGTCGTTTTCGCGCTGTAATGTTTCCTACATGAGAATAGAATGCATTCTTTCTTTAACTGAACAAGCTTTGTTTTGATTTCCATAGTATCCTTTTTGCCTTAATTGTTAAATGTGGACAAGTTGCACTTTTTCAATGGTGCCCATATACATTCTGAACCTATCAATAGGTCATCGATAAAATTACGGTATATTTATCTCCGATTTCTCTATGTTTGTTGGCTACTACGTTGGCTACTACGACTTTTTCTATGATGGCGTCGTGGCGAGCGGTCATGCTCTTTTTGCTGTTAATTTTTTGCACACCTGGAACTGGATCAGAAGCTGAATCTTGTATGCCTTGTACTAGATACTACATCAGAACATTCGTGGTTTAATGTGCAACTTTCCATCGTTACAACATTTACTTCACACATATAAACAAGCTGATATTTTTGCATTAACTGAAACGCATATCGATGAAAATATTGCTAACACGAACGTTTATGAGATCACAGGATATGAGTTTATTTCCAGACATCGTGAGAATGGTTCAGGAGGAGGGGTCGGTGTATACGTTAAAAATGGTTTAAACTGGAAAAGAAGGATGGATTTTGAACATAAATCAACCGAATGTATTTGGCTCGAATTTTTTGTCAAACACTCAAAATCTTTCTTTATAGCGTGCTATTATAGACCGCCAAACACATCGAAATATTTATCAAAAGATTTCAACATTACATTTAATGACAGTTTAATTGCGGCACAATGCGAGCAGAAAGAAATAATTCTACTGGGAGACTTGAATGCGAATTACTTAAAAAGAGACGATTGTAAAGAACTTAAAACCATTATCGAAACAAATGGTTTTGATCAACTCGTCAAGAAACCTACCCGTATCACACAAACAACAGAGACACTTATCTATATAATTGCGACTAATAACCCGTCAACAATCTCAAAGGTAATTGTCGAACCACTCTCCCTCGGGGACCACGAACTTATCGGATGCATACGAAAACTCAATCACATTAAATATGAATCAAAAACAACGCGATTTAGAGATTATAAAAATTACAACCCAGAAAAACTGACTGATGATGTTAAAAATATAAACTGGAAACCATTATACCAATGTAATGACGTCGAGTCCGCAACAAATTATTTCACAGACTCCCTGAAAAAGGTTTTTGACGCACACGCTCCAATTAGGACGAAAACCGTGAAGGGAAAACCAGCGGCTTGGCTGAAAGGAGACTTCAAAAGGTATATAGACACTAAAGATAGATGTTTAAGAAAAGCTCGTAAAACCAACAACGACCAAGACTGGGAGGAATACAGACGTGCACGTAACAAATGCAACGCGAAAGTCAAAGAAGCAAAACGAAAGTACCATCGGGACCTAATCGAGGAAAATAAGTCGAACCCACGGAAGTTTTGGGATGCTATCAAAGTGGTGTTTCCCTCGAAATCAAAAGCATCAGTAAATTCATCATCGAAAACATCGGAAAACCAGACACTCGCAAACACTTTCTCAAAGTACTTCAGGAACGTTGTCACCGATCTCAAATCAAAAATCGTTACATTATCAAATTATATATGGAGACATCATACCAAACGAAACAGACGAACCAATCACACTTTCCGATTTTCCTACGTATCGAGGATCTTCGTCGAGAGGCAGCTTAAATCATTGAAGAGAAGAAAAGCATCTGGTACTGATGAGTTACCACCTGGGATGATTAAGGATTGTCGAAATGAAATCTCGCAGCCCTTGACTTACATAATCAATCAATCTTTGAAAAGTGGGATTGTACCCTCTATCTGGAAACATGCAAAGGTTACTCCGATACATAAAAGCGGTGACACTAAAAAACCTGAAAACTATAGACCAATATCAGTTCTTTCAATATTCTCAAAGATTTTGGAGAGAGCCCTACATACACAACTCTCACAGTATCTCGAAACTAACGAGTTACTAACAGGATTCCAGTTTGGATACAGACGTAATAGATCTACAAAGTTAGCATCAACTCTACTTTGCGACAACATCAGAAATTCTATCGACAAGGGGAATATGGTGGGAGCTGTTTACATAGACTTAACCAAAGCATTCGACACCGTAGGACATGGAATACTGTTAAACAAACTTTATGAGTATGGGATCGAAGGAAATGAACAAGAATGGATTACTAATTATCTTTTTAATCGAGAACAAGTCGTATGTGTAGAAGGGACGTACTCAACTAAACAGCCATTATTGTCAGCAGTTCCACAAGGTTCAATTCTTGGACCACTGTTGTTCATATTGTTTTTTAATGACTTTCCAGAATGTCTTACAAACAGCAGAATTGTCATGTATGCGGATGACACGGTTATTTACGTCACTGACAAAAATAAAGCAAAAATTGAACAACATCTGGAAGAAGATCTGGAGAAGATTGCAGTCTACTTCGAGAAAAACGAACTAATTATCTACCTGAAAAAAGGAAAGACGGAGGCAATGATATTTGGAACCGGAAAAAGATTATCAACAACTGACAATCATCTTGACGTTTCCTACCGTGGACAGTCAATCAGCAATGTTCCACAATACAAATACCTCGGCAATATCGTTGACCAGTACCTGAACTTCAACAGTAATTTTGACCATGTGTACAAGAAAGCCAGTGGACGTCTGAAGTTATTAAAACACCTACGACACTACCTGACGACGGATTCTGCATATTATATATTTACAATGATGGTGCAACCAATCCTGACGTACCGCAGCACTGTGAAGCTGCTCTACACTAACACCCAACAAAAGAGATTGAAATCGTTAATGAATCGTGCTGAACGTATTGTTGGTCGAAAGGTTCAGTGTATAATCAGTGCTATCAACAAGGAAGCGTGCTGTCTCGTCAAGAAGTCCCTGGATAAGACTCTGTGTTCAAGTTTTAACGATTATTTCGAAATCAATAATCATTCCAGGAAGACAAGAAACTCTGGTTATCTTCTGAAGTTACCTAAAGTCAAACTTGAATTAGGAAAACAGTCTTTTGCTTATGCAGGAGCTAAAATATTTAACGATCTTCCACTAGGTATTAGAAAAGTGGAATCTTATAGTCAATTTACAATTGAAATAAGAAAACATTTTAACTGATTTTGTATGTATATGTTAATAAATTTTTAGATTGTTTTTATCCATAGCTACCATCCTCTATCCCAGGATCCTTTTCCCACTTACTCTAGATCTCAAAGAGGAAAATGACCCTGAGAGCAGGGTTGGTTTTTACCCACTAACCTTTTAAGTTTTACTTTATACTTTATTACTTTATACTTTTATGTTCACAGGACTAGCATTGATAACAGTAGTAAATTTTATATAAAATTTTACGTAGCTGACGCTTTGTATCCTGTTTAAATATTCTGATAATAATAATAATAACAAGATAGCTGCACAGCTATGAAGCTGTGGAACCAATGTTATAACGGAGCTGGGTTTTTTTTGTTACTGAGGATACACAAAGCCTATTTCTAATCATCAACGTATTGCAAACCAATAAAAACTCAAGCCTCGCTTGCCTAGCATTTGCAACAGGTGATGCTAGACTAATTACTAAAACTCGTTTTTATTACTTTTCACAAACGCAAGACTGAAATATAATGAAATAGAAAAGTTACATCATTTTTTTAAGTAAATAAGGTTTCTAATAAAAGTTAAAAGTTGTACCAGTAAAAGCATGTTTTAATAAAACAATATCCCTGCATAAGAGCTAGTTTATGTCAATAAAATATATACAGCATCGAGAAAACACTTTAAAGCATTGAAGATAAGAAATTCATTAAGGCAACAAAAGGTTGACTTTGCAATTTAGGTAGCATAACTAATGCTTGGTGCTTGTTTTACAGAGGAAAAATTAAACAGGGTGGCTAAATTGTAGAACCCTCCTGTTTAGTCACTGAGCAGCGAGCTCAATAATAATATGCATATTTTATTTAAACTGGTAGCCGAATTGTTATTTTGTGCCAAGGACGCCTGTAAAAGGATGACAGGGAGATATATCATGGGCGAAAATCTAAAGATATCTGTGATAGTCAACCGTTGTTTTATGGGTTGAAGGCTAGTCCAATAGAACACTCTTTGAGACATGGTCTGCAGAAAATTTCTACAAATCTGAGCAATTTCAGACTAGTTCCATTGTGATGTGGTGTTGTATATATTCCCAAGATCTTTTGCACAAATCGACAGGCAAAATAAGCATGCGAAAAGCCGTAGACCAACCAGCCTATTACAAACTTTAATTTTCAGTGAAGGCATCTTAAAAATTTGATCTTAAAATTAAAATCTAGTTTTTGCATGCAGATTATAATTTACTTTATACATCAGTGAAAAAATGCTACTAGATACTTTTTAACCATAACTTGACCTGTCAGGGTGAACTGATAATTAGCTTTTAATTTTAGTTAGCCATTACAGGATAATTATACGACACATGCAGTAAAATGAGCTGCTTGTGCGGCTAATTATACGGTAGAGATCTGATTTGCTTAAATTTCTGTACTTTTCTTCGATATCGATATTCCAATAGTCATCTACCTAGTTCCATAGCATGTTATGCTTCAATAAAAAGCAAAAAAAGAACAAGAAACGACTGCGCGTGAAAGATATTTATTTTTAAACACGTACCGGCTAATTAACCGTCTAAATCCAGACTTTGCTGGCACTGCATGGCCTCAGCTTCATCACAACAAATATGACAGCTGTTACTGTATAATTAGCCGTATAAATTTTGTATATATATATGTATAATTAGCAGATTCAATTTATGAATGCTCTTGAAACGACAACACTGATTTTATGGAAAAGCATTGAAAAGACGTAGTCAGGCGTGAAAAACATGGAGAAGTCATACATTACAACATCGACATATTAAAGAAAATTGTGGAAATTTAAGCGAAAAAGATCTCCACCGTATTATAGTCGTATAAGCGTGGACTAACTGTCCTGTTACATGCTAATTATCCGTTCTCCCTGAATGTTAACTTTCTTCTTCTATATAGTCTGGCCCATTTTATAATCTGTCGTTTTTTCAGATTTTATGCACAAGCGTGGAAATTCCGTCAAAACGTAAACATCGAAGCTCGTTTATACCACTAGGATAAAATATTTTATTCTATTGCTATGTTGAAGCAAACACAATAAATTATGATGTATGAAAAAAGCATCATAGCTAAAATTTGCAGGATTATTATTACAAAAGCTATATATGCCTCCCTACTACTTTGTGGCTACCTTTAGGTTGGTAAAGAACAACATAAGAAGTAACAATGGCTAGTCCAAAATGGACTCATACCAAACTAAATGGAAAACTTAAGAGAAAAGCACAAAATAGCTAGCTAGCTGTCTGTATGTATTATATTGCCATCTAACTGACACTGACTACGGTAGCTGGTCTGCTATATACGTCTGTGATAGCCAAAATAATAAAAAACATTTTACTAAGATTTGTGATAGTATAGAAAACATACGCAGCATTTACAAGACAAAAAGAGATCTTTTTCAAACCTGAGCTATGCAGCTTTTAAAATGGCAGATTAAACGTCAATTTTACTAACCGCGTCCGAGATACGCATATCTTCACTTAAATCCCAGAAGATCAGGATTTTGTTCGAGCTTTCAGCCGAAACTAGAAGCTGTGTGTTCCACAGCTAATAATACATCAGCATTCAAAACAGCTTTTGACAGAATGTTCATAACGGGTTCAATCGTAAATCGAACAAATCGTAAGTATTCCATAATTTGTTAACATTATTGGATATCCATGAGTTGGTAGAGCCAGTAAGTTGGTAATGCTGAGAACAACTTTATTACAAAACTCTTTCAACAACGCATTTTAAACTGGAGCACTTAGACAAAATCGTTATAAACCGGACGTTTTTTGTGTCAGACCTTTTACACCGCCAGTTACTTTTATACCTTTATTTTCTTGCTCTAATGCATAGTCTTGATACCAACTCATCATACCAATTCATACCAATATTGGTGAAAGGTATTTGACTTTCGTTGATCGCAAATTTATTTAGATATTTCCACGCTTTGATATCGTTGCATTGTTGTAGTTCCTCCGGTGTGATTGCTGAGAAGTGGAAGGCTCTCCAAGTATTGGTCTGCAAGTTGAATTGATGGTCTATAAATTATCTTAAAAATTAATAAAAGCTTAAAAGTTAATAACTTCTAACCTCCTGCAAAATATCAACTGAAAGAAGCAAGATTGAGGAACTTATAAGTCTTTTTACTCTAAGTCAGTAAATTATCCGTCTGTGTACAAATTTTGTTACGCATTATCTTCAGAACAACACATTTTAGGCATATGGTTTTTACATTTTTTCCTTCTCCTCAGCTTTCCAACTATATATGACATACTAGTCGGTGGCCTCTGGATAAATTCACGGGTTCAAGGGTTTTACCACCGTGATTAGCAATAAGTTTGATGGCATTACAAAGATTTTGAGGAAAAATTTTATTTGCAAAATTCACAAGAAAGGTTTCTAAAGAGAAACGGAGAGTTGTAGCAGCGATTATGGAAGTTCAAGAACTGCTTCAATTGCATGCTGCAGAAATACAAAATTTTTAATTCATCCCTTACCCCATCCTAACTTTATCCTTTTTTCTGTTTTCTTCTTTTTTTTCTATTTTTTTTCCCTTTTTTTCTGAATTTGTTTTCCCTCATATGTTTTTCTAATTTTTCCCTTTTTTTTCTTCTGGATTTTTTTCTAGATTTTTTTCTAGATTTTTTCTGATTTTGTTACTGAATAATTCTTTGGAATTTTTTTTTTAACTTTATTTTGACCAGGCACGGAGAAGCGCTATAGTCAGGCACAAATGTCCATCGAATACTTTTAATGACCGAGCTTTTTGGCGTGATAAACTTTTAAGTTATCTGTGAATAGGCGGCCACAGAAGATTGAGTTTTCTTGCTAAACTAGAATCGAGTCCTGATAGTATCCTGATTTTTTTTTGGTTTTAAAACTTCCTTCAGTTTTTGTTAAGTTTTATCAACCACTTCTTTACACATAAAGACTAGAATTTATATGAAGGCATCTGTATGATGTTGTCGTGAACAGACGGCAAATACCCGACGACGTCATATTTTGTTTCCAATAATTCTAGTCTTTAATTCTCATCTTGTTAATTGGGTTTTTTGAGGCCTTTTCGTATTAAAGGTAGGGTGGGGTACACGTCTATTATTTCTTGTAAATTATTTTTTGTAAATATATTCCAATAACATTTTATCACGAAGTTTTTATGGCTTTTCTGATCGTTATGTTTGCCCACATGCGTGCGGAATGGTCCATATTTGTGCATGTGTAACTAAGGTGCGAATAAGGAATAATGTAAGTCAAGGGGGTATTTTTTTTAATTGATTTTGAGCCTCATTATTAAAGGATTATCCCTTATATACTGATTATGAAAAACTTTAACAAAATTTGAGCTAAAATACTTGTAATGCATTTTATGTGTTCAACGGCATTTTGACAATTTTACGCAGCCTGTTCTTTTGTCAGAAGACAACCATATTTGTTTTGACTTTTTTCTAAACGTCGCTTTCGTAATCACTGTTTGGCGCGTTTTTTATATCACGAGCTATCATGAAACATTGTTGAAAACGCTGCTACAGTGAACCTTTGTTCTTGTTTCATAACGTCTCTATCAAAGCGAAAGTCTACTTAGATCGTAATGCACGTCGTGCTCGCGCTTTGCGGTCGTACATACGCGCGACACAATGTCCACTGGAAACAGAAATACGCGCACCATCTCATAATGGTGGTGATGCAGGCAAATTTAGTGGTCAAAATCATGAAAATTGCTATATTCTACAGTGCTTTTAGCGCTCATGAAAATTTCAAGAAGACTTTACTTTTAAAACAAACAGCGCACGGTAAAAGCGCTTCTAAATATTCCTCAATAATGAGCGCCGTCTTGCGCGCGCTTTGAATTGACGTGCTTAAAGAGAAACAAACTTCCACACTTAGCGTTAGTGATAGTAAGAAGATTTCGAAGGATGAGGTTAAGTTTGTATGCAAATATTTATATGGTCTGTGGGTTGTAACTCAGCGTAACCATACTAAACTTATAAAATGATAATATTAATGTACCTGTCAAAAGCCTTTGATTCTCTTTGTTATGTTACGTATAGTCTAGGCATTGACTATAACATAGGTATAGTAATTTACTGAGGGTAAACAACATTATATATTCCAGTTGTTACAACCACAAAGCTGAAAACAACATACAAAAATTCACTCAAAAAGACATAATAAACCAGAAAAATAAATATACATTAAGAACTAAAATTTTCGGGGGAAAAACTTTCTGACACAATTTTTATTTCAGCGGAAAAATTTTCGGACAAGATTTATAAGTCAAAAAATGTATGGGTAAGTCCTTGAACGAATTTTAACCAAAGTTCAAAAGTAATGATTACGGGAAATGACACAAAAAAGAAGGCTAGAAGCACTTATAGTGTATATATATTCAATCAAGATCTAAAAAAGGGTCTTCAGGATCCAACTTTATAGATAGAGCCTCAGCCAAATGTGAAAAAACGAAAAAAATAAGTTCTGATTACCCTATATATACCCTATATATAATATGCACTGGTCTTTTTAAAAAAATTAGAAAAACCAAAATTTTCGGACGGAAAAACTTTCGGACGGGGAGTTAACTACATCTAATAAATTACTAAACTATCATTGCGGCAGATACATTGATAGTGTTAGATTTCTTTATTCTTATCTACAAAATAGAAAACAAAGGGAAATCGCTTTAGTGATTGATTAAGGTACTTAAAGGAGTTCCTCAAGGTTTGGTACTAGGTCCTATTTTATTCAATATTTTCAATGTCGCCTTGAGGCCGCAGAGCTTACAACTGCGAGGATTGTATTATTATTTATAGTTAGCTTTTCTCATAAGGAATGTTCCTTTTATATATTATAAACTAAGATAGTCCTAGACCGTCTAAACTTTAAGAAACCATACGAGAACTGATAGTTTTATCATAGGAAAATTTAAGAAAAGGAAAAAAAGTTTGTGTAAATGATGATAACTTAAAATACAACAAAAAAAATAAAAAAATAAAAAAATGAAGCTAGTCTAGGTTTAAAAACTGCGATAAAACTGCGATGAAATAATCTGCGATAAAATAAAATGCGATAAAATAAAATGAAACAATCTAGGTTAACAAACTGCGATAAGGGAGGGGTTGAATGCTATATCAACTGACGATATTTTAAGAGAACGTCACATATTCTTCCTTCACATATTCGTATATTTAATATTCATTATCATCCTGGGGTTTCTGTGGATTTTATATATCAATAACAACGACTATTTTTAACTCTCTGATACAGAATCGTTGAAGAATGAGTGCACATGTATATATGCATTAGGCAAAAACTATATATAGAAATATCAAAGTGTTTTTTCACGAGTAAAACGTGTGAATTATTTACTCTATCAAATGCAATAACAGAACAGAATTCGTTGCTAACATTATTTATATATTTGCAAGCGTGAAACCACACACCAAGCCAGTTTGGAACTTTGATGTTAAACTTTAAAGCATCCACATGCTAAGGACGGGAACCGACTTTGTTTTTTCCTCTCTTTTTCTTCTTAGTTGTTGCTTTCTTCTTTTTGAAAAGTGTTTTAAATAGGCCTTTCTTTTTGCCAACGATTCCACCAATTACGCACATCAGTATAAGAAGGATTAAAATCGGGACCCTATGATGAAACAAAGGCTTAAATTAGACGGAGAAAGTGATGTTGCAACCTCGTCCCCAGGGTTTTTTGCCTTTTTGACATAGCCGTCAAGTAAGCGCTAGCGGCCCTGGCATAGACAACAAACCCTGGGGACGAGGATGAGTGATGTTGTACCTAAATATAAACTTATGTTGTAAATACTGACCTTTACAAATTTAACCCCAACCTTAACTCAGACCTTAACTCTGACGTCGTATATTTCCAGGACAACTTTCGTATCTATTATTATAACATACATGTCGCAAAAATATTTTTTTTTTTTTTTTAATTCTAGAAATAGAAGGCGCAAAATTCTGCATTTATTAAAATTATATTTCAACGAAAACTAGGGGTTTTAAAATACGAGGACATAACAAAAAAATGCACATTATTTACCCATATTTTTTTCAAATGCCTTTTATTGACTTATTTTTAATATTGCAATTAAGAAGAAAAGTACTGCTTTTACTCTTTCGACTGTTCGAGACTGTTCGAGACTGTTCGAGACTGTTCGAGACTGTTCGAGACTGTTCGAGACTAACTTTTATATTCAGTGGTCCACCTTCTAGCCTTCTGTTTAACCCTATTTGGTTAACTGTATTTGTGCTGGTGGAGGGCTGTAAAGGCCCTTGTCAATAATAAATAATTTCCGAAGCATACGGAGGTTAATATACGGCGACCTTTCATCATTTATAATTAGCTTTAGGATAGTCGAAACATTCTTGTATGACGTCACATCTGTTGTCATGGTGACTAATCAGGTGGTCAAAAAAAGTCAGACTAAAATATTTGTCTACAAGTATCCTTATCAACAGTACAAAAAACATATTTTGAACTTTTTATGCTTTTTTTCTTATTCTATAATTTGTTTTTTACCATTTTACCTTTTTCCAGGTTGAGAGAAATAAATAATGAAATGATCCTCAACTGAATGAAGTCTGAACGTGTGAAAAAAAGGAACATCAGTGCGGAACCCAACCTAAAATTTTACTGATGTGTATTATTTATGCAACAGAACGGTAACTCACCAAATATACCATTTTTTCACAAAATCTTCTCCACATCCGTCACAGCTAAAACAAAAGATTGAATGAATCAATTTAAGGTGTTTTTCCTTTAATTTATTTAATAAGGATAATACTAAGCGATGGTGGGACAAAGATCTCTATAATAATACAGAGACTGTGTCTGTCTGTCTGTTTGTAACAGGCAAAGTAGATGAGTTCATTTTCCTTTGATGTAGCCGAAAAAGTTATGTCTTCAATGTTAAAATTTCTGACGTTACGGCGCGACGTCAATAACACTACTTTAACGTCAATATCCTATATTAAATTAATGAAGCCATTACAGTGCACTTAAAACTTTGAGGCCAAATAACTTGGAAACGAGGTGGTGACGTCAATGATTTTTCACCGCGTGGGTAACTAGGGACCACCTAGGACCAATTTGGGTAAGTTTCTCAAGCCTAGGTCCCAGAATCCGTTTCGGAATGGATGGGTTATATGACGTCATAAAAAAACCTTTAAACCCCAATATCTCTGCAACCGTTTGTAAAAGAAACATGATCTTGATCAGCGTTTCAAAATCTATACGATGAAGGCATTAGATATGTAAAATTCGGAAAAAAAATTTTTGTGTTATTTTGCGGGTCTTTGGTGACGTCAGCAAAAATTAACCGGTCATCAAAAGCCCATGATCATATACATTACATAGATGGGTTGCTGACGTCATCAAGATTCAAATGACGCTTCTTTTTCATTTTTATCCTGCCTCAGTGGATTTTTCCACGGGCTTTATCAACTAGTGAGTATATAATTTTATCAAGGACATGTTTACCCGTTCCTAGGCAAAATATAATTTTAAACACTCGACGGTAAACTAAAGCGCGTTATCGGTCTTTTAGTTACTCAAGGTGTTTGGATTAGAACCGAACGAATTTTTATTAGATTTTCTTTCAGGAACAGATATGGAAATTCTAAGACGGACATGGTGCAGATTAAGTTTATATTGTCATATCCGTCGATAAAAATTTTCGTCACTAAACAAAAAAAATCGTCACCTGCCCCAAAATAATGAAACTCTGGATAACTTCGGATTGGTGGATGATAATATCTATCTGGAAAGTTGCACATTGATATCATTTTATGCAATGTTTTTTAGTATTGTTAAGTTAAGGTAAAAAGAAAATGACGCCAATATAGTGGCAACAAACATAAGTTTCCTCAATATAACCACAAAATTCGATAAATTCGAACCCTGGCCAAAGAGAAGAAAGAAGATCTATATTTTTTCATGCAAAAAATAGCAAAATGAATTTTTCATAATTTATTCGCAAGTCAGCATGATCGCCATAAAAGTTCATCTTATAGGAACAAATTTTTCAAGCAGTATTTTGATGTGCTCAAGCGCGCGAATTAAAGACCTTTCCCCCCGCACTTATTTTCGCTTATTTTCCCTTGTTTTCAACGATAGGTACTCTTAGCGTTAACTATATAATAGTTGTATTTTGTTTAAAATGGTGGTCGATTGCCAATTTGTGCATGGTCGCACGAAATAGCGATGCGGGAAATCACAACGGGTGAAATGTGAGGACAGGCGGACCAGTGAATTCTTCCACGGACTAACGACTAGTACATAAAGATTACCTCTGTGCGCTGTTAGAATTTTGAAATATAACATTTGACACCACAACCTAAAATAAAACCAGTTGTTGATTTAAAAGAGTTAAAGTTATAGTAGTTAATTCCTTCGAATTTCTATACAATGATAGAGACAAGTTGAATGTAGCAGGAGCATAGGGCGTTAAATAGTTTGAATAAAAGAATGAAGGGCGTAAAATTAACAGGGCGTAGATTTGTCGGTGTTTAAAAAACAACAACATACCATATTGGGATGGTGTAATTTATATAAACTGTTTATGTTAAATCGTGTATTAAATAATTGTCGTGTTGAATTTCTTAGAAGCAAAATAGCTAACAGAAAAGTAACACATGGTATTGGAAAACAACTTCTGTTCTTGCGAATATACACACGCCCGCACTACAAGTTATGTAAATTTGCAAGTTGCGTCCTCGTAAAGCAAGATCATTTCAAAAGGGCAATGATGTAGTGTCCAACCGATGGGCTACATGGTTGAGCCCCCAAAAATGTGCAAAATGGATTGATCAGATCATTTAAAACCGATACAACTTATGGTTTAAAAAATTTAATTTCTGATTGTGATAATAACAAAAATGGTTGCTGAGATTGACTCTTCGGAAAGAAGTATGAGAAAATTAAATTGACATTTACATTTATAGAAAATAAGGTGCGAATTGAAAACTAAAAAAGCATTCAAAACTTAATGAAAACTTAGAAGAAAATGTGAACGTTGTTTTTTTTCTAAGAAACATGTTTATAATAAGAAACCTACATGTAGAATCTTCAAAAATTAAGAAACTTTTACTACTACACTCTATGTCTATTTCTGAAATGAGAAACTTGCTTGTTACAATCATCACTAGTGAGTAATAGTTTTATTACGTTGTTGTTGAGAATTTTTAATAAAAGAGACTTTGAAACGAAAAATGCTATAAATTTTTATTTTGAAATCAACTAGTCCAAAAATTAAAAAAACTTTTAGAACTGGGTATTTATTTGACATAAGAAACCCTTATTTTACTAGGGAAATTAAGAAACTAAATAAGAAACTTTTGGAACTAAAAACATGGAATTTCAGCCTACAAAGAAGAAACTTTTAGAACTAGGTTGTTCGCCAGGTTTCTTATAAAAAAACGTCAGTGAACTCTCTCTATCTCAAACTCGCAAGGGACCAAAAAATTTGTTAATACAAATTGAATTTTTTGTTAACAAAGCAAGAGAGGGTATCAGAGGTTTATTAAAGGTGCATAACACTTCACGTTTTCTTATTCTTTTGAAATATTATACTTTTCAGATAAAGTTAAACATATTTATAAAAATCTGTAATATCTATTTGTATGAGGGGGTTTTAGTCTCTTGTTTTTACATAACCGTTCTGGACAATCTACCAAGACAAAGCTATTTCCCTTGCTTGTATCCAAATTTTCAAATTTCGGATGTTTTGGGCGCATTCCAATTTTCAATTTACGAACATTTTTGTTCATTTACTGTGGAGATGAACCCTCAGATACAAAAAAAGTTCGAGATAGAGAGAGAGAAAACGTTGCAAAGGATCAGGATTTTGGTTCGAGATAGAGAAAAATCGAGACAGAGAAGTTCGAGATAAAGAGAGGAAAATAGCTTAGAGCGTATTACAAATGTCCGAGACTTTTGTTCGCGATAGGGAGAAGTTCGAGATAGAGAGTAGTCGAAAAAACACAAAAACTCACTAAGAGTTGGTCAAAGAACAGGACGACGAAAATTATGCCAGAGAAGAACATTTTAACGACAGCGTTTCACTTCTCTAGATTTTAGACTTAAACTTTATGTTCGTGTCAAAATATATAAAAAATAGAGTCGCTAGAAAAACGCTGTTAAAAATGACCACGACGGCGCCTCATATATTTATGTTTGATTGTATATTATGCTGACGTTTCCTATTCGAACACAGCGTTGTAAAAAATCGCATTGAATAATTTATCATAACTGAATAGGTATAACTTATGCAAAAGTTGTTGACACGGAAAAAAATATAAAATAAAATAAATAGAAATTATAATAAATAAAAAAATAAATTATAAAAGTGCTGCCCTGTCAATTGACATAGCCAACTTTTGACATGACAATACAACAAGACTTCAAATTTAGGGGGTGATTACTTGGATAATTGGCTTTTAAACCCGGGATTAAAATTTTCGCGATCACATGACCTTTCGCAATTACGGTTTAAATCCTATCCCGGTTGGTCTAGCCCAAGTTGAAATTTCGCTCCGGGGCGAAATCATAACCCGGGCTGAAATTTCAACTTGATACAGGTGGCAAAAATTTTATCCCGCCTTAAACTAGAAATTTACTCATATTATTAGGAATTGCGATTACGAGAAGAAAATTTCAACCCGGTGTCACCGGAATTTTTAACTTCTCTAAATAATGACTCCTCAGTCATAATAAACTAGTTTATAATGACCCCCCAGTTAAGATAAACTAGTTAATAATAACTCCCCAGTCATAATAAACTAGTGAATTGTTACCCCCTAGAGTCAACATTTCCTAGGAAATAATAACTCCCCAAATTTATTTTGACTCCCTTTTTTTTCTTTGGACAAAACGGTAGAAAGTCGGTTCAGTTACTAAATTTTATAAGACCAAAATTTTACACGACTTTTTTGTACCCGACCAACATCTTTCCCCGAATTTTTTGCTTTAACTAAAAAATTTTGTGAACAAACTTTTTTTGCATTTTTTGACGTAAATTTGTGCTTTGAACTAAAAATAAAAAATAGAAGGTTTGGAGTGATTTGAAAGATCTAGTCGGAAAGAATTTACCAATTTTTAAAGTTAATCGGCGGGAAGTGACAAAACTTGCTGTAAAAAGCACATGACTACAGAATATGAAGTACAGTAGATAAGAATTTTTTTCTCGAAATCCTAGCAAAGTTACAAATTAATAAAAATAGAAAAGAATAAAGACACTGTACCCGGAGGGTAAAGATTAGGTGTCTTTTATTTATAAATCCTAAAAAACGTTAAAAATTGATAGAAATAGTAGAAAACGTAACAAAGGTTTTTTGGAATGAGGCTAAGATAAAAATAAAAAAAACTCTCTTTGAAAAATAAGGGGAGTATTTATTAACTGGGGGAGTCATTATTTACTAGGTTATTCCGACACTAGGGGAGTTATTATTCTCTAGTTTATTTTGACCCCGGGAGTCATCTTTTACAGGGAGTTAGGATAATCTGCTACACCGGGATGAGATTTCGCCCCGGAGCAAAATTTCAACTTGGGCTAGACCAACCGAGCTAGGATTTAAACCTTAATTGCGAAATGTCATGTAATCGCGAAAATTTTCAACCCGGGTTTAAAAGCCATGCGCATGTTGTGTGCATGTAAAAATGTAACTTTCGAGATAGTAAAGTCAAAGAAAAAATGAGATGTTTGTGTTTCTGATGTTGATTTTTTTTGGTGTATCTCTTTCATAATAACCGTATTTTGTGTGTTCAGAAAAGTTGCGCTGTAGTTTTACTTCTGAAAATTCCCGCAAAACCCAATTTCTACGGATTCTGTTTTGGTTGCACGCGGCTTAAGAACCCGAAATAAAAGCTCACAAAGGCGATGTTGGTTTGTACGTGATGGTGTCAGGTTGATAGGTCTCTTTTTGACCTTTTCCTCTTTTAAATACTTCGTATATAGGAATATTTATTTTCTGTATGTTTTCACGTGTTAGGATAAACGATAAACATATCGTCACGCTAAAAGCGATATTAAGATTTCAGCCAAAACTTGATTTCGAAGCGGAAAAGTGGTTTTTCCAAAACTATTATGGACATGATTGTCTCTAAACTTTGAGACTTAGTTTTTTTAAGTGGCTTTTTTTATAAAAGCTTTTGTGTGCGTTTGTGTTGGCTGAATTAAGGACAAATACTACTGTGTCATTCCTTATACTGTGCATGCAGAGCTGGTTGGTTTTCTTGTTTCATAAACTAGGTTCCAGACCTCCTATTATCTGTTTGTTTCTTATTGTTTGTCTTATGTGGCAAGAGCTTATATATGCTTATATATTATGTATACATGACTAAAATTGTGGTTTTTCCAAAACTATTATGTACATGATTGTAGCTCTTTGGCTACCTCTGACTAAAAAGTTAAATTAGCCAAATGCAGTTTGGCTACAACAAAATTCTTATTCAATAATAATAATAATAATTATGAAAATTATTCTGAAAAATAGAATTGCTGAGTATTTTTTTTAATTTTTTAACTGTTTCCGTATTTCTTTTTAAACGAAATGTTTTTTTGGAAAATGGTATTACGCCTATACTTATGTGTGACACAGTTTACCTGTACTAAGCTATGTCTGATGTTAACAACGGGATGTTTCCTGTGTTTTTTATTTTAACTTAAGTCTTGATCTATTTTAAAAAAAAAAGGTATTGCGCCTATACATACGCATGTGCAACATGGTTTACCTGTACTAAGCGCTCAGCCTGGTGTCACGATTAATTTTGTATTTGTAAAAATGACCACAGAGCCGAAGTCATTATTATGCACAAAAATTAGAAATTTGTGAGTTTTTATTTGCACACGTAAAAACCACATTTCTGGCACTAAAATTCGAAGTAATCTTTAGAATAACGAGATATACCCAGGGATTCGTACGAAAATCTAAAAAAAATATGATTATTTATTGAATTCTTACGAAAACAACGTAATCTTGAACCACGAATAATAACATGTGCAAACATAACAATTCTGTTATCAAAAAATAATTGAAAGTTCGTCTGGATCTCGACAATAACATTAACATTCCTATTGACAGATGAAAGAAACAGAGAGCTGCAGAAGTGTGGCTTTTATTTAATGAAACAAAAACACTACGAAAAAGAGGTTTTTTAATTATAATAATACAATAATAACCGATTACCCCGGGCTGTACCGCAAAATATCGCACGAGGTCTAAGTGCCGACCGAGCTTGTGAGGTCGGTGCAATGACTGAGGGCGATATTTTCGGTACAGCACGGGGTAATCGGTTATTATTGTATTTGTTAACCGTCTAAGTTAGATAAAAATAAAAAAATAAGAATTTCGGTTTAATTTATAATACTAGCATTCCACTAGCACTACTTTCGTTAACACTCGAGGTCGAAATTCGAAACAGTCCTGTCTAAAAACAAACATTCTATGCAGAATTCGAAAGTCCCTATAGAATAAATCTTTGTAAAAAAAACATTACGATGTTCGACACTTACAGAGGAATGTGAAAAGTTAAATGTTCAACTAAAATTTAGTTACAGCGAATATTGAAGTATTTTTTTAACTAGCTAGCTAGCCAAGAATAAAATGGGCTTTAATGAGTTTTATATTGACTGAGTAACCAGAAAGCTGAAGAAACGAGTCTGAAAATGAGAGGAGACGTATTTGTTATAATTTGTCGTCCTGTATTTAGTTTTTTTTAATAAAACTGGATATCAGATCATCGTTTTTATGGACAATGTAGCTAGTTAACTAGCCATGTTGAAGAAGCATTACAGAGAGAATGTTGCTGTATCTGGTTATTTTAACTGTTAAACTTGACATTGTTGTTGTTTCTATTCTATGAAAATGTTTTTATCGATAAATGTATTGTAGGAGTTAGATATATAATCATTTTCAATGCTTCTTAAAACTTGTTTTTCGTGCTTGTTTACATTTTAAGCTACCATATTTCTTGACGACGGGCAATACCGCTCCATATCGGCCCGTCGTTAAGAGCGCTAAGCCAATCAGAATGCCTAAAAACCCGTATTGCCCGCTTGCAAAATCCAGACGGTTAACAATAACCCTATAATAACTGTTTATGAGGGCAATACCGGAGAATATTGACCGACATCAAAGTATTGCCCGAGCTTGTGAGGGCAATACGTGACAGAGGTCAATATTCGAAGGTATTGCCCGAAATAAACAGTTATTATATGGATTATTATCCGGGTACTGCATTTTACAACAAAAAATATAACATTATAAAAGCAGGATGTAGAAACCACGTCTTTATAGAAACTATTCCCGTATGGAACGTGCATTCGAACAAAAAATATATTTTTTTAAAATCGAATATCGTGTAAACATAGCAGGTTTTCATTGCAGCCACAACATTGAATTCTTTAAAAGATAAAAGTAAGTTTCACTTCTGTTTCACTTCTGTTTCGCGTTTTGTTTACTTTTTTCCGTGTTTATTTACATTTAATGCTACCATATTTAAACTTTAAACACGGTTGCTATGGTAGCGGGCAATACCGTGGAATATTGCCCGCTATGACGTAAGTTCTAACCAATCACATTGCACGATTTTCGAAAATATCGATGCCGCCCTTTTACCCGGGTAATAAATCATTATTATAACCAGACGAAATCATTTGTTTTTGCGAACCACCTGCTAGCTTTCTAAGAAATGTGGTGCTGTTTTAATCATGGGGTATATTTTTGATACAAGTTCTGTGAGATTGTGTAATTATATATACCTTAACCCTATTATACCTGGGCTTTTTTGTCCCTTGTAACCCTGGGGGGGGGGGCACAAAGTGCCCGCGGGCCATAAATCCTGAACCACTTGTGCTTAAGTGGTGAAACATGGCTCAGTTGGAGAATGTCTTAGTACAAACTCAATCCAGGTAAAAAAAATAATTTGATGACGTCATAGGGATTAGAAATGACGTCACACATGTTAAAAATGGTCATTTTCCCAATTTTTCAGTACGTTTTAATTTCTCGCATGTTACTAATGATATGGCCTTGATTCTTGGTAGATTTGTGGAATGAATACCAAAATATGTGTTTCACATGAAAAAAGTAATTTTAATGACGTCATTGGGATAAAAAATGACGTCATTTCAGCAAAAAAATTCTTATTTTAACGATAAAGATAAAAAGACCCGTTCTACCAGAAATATTGATGCTCATGTCATTAAACTTGGCATATATGTAGAACAGGACATTGAAAGATAATCGAGGTAAGGAAAACAATATAATGACGTCATTGGGATCTGAAATGACGTCAATTTGTTGGATCGATATTTCCTTCAAATCTGGTCTGCATTTTGTCCCTAGTAACCATATATCACCTTAGCAACACCTTGGTTACCACTTAGTAACCAACATACATGTAATAAATAATTATATACCCAATACAACATCTTATAAAATTCTTACATGAATGTCAACGGTTTTCAAAGTTCCAAAAAATTTACCCCCGTCCAAAAAATGCAATACCCCCAGCAAAGTACAAAATTTTTCCAAAAATTTTTTTTTTCATCAGAAGCCATAATAAAAGTTAGGAATAGTCACAAAATTTTAGCACTTAATCACATGTCTATCTAAAGTTATGCCTAGTCAAAAAGGCCGCGGGCACTTTGTGCCCCCCCCCCAGGTATAATAGGGTTAAAGGAATAGCTAAAAATTAGTGGGAAAATTTTGTTACCTTTATGTTCAAACTACTCAAGAATTTATTAGAAAAAGTTATTTTTTTATAGCCTGCAGGAAAGTATTTGAACAGACAATAAATTTTCTGCAAAATGACGCCTGTACTTATATATTCCTTATATTTGAGGCTTGGTTTGTCAGTTGCTTTAGCTATATTTTGTTTCGCATGGGATATGTGTCGTTTAATGTGTTAGTTTTGTTTCACTTCTGTATATATTTTGCGCATGCGCATTGTTTGTTTTTAATGCCTTCCCTTTCGAGAGCTGACAGTTCAAGAAACTATTTTCAACGATAACACGTAAAAGATTTATTATCTTATCTAAGGTTACCATTTCATGGTCCACCGAGCCGGATTGATTTCTAGTTATCGTCGAAAACTATCGTTAGTTGTTATTTGTCGTGTATACGTTGTTTTTGAAACGTTATCTATTTATCATGTCGAACGAAGTTACGAAGTAGAAAATACAACTTAAAACTTTAAAGAAACTTACAACAGAGTTATTTACTAAGTCGAGTAAAATCGTACACGACACAGAGTTATCTATCGAAGAAAAGATGTTAAAATTACGACCACTCAAAGATGTACTACATGGGAAAACAGCATATGTTAAGAACTTATGTGAACAATTAATTGACCTTTCTACCGAAGAAGAAACCATAGAGCAACTTATTGAAGAAAGTTTGAACTTTGAAGTAGAGTCAAAATAATATTTATTTGATCTTAACGAATATATCAGTGAGCAGAAAAAGGAGAAAAAAGAAGAAAATTCGGACGGGAAGAGAAAAAGTGTAAACAACACATCAATAAAGCTCCCAAGAATCGAGATTAAAAAGTTCTCTGGTGATCTCACCACGTGAAAAAGTTTCATTGACAATTTTGA
Source organism: Hydractinia echinata (assembly GCA_030067915.1). Taxonomy (NCBI): domain Eukaryota; kingdom Metazoa; phylum Cnidaria; class Hydrozoa; order Anthoathecata; family Hydractiniidae; genus Hydractinia; species Hydractinia echinata. The sequence goes on along the minus strand of JASGCC010000102.1, from coordinate 122,030 downwards.
ATCACCCATTCATCGATCAAATTTAAGCGATGTGGAGAAGTTTAACTACCTACGAGAATACCTTGATGGAAATGCTTATAAGACTATAGAAGGGTTAAGTTTAACAAACGAAAATTATGTCAAAGCTGTGGAACTTTTGAAGGAGCGTTACGGAAATATACAGCAAATAATATCAGCGCACATGCACGAACTGTTAAAGTTGCCACCAGTTGTGGACGAAAATGTAAGTGACTTACGTATGTTTTTTGACACGATCGAATCTCACGTAAGAAGTTTATTTAGTCTGGGTATTGATAGCAAGAACTATGGTGCATTACTTTCACCTATTATAATTTGAAGACCATGAGTTTAGTCTCATTACGCGGGAGAAGCAGAAATATATGTTGCTGAAGGAACAGATGCGACAACGCGTTAAGAGGATTGTCGACTCCATCAATGAACGGCAGCGTGCTCAGCTCGTTGCGAGGGGGAGACAAGAGGGTAGGGATGAGTTTTTAAAAAAAGTTCAATCTGTACAGTATGCAAGCAGTATATAGAGCCACCGCCTTAGTATAAGGTCTTGTATGGCCTATGAAATATAGGTTTTTTTTAATCATCACTCAATAACCATCCGACTTTAAGGTCCTTATACCTACATTCTATAAATTGCACCTGGGGGTAGTAGATTTTACCCTGTATATACACTGATGATAGTGCCAGGATGGCACTGAGTTGGCTGGCTCATCGTATGGTACTGGTTGACCATGGAAGTTAGTTGTGATTGTGTCTTTGAAATATTTGAGCTTGTCGTTCACGTAACGACCTTTCTTGACCGGCTCTGTCGTCAATTTTTGAGATATAAGATATTCGATTTTAGCCCAAATTTGTCTATATTTTTCAATCCAATGGGGATACTCCTCAAAATCAAGACCTATCGCTGGCATAGCATTGGTATTGTACCGGGTGACCCCATTCGGGGACCAGATTTTAGGCGTCTTTACTCTCAGGGCTACTATAAGGTCTTGCGTATGGTATCCTGTGATAAGCCGCTGATCCTTATCTCCATTGGCAGGTATAGGTCTGACACCGTCAGATGATTCACATTGATATCGTTAATGTTGGTAAAAGTAGTCGCAAAACTATAGAAATTTCTGGGGTTGACAATTTCTGCATTTTCAAATTTCAGCATCCTTTATTTGAATTTTAAACGACTTCAGAGAATTACATGTCATTGTACATACGCAACCACCCCCATTATATATGATATATTCTTGGTAACAATACCAGCATAGCATTTTAGCCTGTACAACAAACCTGCGCCCACAGGTACACCTGTCATACTCATCAAGCATACGTTAACAATCAGTACATTGTTCCATTTATTATATTATGACCTCAACAGCCTTGTTACATATTTCTTGGGTCTTGAACCGGTCCGGCACATGCATGAGGATGTAGGGATCCTTTTTGACGGCCTTGTTGCACAAGTCCTGCGTCTTGAATTGATCCGGCACACATCCCAGCATGTCGGGATCCAACGGCCTTATTGCACATGTCTTGCGTCTTGAATTGATCTGATGCATACATGAACCAACTCATTTATATATAGATTTCAACAAAGTCCGAAGATTGCATCTCTTTACTGCGCATGCGTTGATTTTTAGCATTCTATAAGGGAATTCCCCTACTGGGTGCGCTAGAATTATTTTTGACTCATTTGCTGCCTATTAGGGACTTACCCTTGCATGACTCAACACGGTAGGGACTTACCCTTGAATTCCATAGCTAAGCATGGCATGGTACTGGATATATATGGACTTGCTGCGACGTGTGTGCGTGCGCGTGCGCGACTGCGCCAGAAGGAACATTTCCCTATCTCTTTTCTTTAAGCCCTTTTATATCATTATTCATCAAAAGCACATGATCATATACATTTTCTAACTCAGCGCTTCTCTACACAATAGAGGCAACGAGAAAACAAGGTTCTAATTTATTTTTGTGTGGATAGATTGCTGACGTCATCAAAGTTCAAATGACGCTTCTAATTCATTTTATCCTGCCTCAGTTGATTTTTCCACGGGCCTTATCGACTAGTCTATATATTATTACGGAAGTTGTGTCCGTCTGTGACCGCCACAATGGATATCTTTATTTTCTTTTGATGTTGCCGAAAAAGTTATGTCTAATTTGTAATCTTTCTGACGTTACGACGCGACATCAATGCATTTAGACTGACGTCAATGCATCTAATAAGATTGGTGAAGCCATTGCATTCTATTTATAACTTTGAGGCCAAATAACTTTGGACACGACGTAGTGACGTCAGTCATATTTCACCGCGAGGGTAACTAGAGACCACATTGGACCAATTTGGGTAAGTTTCCCAAATCTAGGTTCCCGAATCCGTTTTGAAATAGACGGGTTAATGACGTCATTAAAAACCTTCAAACCCCAATATCTCTGCAACCGTTTGTCAAAGATACATGATCCTATGCATTTTCTTGGCCAGTGTTTCAATATACGATGAAAGCAACAGGTGCACAAATTTCTAAAACATTTTTAAACCCATATATCTCCTTAGGTGTTCGTCGAAAACATGTGATCCTATACATTATTTTAATCATCGTTTTAACCTTTACACATTGCAGGCAACAATAAACTAAATTTCTTCAATTTTTTTTTGTATCTGCACTGCAGATGTCAGCAAAAAAAAAAACAAACTATTTTCCATTGTCCTTCTGCCTAAGTGGATTTCTCCATGGGCCTTATCGACTAGTTATAGAATAATAGATTATGAAAAAAATGTAGTAAAAGTGTCATAGCGACTGTAAAAATGTGATACGGAGTAAGTTATTGCAAAATAAGATTGATGAGACTGTAGTATTGATGTGAAAAGGTATGTTTTTACGAAGTGTCAGTGAGTGGATTGGTGTAGACAAATAATTACTTGTGCTTCAGCTGGAAGTGATTGCATTGGTATGAAAAAGTATTATACTTACGAGTTGGAAGTGATGGTATTGGTGTGACTAAGTATGAACGCTTTTTTCAGATGAGGCGTATATTTGGGCACAGCATTTTATTGAAAATCTGACAACAAAGTTACTGAATTTTGGTGCTTGTACAACTTTCTTGCTATTGATATTTTCAAGCATTATATAGTTTTTAGCTAAACTATATTGCAAAAAATTTAAAAAAATAATTTTTTTAATGTCTTGACGTATTCTAATACTATTTCGTATCTACATATTTCCACCTAAAGGAGACATTGATTCAAAAGTAAAATTATTAGAACTATTACTGTCAAAAAATAATTACAGGTTTAAACAAGGATCAGGAAAAGTTCGAGTCCCCACTCCGGTGCACTTTAAATGTAGTGTTGTTACCCAATTTGGTGCCATCTACTGACCGCTAACCGGCTTGTGTGTCAAGCAAGCAAGTTAGAGCAATGTTATTTGTATTTCCGGCGATAATGTAACATAGTTACAGTCACTAGGATGTTATGCCCAAGGACTTTAAAACTTCCCGTTACTAGTTACTTAATTACTTACTTGAAGATGCATATAAATGCAGCAGATAAAATGAACATAACCAAGACGATAAATGCTTCAGCTGAAAGAAAACAACGTCCGAACGACCCAATTGGAATGGAGTTGGAATCTTAATTGAAATGCTTCTGTGTGGTTTAAAAATCTTCAGGATGGTTATTAACAACGGCAATGTTTCGCAATTCTTTTGGTGGATTTGATGTTATGAAATGAAATTTTTTGCAAAAGAGATAGGTAAATTCTATTTTACTCAGTGGCTTGTTAAAAAAACATAAATGAAAGGGTCGACAATGAAATCACAGATATACACAATATCTGCAGGGATTATGACATAATCCTCAGAAGTATTCTTCCACAACAACAACGCTAAATCCGGTAAAACTGAAAATATGATGAAAGTGATAACGATAAAAAAGGTACCCAAAAGTGTTTTTTGTTTTCAACTAATTATACCGTTCTTAAATTCACTTGAAATTCTCGTCTTCTCTTTAAATGCAAACATATTGTTGCATAAACCACCACAGCTGTTAAAATATCAACGCAATTCATAACTGTTTGTGTCAAAAAAAGCTTATAGTACACGGTATGAGAAATTTCTGATTGTAAATACATAATGGTAGCCCAGGAAGAGCACTGATAATCCAAGCTGCAGTCATAACTTTCACCAAGCTTTCTTTTGTTATATTGTATTTGTATTTGATGTGTAAATGAATGGAAAGAAAACCATCTGCTACAATTGTAAACGTGACAAAGAGCAATATAAATTCTCCTTGTATTTCAATAAAATGAAGGAATCCTAACCATTGTAAAATCGCTATCATATCCTGAAAGGGTAACCTTAGATAAGATAATAAATCTTTTACGTGTTATCGTTGAAAATAGTTTCTTGAACTGTCAGCTTCAATACGGCATGGCATTGAAAACAAAATATGCGCATGCGCAAAATATATACAGAAGTGAAACAAAACTAAAACATAAAACGACACACTCCCCCACAATATTGAGGAGTCAATATTTACAATATTTACATTAAAAATTTTCTTTTAAGGTCGCCAACAATAGCTGCTTCTCTACGCGAAAGACGTTGCGTTATATTGCAGTTGTTCTCAATTTGTTTGTCCACGTTTTTCTGAGGATTGTATTCGACGGGGTAAAGGCTACTGACAGGTCTCTTAAGGGAGGTTGAGTTGGGGAGTATATTTTCGGCCCCTCTTATCTTATTGTCCTTACTTTCCAAAATATTTAAAACTCTGTCTATTCTCCGCAAGGATCTTGAAAAAGGATTTTAAAACTAACAATGATAGGCTGTATTAACCCTAGTGGATCATGAAAGGTTGACAAAAGTGACAAAATATAACGTTTAGTCGGTTTATTCATGTAAGCGAGTTCAACAAATTCACTCAAATCAAATTAAATAACTGTCAGTTATTTCATTCCACGTAATGCCGAGATCCTTAGTTCGCCATTTGCGTAAGGCAAATATACCCTCTAAAAACCTTGTTTTGAGTTTTTTAAAAAGTTCGAACGCTTTTTCCATACTATTTTCTCCACTTATACAATCGTCTACATAAAATGACTCGATTACCTTTTTTACAAACTCAGGGTCAATAACGGAAAGTTAATTTGCATGCTTACGTATAGTTCCATTTAGCAAAAACGGCGAGCTATTTACCCCGAAAACGACCCTGGCAAATCTGTTTCGTACGATAGTTGGTTGATCCTTAAAGGCGTCGTCGAACCAAAGAAAGCGGAGATAATTTCGATCCTTTTCGGCGATACTTATTTGGAGAAAAGCTTTCTCGATATCGGCAGTTAGGGCGGTGTCAAACGATCGAAAACGGATAAGAACCTCAAAAAATAAGGGTATTAATTGTGGCCCCTTGTGAAGACAATCGTTTAAACTCGGACCTTGGCGTGTTCCCTTTGACGAAGCAACGAATACTATGCGCACTTTAGTTGTTTTCTTGTCTTCTCTAATCATGGCTTGATGAGGCAGGTTGTGTATTTCGCTTACGTTACCAGTTTCAACGGCCGGTTCAATTATGCCGAAGTGCTCTTGTTCACGAAAAATATCATTGTACCTTTTCAATAACTCTGGGCTAGTTTTAAGCTTGGTAAAAGTGTTTTTTAAACGTTTTTTAGCAGCTTCGAAATTATCACCTAAAACTGGATGGTTCGCTTTAAATGGCAATTCAACTTCATAGCGCCCTGCATCGTTCAATTTAATGTTCTCTAAAAAATCATCTTCTGGATGCTTTTCGTTTTCTAATATGCCCAGGGTTTCCAGATCCCAGAATCTCGACATTTTAAATTCAACCGAATCGCGATCTCTAGTTTCGACAAACACGACATGCGTAGGAGAACTATTAACCAAATTGACGTTTTGATTATTGGAAGATTTTGCAGCCCCAACCGACCCACTCAGTATCCAACCTACTTTCGACTCTAACGCAACCGGTCCACTTCCATCTCCTCTTAAAACTCTCCCAGTCAAAGCCGACCAATAAAAATCTGAGCCAACGAGCAAATCAACAGTGAGATCACCCTTCCCCGTATCGGCAAGGTTTAAATTTTTAATGTGGTCATAGTTCTGTTTTGCGACTTTAATTGGTTGATCAGACAATGGTAAACAAATAGTTAGAACACAATGGGCATGCACCAATATTTTTTTGTCACTGTGCAAACCTTTCATAAAGAATTCGACGCTTTCTACTTTTGACGCAACTGACTCATTATTTCCGAATGTATCAACTGTTAGATTTTCAACGCTTTTTGTGGGAAGGTTTAAAACATCTCTTATTCGCTTTGAGATATACGATTTTTGACTACCGGCATCGAACAAAACCCGCACGTTAGCCTGGTTTCCACTTGCAACTATTATCAATACTTGAGCAGTTTGTAACAATACTGAATCGTTCGACCTTACGTGTAAATTTGTCAAATTAGCAGGTTGGTCTCGCTTATCACAAATCGCAGAATTTTGTTTTCCTTTACAGTAAAAACAATTTTTTGTGCTGACGCAATTCCTTTGAATGTGGCCTGGTTTCAGACATAAAAAACATCGTTTCAATTTGAACACGTGATCTTTATGGGATTGTAGGTCGGTGACGATCTCGCATTTATCTGAAAAATGGGAGCCTTTACAAAAAAGGCACTTGATTTGCGAACGCGATTGCGATTTCGATAATAGCGCGGATGTAGTAAAAAGGCGATCGTCTCCTTCCTCTGAATGGGGTATCTCGCATGATTCTCTTGCCATGATTTCTTCCCTTAAGACTTTGAGGAGCAAAGTTAAATCCCACCCTTCTCCCTTTAGATCCCTGGTTATCAGTAGCCTTACATTGTTCGGAAGCCTATCTACAGCCCTTGAGATGAGATCGACGACGGAGTTCAATTTTGTTTCAGCGAGTAACCTAATTGCCTCATGTTTCTTGGCCTTCACACCAAGCCTCTTGCCGGCGTTTCTCAGACCTGCCTGTCCAACTCCTACGGCAATCGTGATTCCTCCCATAGCAATACAGAGTGGCGCCCCCAGACTCGAGGCCAACGCCCCGATTCCGACACCTGACGTTATTATAGTAATACCCAATAGTCCGTGGTTGCAATATCGGATCCAGACCCCATGCATTTTAAACTTTTTTGCGAGTCTGTCCCGCTCCTTAATCTCATTACGCAGGTACTGCTCAATATCTTCAATCTTTTTTAGCCTGTAGGCCTGGCTTCCGTCCTGCGGGTCCGCGCTTTCTGCGGGTGCGCTCGGTAAATTTGGATACAGCTTAGTTAAATCAGCCATTTATTCTATAAGCAATTGCATTGTAATTCCGGTGAACGAGACATTTTTCTCGTGGTGATGTTCATCTGTAAGCATGAACTCGAGGCGATCTGTCGACCCCTTCAGAGGTAGATAAAGTGGGGTATCAAAACTCCATGTCAGCATGTCACCCCAGGCGTTTAATTCCTTAGTGGGCAGTAAGGCTAAAATTTTAGACTTTTTACCATCTAACAGGCAGTTGTCTTCATCCAACTGAGGGCAAACGAGTCTCAATCTCTGGTAAATGTCAGTTCTGTACTCGGAATCATAGTCACCCGCCTGGAAGTCTTTCTTACTAGGATCGTAGGGCATACCCAAGAGTTCCTGAAGCCGGCGATGAATAACAACAGTATACCCTACACTTACACGTAGCCTGCAGAGTCCATTTTTCAGAACAAACAGCTTGATCTTATCCCCTGCCTGACTGTTGACGATAGCCGCCAGGTCCTCAATTTCATACAAACCATTCATAATTTCAATACGAGTAACCGTTTGATCAGGTCCTGTCTTACGGATGTCAAAATCATTGTCGCTATAAATATTCAACCACGTAGGTGGAATACTTGCCCAAAGTAGTCCTCGAATATCGTGGGTTTTGTAATATCACTAATATAGACTTGCTTCATCTTTGTTTTAAAACAAAGATGAACATATATTCGTACAACCCTAAGGCAAAGTACCAATCCAACAGGGGTGAATGGCCTCTTGGTGTAACCAGCCTGGAGCATCAGGATTTGTACGTGTCTACTGAATCACATATTTCCATGGCATTCCCTGAGTTTACAAAATACCCCATCAAGATTACAACAACCTATCTTAACGACCCTGTTATTCAGGGATGGACAAGAGGACAGGCCTTGGACTACTGGAACATCCAGGTGAATTTCTCCGCCCATTGTTCGAGTACAGCCTTAGGTATATCTGCCAAGCACCTAACGGGCTCCCTACCCCTTGTCAACTCGATATTTAAATTCCATGTATACTACCATATGCGTCGTATTCTGGCAAGGATGAAGGTACCCATGTCTTTTAACGATGGTTTTTCACAGTACACAAACCCCTACTCAACCTCTGGGTATGCGCAGGTATGTCACGAGTACGGTGCCGACCCCAAAGGTTTGTACAAGACCAAGTCAGTAAGTGCATCACTCACCAACGGTTCATGGTGGCCACAAGTCGAGGGTGATTGGGCCAAATTCATCATACCAACAAGTCAGGGCTTGACGTCGGAAGGCCTGACCAAGCTAAGAGAGAGTATTCGCGTCTACGTGGTCTTATTGCTTGGCTCACAGGCGGGGGCAAAGGCATCCCTACTCGGTTCCGGTGCGGACAACTATACGGCCCGGCAAATCCTGATGCAAAAATTTGAGAGTATGGTACAACGTCAGGAAAATGTGGGGCATGACATCACAGATTTCCAAAAGGTGCTGGGCTACGCCCGAACGCCAGTGACTTTTGCCGTCATGCCCAGCGTGTACATGCTGCCCTCAGACATGAATTTGCGAATAGGCAGGATTGTGGGGTATAACAACAATATCCTGATCGCACCTGCCAATGTTAATAACAAGCCTATTGTTAAGCATGCTACGCCCCCTAAGCATGCCACGGCACCCCCTATACATACCACAGCACCTATACATACCACAGCACTTATACATACCACAGTACCTATACATACCACAGCACCTATATATGCTATACCCCCTATACATACCACAGCACCTATACATGCTATATCTCCAAGGCATACCATACCTACAAAACATACTACGCCTCCTATATATACTACGCCTGAGCACAGGGAAGCACCACAAAGCCAGCACGAGGATACCAAGGCCGCATTAATCACGACAGGGGTAGGCATTATTATTGCGTATATAAGACTGAAAAAATAACTAAATATTACACCTTACCAACATAGACCACGACAAACCCAACGGCAGCAGCGATTGCCATGTACAGATGCTTGGCTGCATATTCGACAACAGTTGCCGCTACCCTCAAAAATAATGAGACTATGGTACCCATAATCCCGGGCAATGCAGCGCCTGCTTTACCTGCCAAATACTTCAGGAATTTACCCAATCGTTCCAGCCGCTTCTCCACAAACCCCTTCACTGCTGCACTTCCTCCAGCGGCACCCCCTGCGGCACTTCCTCCTGTGGCTGCAAGTACGATGGTGCTTATTAATAGACCAATAGCGGAGACTATACTTGCTATGGTTATACCCTGCTCCTTGAAGAGGATCTTTAGCTTCTCCAGCAGGCACGTGTCATCTCCGGCAATTTTCATTAACGTCTCCTTGATGGTCCTGAGCTGGCTGGAAATTTGGGAGGAAAGTAAGCCATGTGGATCTTGCGTGAGCTTTTTTTGATCATTCAATTTTTTAATCTTATCCTCAAGCTCCTTGATTTTCCCATCAAGGATATCTTGCTGTCCCTTAGCTGCCCCGGCTTTCTGCTTCTCGAATTCTTTCACCTTACCCCTTGCCTTGTCGATATGTCATCATCTTGTTTTTCAGGCTTTTCAAGTTACCCCGTATGGTTTGGAGTTCGAGGTTAAGCCCCCTTCTTTCACGTTCAGTGATACCCTCTTCATCAGTGCCGCCAAATGAAGTTTCTTCTATAAAGCTATCCGCGGCATCCACAAATTCCTCCATTGATTCTATAGATTGCATCGAAATGCTATCGGCAGCCCTGTCCTTCCCCACAATGTCATCAATCAGTTGCCCAAGTGCCCGGGCCGCTGCGCTACCTTTGTTGGGTGTAGTGACATAGTCTGGGAAGCCCATAGCCCGAACGAGGTCTACCTTCAAATTTGAAGTTATGGCTCCGGACGATCTAAATCCAGCACCTCTTTCCTTGTAAATAAAATCTGTAATATCCATACCCTTGAAATAAAGACGTTCCCCCTCCACCGTAAAATCATCGTAGGGTATCATAATAAGCTTCCCCATCAGCCTCGTATCCTTACTAAGATGAGCGTAGAGGCTATCAACTTTTGATTTTACTATTTTTTTCCGCTGCTCCTCAAGTCCAGACCCTGGAGCACCCTGTTGTTCTCCCTGGGTTGAAGGCCCCGGCGTTGATGGAAGTTGCTGCGTTGATGGAAGTTTTGACGTAGTATCATCGGGTTTATGATCATCCTTAAAAATATCGTGTTCATATCCTGGGTTATCAGCCATTTATTTAAAAAAATCCCCCCATAATAAATGAGTGCATTTGGAACTATATTGGACCCCTACGCAGAAACGAAACAACTTTTTGGTATAAAAGGACGCCGTCAACGCGTCCAAATAAGCCATATACCAAGTACCATTAATCAGAATGAAGATCTATATATAGATCTTCCCAATATGTCCCAAAACGATGTCATTTTCCCGGGGAGCCTCAGGCTCTTATTTGACCTGACGCTGACGGGGACTAACACCAAACGTGTGCCGGTCAGCAACATAGGCAAAAGTCTGGTGCGGAATTTACGTATTACCCTGAACGGCAACTAAATCCAAAATATCAGCGATTATAATATCCTGGCAGTGTATAGAGACCTGTGGCTACCCAAAATTTGATCGGGAAAACAATCTGATTTTAGAGGGGATCAACCCCAATGACGGCACGATTAGGGCTTTGCAGGCAAAAGCCACTGACCATGTAGGGACGGATGAGGAGAAGGCCATCGCGGCCGCGTACGGGAACACCTTCTGTATCCCTATTGGGAACATGTTCGAGCTAACGAGAGACTTGCCGTTTTACCAGGCAGGGCTCCATGACAGGTTACAGTTCGTTCTACATTTCGCATCGTACGGCGAAGTGATCAAGGATAGAGGGACAGCAGCCGTGGGATCTACGGCAGCCAAGGCGGCCGATGCCACCTACAAGATCACTAACATCAAGCTAGAGTTTGACAAAATCAACCATAAAGGTCTCTCGAGTGCCATGATGTCGCGGTATGCAAGACTCGCCCTGCCCTATGAACGGATCCTAAGGAGCAAGGTTGTGAACCTTAAAAAATCTGATACCAGTTACAACCTTCAAATCGATACCCCTGCTAAGAGCCTCAAAGGTGTCTTGCTACTCTTTATAGACCCCGCAATAGTGAAATCTTATGCTGGAAATAACGAGGTGTTTTACAACCCCAAGATAGAAAAAATATCCATCACCGTGGAGGGCGAGCCTAACGAACTGTATAGCCATGCCATGCTCCCCAAGGACCACCTTGAGCAGGTTGTCAACATTTTTGGTAGCCACGACTCTAGCGTGACCATCGGACAATTTTTTAACGAAAGGTACAAAAGGTGTCTTGATTTCAGGGCATCTAATGACAATACCCTGCATGGCTCTGGAAGGCCCCTTCAACGCCTTAGTGATGGCATTACCCTCCATATGAACAAGAAAGCCGACGGGACTGGGGATATACGGTGTTATGTATACCTGCTAATGGATGCGCAGTTGAATATCCTAGATGGCCGTTATCATTCTGTGGAGTATTAGTAGACCACAACTCGTGTTTGTCCCTAAGTGCAAAAACGAGTTAATATGGAAAACAAGAGATGCTCAAAATGCAAACACTTTTTATCTTTAGAAAATTTCAGGATCAAGGGAAATGGTCAACTGACAAAACAGTGCATTAAATGCCTCGATAAAAAGAAGGCGTCACAGGAGCGTACAAAGTGCCCGCATCAAAGACAGAGGGGTCTGTGTAAAGAATGTAAGGGCATTCAGTATTGTCACCATCAAAGGTTGAGATCCCAATGCAAAGAATGCAAAGGCAGTCAGATTTGCAAGCATGAAAAACATAGGGCCTATTGCAAAGACTGCGGAGGTGGAGGCATCTGTGACCATTAAAGGGAGAGGTCAAAGTGTAAAGAATGCGGGGGGGGGGAGGCGTCTGCGAGCATCAAAGGGTGAAATCCACCTGCAGGGACTGTGGGGGTGGAATCTTCTGCGACCATAAAAAACGAAGGCGGGAATGCCCGATATGCGATCCCGGTGGCCATCTAGCTGGTGTTGTACGCAGCCAATCCCACAAAGCCCTAGAGGGAAGCAACGAGCTCAGTTCCCAGGAGTACCTAGGCTGCGATATCGCTACGCTGCGGGTCCATATTGAGGCCCAGTTTTCCGAGGATATGACATGGGATAATTATGGAGAGTGGCATATTGATCACAAGGTGCCAATTAAATATAAGGAAAATGGGGATGCTCCATCGCTTGATGAGGTTGCGAAAAGACTACACTATACCAACACCCAACCCATGTGGGCAAGCGAAAATATGTCGAAGGGTAACCGTTTCGTCTCAAAGTAAAATGGCTACATTGGCAATTATGACAGGGGCGCGTTAATCAACGCCCTGGCATTTAGCGGTACCAACTATCTATTTTTCAAGCTTTCGGGGCATAGCGAGGCTGAACGGAAGAGGCACGACGAGGCCATGGAAAAGCTCAATGAGGCCCAGGCCAAACGGATACGTGATCGACAAGCCAAATTTGACTGGTTTGCTGAACAAAAGGAACTGCAAATAAAGGCAGGCAAAAGCCTTCGCGAGCTCGATGACGACATGTACCAATACTATATAGCTTCAAACAAGAAAGCCCCACAGTTATCCGATTTTTACACGCCTTCAAAAAAGTAACAGGATGGGGAATTGAGCTTCATCGTTGGCTCCCTATCACTACTAGGATTTGTAGCCTACAAGTATCTGTAAAATGTTTTTTGACATGTATAATAAACATGTCAAAAGCATCACATAGTATTACCGATGAGGAGGCGGAAAAGCTAAGCCAAATTTACTATATCCCAGAACATGTGTGGACCCGTCACAAGGCTATCAAATTACTCGCGAAGGAGAGCGGTCTATCAAAAAAGCTAGTAACCCACTGGTTGTCTCGTCAACTGTTGTGGATACGACACATCAAAGGCCCTAAAAAAATCGACTACCCCCACTTCACCATTACAAGACCAAATGAGATGCATCAGTTTGATCTGTTGTATATGCCGCATGACAAGCTGTATGGAAGCACCTACAAGTACATATTGGCAGGTATTGACGTGGCTTCAAGGTACAAGGTAGCTAGTCCTCTACGTACCAAAAAGGCCGGTGATGTCGCGGATATGATCAAGGATATCTACAAAGCGGGACCTTTACACTACCCCAAGATTTTTCAGTGCGACAATGGTAGTGAGTTCAAATCGGATGTAACAAAATTGTTAGAGGACAAGGGGTGGAAATCAAGAGGGCAACCACCTAGTACCACCATACATTTACGGCCTTCGTCGAATCCTACAACAGGGTACTCGCAGAGAGACTCTTTAAACCTCAAGATGCGCAGGAGTTGGTCTCCTCAGAGACTAGTAGCACATGGATCAAACACCTGTACACTATCGTAAAAAGTCTCAACAATACCAAGACTTCTATGATTAATATGAAGCCTAACATGGCCATGAAGATGGATGAAGTACCGCTTGCAAAAAGTGAAGAATACCCCAAAGAGAAACCCTTACCAGAGGACGGGTTGTACCTCTATCTGTTACAACCGGGGGAAGAACATGGGGACTTGAAAATACGCGCAACTGACGCCTTTTGGAGCAGACAAACTTATAGACTGGGACGCATAACGGAGCGTAGCCGCATGCTGTACTATTTGAAAGACGGCCCTGAAAGAAGCTTCGTCTCGGAAGAGTTGATGCTTATTCCAGAGGACGTTCAGGTACCCCCAGAGGAGGTTAAAGAGTGGTAGATTTCTCGTTTTTCCAAGGGCCAGGGTGGCACCCTGGCCCTTGGAGATCGGGAAAAGTGGTACCTAATCGGGGACATCTGAGAGATGCCCCCTTGGACCCTACTATTTCAGACCTGGTGGATAGGAATGAGGGGGTATCATACCAATTTTGGTCTTCATTTGGGTTGGGGGTGGCACCCCCAACCCCTACCTGTATTTCTTCTCTTGTTTTAGGGCTGGCTTGAAACTAATATATGATGTGAGGATAATTTTAATACCCTTGTGGGTATTAAAATTAGTGCCCGTTTAAGTCATATCATTCAGCGAGCTCCAGGAGACGTTCATGTGTGTAGTGTTCACCAAGCCTGAAATGTCTCACACGCTCGGGGTTTACCTCGATACATCTACGTTCTCGAAGCCAGTTGTAATGGACAATAGAATTCGGGGTCTCTGCTAGTACCACAATCTCACCCTTGGGGTAGTCAACAAGCTTATTCCGTATTTTTTGCGCTACATACCCCTGTTGGCCACAGATGGCTAGGTATGGCCAGGGATCGTCGTTGTTCTTCTGGATAATGACCATACTGTTATCCTTCCCAGGATCCTCGAGATGGGGCACGGCACGTTGCTGTAGCTCCTCAATTTCATCCCCCAGCACTATGAGCTGTTTGTCCCTATCGTCCAAGTCATCCTCAAGGAGCGCCATGGCAATATCCTTATCCTCAAGGGCTTGACGCTGCTCCTTGAGTTCATCCTGTAATTTCTCAACACCTTTTTGGGCTAACCAAGAGATTAGTTTTACTGCCTTGGCTTTCCTGGAACGGTGTGTAATTTCAAGGGCCCCTCCAAGCGTGACGAAGATGTCATGCCGGTTTTTCCCTCTTCCAAGGGTGTAGTCGCCCACTCGACCCATTAGACCCTCTATTTCTCCCCTTGATATTGTCATATGACAATCAAGACCATACTGCCTGGCATTTGGAATATTCAGAAATCTTTCGAGGTCGGCACGTTTAAAATGAGGTTGATTTTGTTCATCAAACAGGGTCTCGATGACTCCTGCGGGCACTGCGTTGAAGAGAGAAAGCTGCGACGACATTTTCTAATATAACAATGCCTGGCCAGGAGATTTCAACGCGGTCATTCGAGAATCTTCCAGGTCCTAGGGTGTTCAAGCCTTACGTACAGGCACGCGTGTTTGGACCTCTTCAACTCGGCCTTGATGCAGACCAGTCGGGGATCATGTTCGTCTCTTCGTCGATCATTTTCATATCCGAACGCTCGTGGGGAAACCACAAAAACAGGGCTTTTTTCTGCCTCCGAAGGTTCTTGGATAATGCAGTGTAGCTCTGCGTGAGCAGCCACAAACTATGCCTTCTGTGCCTACCACTGATAGCCAATTCAAGTAGGGGTTGTCGCCGCTTATCGAGGCTTTCATCAGTTATCATATCGTCAACCACAAACAACGTCCCTTCGCCCGCCAGCAATGAGGACAATTTTAGGATCCATTCAAACAGCTCATTCCCAGGGTCTATTAGGGACACTTAATCATCCTTCCAGAGCGAGGCCCTCTCAAGGTATGTCTTATTCCATTTCAGGGTAGAGCATAGGACAACTATATTGTGGTAGTGTTTTTTATATTCATTTTCCAACAGGTCTAGAATACGTTGCGTTTTTCCGCAACTTGTCGGGGCTGTAAAGATTGCTGTATGGGGCTCAAGGACCACATCTAACATTTCTTTATAACCCCATTTCCTGTTATCAATTTGGGGTACAGGGCGGCACAAATTGAACAAATCAACACACCACCGTGATTGTTCACCAAAGACCCCCGGCAGGTAGGGCAGAGCTTGGTATTCAGGGTATTGTATTCAATGGGTAGTGGAGTACATGCCAATTTTCCCTGTAGGCATCGCAATACCTTGCGGTACCCCTTGACGAGTAGTACCTTTTCCGGGCTCTCAGGGGGTGCTCCGATGAGGTCGATGTACTGGGGTATGATGTTGTATGTCAACAGGGTGTAGAGAAGTAGGTAATCTTTATCCTGTATAAGCCCTCTAATTTCCCTGTCAATATCACGAGGGTCTAATTTGTATTCGATAACAGGGTCCTTACATTTGGGCCGCCGCCCCGCCTTCGCCCTAGCTAGGCAACCTATGCAACTTTTTGTCCGGCTGTTCCCCCTAATTTTAAACATCTCAGGAGGAAACACTTTTTTACATTTGTAACATTTCTTGGCCTCCATTTACTATTCTGGGGCTCGCCTTGTGCAATACCCCGGCAACATCAGCAAGCGTCCTCCATTTTCTATTTGCCTCTTAGGGCAAATAGAAAAATTTAATAGGCGGTCTATTTTGGAGGTATCAAAGATTTTTTATACCATCCCTGTTTTATTGCATATTCGTCGAATAAGATCGCTGCCGTCATATAACCGGCGACTTTCAGGCCGTCCTCCTGGTCCATCTTTGCCCCAGGTCTAGAAACCCCTAGGGCCTTTTTCGCACCCATAGCTATTAGGATTGTATACGATACTAGTCTGACTGATTCCCATAAGGAGTCAATAACCATGGTTTCTTTTGGGCTAATGTTGCTTGATGTTGCTGTACTCATTTATATTACAACATTTTAAACATTTAAATATGAGGCTGGGCTTTGCCTTGTTTCCCCTGCTGAGGCCCTGGATTAGTCGCTGGCTTCTGGGATTCATTTTCACCATTTTTAGGGGCAAATCTATACCAAATCCCAACCCCTATCACGAAGCACGGCAAGCGTACCTACGCCGTACATGCATACCGACTGTACGGAACTTGCCCCAGAAGAGGCTTTGACTGTAAGCTCTACAGTACCCTCTTGTTGTTTCATTTCTTCCTTTCTTTTATTCATCAGTGCCGCTAACTTGTGCCCTTGCGCAGCCCTTCCGGGATGCTTTACTGGCTTTGTAATCTCTTCTTGTTTCTGATCTTCTTCACTCATTTATCTTATAGCACCGCCGTCCGAGGCTCTTCCTTAGTCTCCTCCTCCTCCTGTTTCTTTTTACCCATATGCCGGGCCGTATGTCCTGCTACCAAGATAGGCGCCAGACACCTCCCAATGATGCAGTACACCAGAATACCAAGGTCCGTCATGGCGTTCCCGGATAATAGGGTCCTCCTCGATATCCTTTGGAGCTCCTCGACACTGCCGATATCCACTACATTTCCAATCAAATTTGCGTATAGGCTGACTACGTGGGTAGACAGTGCTCTAGCCGTTTTCTCTCCTTTCTCTTGGAGTTCTCGCTGAAGGTACTCAGTATGTACCTTGTCAATGGCCTCATCAGGTGCCTTGTCAACAAAGCCTTCTGTACATTTTTTGGGTAGACGGTACCCTTTACCTTTCCTCAGGGCCTCCTTCAAAGCCTGACGCCTATCGATAGGTTTCTCCACATGCTCATATTCTGCAGAGGCTGTGTCGAATACTTGTGCAAGATCGGACATCTTTATTAATAGTCTTTTATATCGAAAAAGAACATAAGCGATCAAGGTATACGGTAAAATTACAGCGATTATTAGACACACCTCCATTTTATTCCCGGGTAGACACCAGGCGGTAATGACCCCTGGCAAGTGTTGTAATCTGGTCAGGCTGTACAAGCCTTTTATCATCATCCCTGTTAAGGGCTAACTTCGATACCTCTTGGGCATAGACCTTATGCCTCTTATTTTGAATCAGGGCCTGACCCCTGTATATATCAACGCCCTCTTCGAGACATCGCCTATAGTCGTCAAAGGTGATGGATTTCTTCGTAACGCATCTCTTTACGCCCTTCGCTTTGCGATCACCGCCCTCTTTTGTAAGGCTTTTATAGGCATAGAGTTTTGCCCTTAGGGTGATGAACTCAGTCATTATTTTTCCCTGCTAGTTCATCCTTCATCAAGCCTACCACCTTCTTGTTTTTTCTATGGGGAGAGGCCTGTTATCATCTGGATTATTAGGCACTCGTATCGAATCTTTTTTTCAACATCTTGCGCAATATCCTGTAAAAGTCCTCCGTTTGAATGTGGTATATAAAGCTGTCGGTATCATGTAGCAGAGCTGCAATTTGCTACCGTATTTGGATTGCATGAAGTCGTAGTGGAACTCATACATGACCATTTTTGACATGTCGAAGAAGGCCTGGCCAATGTACACGGGCTTATTCATCTTCACCTCCGTCCTACCCATCTCAACGCCTAGGAGGTTCTTGCTGAATCGGCTTCCACCCTTGAAATTTGGCTTCATGACCACCTTCACATACTTGTTTGGTTGACCAGCTGTATGTTGCGGTGGTTCCGGATATTCTCCATCGTCTTGCTAAACACGCTTAAATTCATCAGCTTGTAGAAGTCCATCTCGAAATCGTTTTTGGCATCCGTTCTCAGCCTAGTATTGTGATCGATCGTACCCTTCAGCCATGCCTTTTGATTAAACCGGATGACCCTGTGCACCCTCTTCAAATTCAAGCCCATGTTTTATAGCCTCATGAAGGGCTCTAATATGTACCACGTACCTCCGCTTATTTCCAATTTGGTACCAATTTCTCGACCTTGTGGACCGTCCTGCGTTCCCGGTTAGGAACGGCAGCTCGCTATGTGTGTCGTGTAGCTTCTCGGGGTAGTCGATGTGAACCTCTAAGATGTACCCATGCCTTATTGTCCATAACGAGCTTCTCGATTCGCTTTTCTGTAAAGGCCTCGGTATTTTGACACCCATTTGAAAACCATCTGTTGGAAAGGTCTTGACGCATCGGCAACATCCGTATAGGTTGTTAGCATCCAAATACTGCAGGTAGGAGGATTCAACCTCTGGATCGTACTGGTCCTCCATGTATTATTGTTAGCCTTGGCATAAACGGTGGTACGGCCTGGGTTATACCATCCACGGATACCCTTCTCGAACATCAGGAGCATTTTCAGGGTCTGTGAGTAAGCTCTAAACCTGATTCCGGTATACCTTGAGTGCTTGCCTTTCAGGCCAGACCAGGTGCACTGTAAAAGTGTGCAGGATCGAGCTTGTAGTTTGTAAGGCACAACGTCTCGAAAACGTTTCAAAATACGTCGGCTAATAGCAGTACATCCGTTGTGAGGTACACATCATGATAGTTGCCCATGGTAACGTTATCACCCTCTGGAGTTATACAATTCCATACCTTTTTAGCAATAGGTATAGTCATTGTCGCTGATACCCTTCATATTCAGCTTGCTGTAGAATGCCTCCTTGGGAGGTAGATCCAATTCTTCGAATTTTTGCCAATCGTCCATATACTCGTACGGGTACACGCCCTTTCTCAGCATCAGCCTGAAAGTATCATCTTTGTCGATGAACTTTGCCATGGATGGTACGTTTGCCTTTACCTGGTCCTGGTTTAATTGCTTGGTGGTATTCGAGTTGCATACATTTTTACAGTAGAATTTTGCCATGTATTCGGCGTCTATGCTCTGGAATTCCAGACAGGTATCTGCACACTGCTGGCATTTCATGCCGGCGGCGTTTGTTCCAATGAGATTGCTCGCTAGCTTATCCGGACTGGATGGCATGAATCTACAGGAGTCGATGAAGCGGATTTCTATCTTCTTGTACACCTCACCATCACCATACCCCATACCTGCAAGTGCTACCTTCATTTTAACGTTGAAACTGATGCACTTTTCGGTATTTTCTGCTATGTACCCAATATCTTCTGTGTTATATTTTTCTCCAAGTTCCCGGATAAACAGGTGCGCATCGTACCCTCAAAGATTGTGGAATATTACAGGTATGTGACTAGGTATCCTATATTTGAGGTTGCAGCTGTTATGGGCCGCACCCCTATACAGCCCCGTATAATGGCAATGGTCCCTAGCTTTGCGGTTATTTTCGCAGTCGTCAAACGGCTTTAGACAGATCTGACAGTGCGTGGCCTCATCATGTTCCCTTTTTAGGACCTCTGTCAGTTCCAGTATGGGTTGTTGCGGGTAGGTATTATATAGCCTCTTCACCTCGTCCTCCAGATGGTTCACGAACCTCGTCACACAGTCCTTGCCACGGTACACTGTTAGTGGGTCCGGTACGGGTCCATAGGCAAAGGTACTATACGTGCACCAGCCAGATGGTACATGCTTGTTCAGCTTTTTTGCCTTCATCCCCTTGTCATCCTCCACCGGGATGAGCAGGCTCTCGCATGCTTATGTTCTTATGTTCCTGAGGTGTATAGTCATGCCTCGGCTGATCATATAGATTTTGGATATCCTCGAGGTAGTCTTCCTCGGCCTCCTTTTCCACCTCGTCGTGAAGTGTAGGTTTTGCGTTGGCTGTCCTATTATAGAGCCCCATCACATTACGCTTGAAGGCTGCATAGGTTCTCTTGACCCCCTCCTTTATAGGCTTGGGAACGGCGTCCACAAGCCAGTTGTACCACCCTTTCATCTTATCCCCTACAGTCGAACGATTTTTCGACAGTTCCTGTTTCGCGAATAGGTCCATCACGGATGGGGGTAATAGCCAGTTGTGCCATTCCCGAATTTTACCTCCTATAGTTGGACGGGACTTTAGCATCTCTTGCCTCTCAAAGATGT
Source organism: Hydractinia echinata (assembly GCA_030067915.1). Taxonomy (NCBI): domain Eukaryota; kingdom Metazoa; phylum Cnidaria; class Hydrozoa; order Anthoathecata; family Hydractiniidae; genus Hydractinia; species Hydractinia echinata. Next base: position 101,413 of record JASGCC010000102.1, on the reverse strand, counting down.
CCATATCCCCTAGTGTTATGGGTTTAACTGGTTTCTGTGGCACATTCTCCAAGAGAGCAACCAATTCAGCCTTGCGTAGACCGTAATACCCTTAATTCCACGACCTTTTGCGATATCGCGTAATTGTTTCACAGTATGTGTGTTCATTCTTTATTGTATGGATTTTATCTTTCCCGGAGGATTTCATCACAGTCAAGCTAGCGCAGTAAAGAGGTGAACAACTGCGCATGCGTTAATTTTTAGCATTCTATAAGGGAATTCCCCTACCAGGTGCGCTAGAATTATTTTTGACTCATTTCCGCCTATTAGAGACTTACCCTTGCATGACTCAACACGGTAGGGACTTACCCTTGAATTCCATAGCTAAGCATGGCATGGTATTGATTTGTTGTGGTTGGCTGTGACGTGCGCGTGCGCGTTTTTGAGATTGCGCCAGAAGGAACATTTCCATATCTCTAAAATCCGTCAAACCACACAATTATTTTTTAGAACTTTGTATACATGTTGCCTTCACCGTATAGATATTAAAACGCTGATCAAGAAAATGTATAGGATCATTATCTTTGACAAACGGTTGCCAGAGATATTGGGGTTTGCAGGTTCCGTGATGACGTCATCAACCCGTCTATTCCGAAACGGATTCGGGGACACAGGTTTAGGAAACTTAGCCATATTAGTCCCAGGTGGTCCATAGTTACACACGCTGTGAAAAATGAGTGACGTCACGGCCTCGTTTCCAAGTTATTTGGCCTCAAAGTTTTAAATGTGTTGTAATGGCTTCTTTAATTTAATATAAGATATTGACGATTAATTAACGTTATTAAGGTCGTCACGTTTAATCAGTCGATTAGCATTTGCGACATCCATTTTTCGGCGACTTCAATGTAAAAAAACAAAACACATCCACTTTGCCTGTCACAGACAGACACACTCTCTGTCTCTATTATAGAAGCCGTATTCCGTCTGTCTGTTTGTGCGCAACATGGCGTCGTAAGTAGCGAGGCGGACGGAAATTCCCCGCGACCCTGCTTTATTTTGCAATCCCCGGCAGACCCAGTTTTTTACGGGTTGGTTTTTACCGCTCACGCGTAATAGACCAATCACGAGGCTCCATTTTCAGTAATGACCAATCCAAATGCTTCGCGGCCTCAACATGCCGACGGAGGAAACATGCTACCCTTACGACGGCCATTTTTGTTTTGAAGTGATGTTGTGGTGAGGTTAGTAGGTCTTCTTTCAATCTTTTTCTCTTCTAAATACTTTGTATTTATAGGAATATTTAGTTTCTGTATGTTTTCACATGTTATGTCTTAAACAAACCAATTTTAAGTGTTTAGCTAGCTAGCTAAAAACGTAGATTTTGAAACAACCTGCTTAGGGCAGGTAGCTATAGCTAGCTTTATTTATTCCTATACTTTTAAAGTTTTTATTCAGTTTGGTATATTATTATTTATTTTTATGTTGAAGTTGGGTCTACCTAGCTAACTCCTCTTTTTAGCTCTGCTGAAAATTGAAAGTAGCCAAATGCAGTTTGGCTGCAACACAATTCTTATGTTAAGCAGTTAGGCAGCTACCAATTTTATTACTGCTATGAAAACTTGTGCTGCAAAATAAAATTGACACGGATTTTTTTAACTGAACATGATAACGACAGGCGCTTTCCTGATTTTTTTTTAACCGAAGTTGCGATAAGTTTTTATAAAAATTGTGTTACAGCTATACTCATGTGCAACACGGTTTACCTGTACTAAGCGTAAGTCCACTGTCACGATTAATTTGTTACTGTTTACTGAAACTTTTTCCGCAAAATAATATAATGTTGACTAATTGTTTTTGCTATTACTGGGTAACAACACAGGTTGTAAACTGTGCTTTTATTTTGGTTAAAGTTGCAGTAAAGTTATATTTTCCAAAATACATTACAACCGAAACACTATAATGTTATGTGCGCTTTACTCGATTCACAACATATATACTGCATACCTAAAGCGCACCACCTAAATGTGTGACACTGTTTGCCGTTTTTATTATGCACTCCACTTGGCCTTCACTGCTAGGCCGCACAGTTTCACGACATACTGTATACCCGTACTAAAGCGCTTCACCTGACCGTGTTTGCGGTTCTTATTAGGCGCTTCTGGGCGTTCAACAACAGTTACTTGTGGCTTACCCCGGCGTTTCGACGCCGGCTCTCCCGGCTAGTCTCTTTAATAATAGCCGTATTCCGTCTGTCTGTTTGTGCGCGAGAAAAACGTTGTGTAACGGACACACGAAATGGTTGCGCACAGTTCTTTGATCTTTTTGCTACGGTATTTTAAAATTTTATTTTTATTTTGTCTGGTTTGCGTGGTTTCACAAAAGTTTAATTTAAACAGTTTCTTATACAAAATTCATGGATAATTAACTTTTATTGTTCCTTCGATGCAGTTTCTTTGTTATAAATAACTACACGGTCAAAGTTGCAGACAATTAACATTGCGTTGTCTATTTCATTAAACGCTAATTTAATTTTTTTTTTATATTTTGTCTTTTGCGTGGTTTCACAAAAGTTTAATTTAAAAAGTTTCTTATACAAAATTCATGGATAATTAACTTTTATTGTTCCTTCGATGCAGTTTCTTTGTTATGAATAACTACACGGTCAAAGTTGCGGACAATTGACATTACGTTATCTATTTCATTAAAGAAGTTTTAATTATTCGCGGCTTTTTTAAGAAATTAACAAATTTATGATGAGAAGAACAGAAAATTTTAAGGCGTTTTTGTAAGTTGATTATTTTTTTGTTTACTATTTTATTTTTGCCCTTCGATTAAAATTATCAAAACTAATTATAATAATTAATTAAACGAATTATAATAAAAATGTATTTATATTTATACTCGGTATAAATGCGAATTTATTTCTTCGTGAATTTTTTTTTATCATACCATTTTTTATAAGATCACTGAAACTGGATGTATTTATTTTTTGTTGAAATTGTTTTAATTATGTTCTTAAACAATCTTTAAAAGCGTAATAAAATGTCAAACTTAAAATTATGAAAACTATTTACAGCTTTTTGTTCTTAACCCAGGTCTGGCTGTAAAAATGCGATCATTATTGCTACATATATGTCTTCTACGAGAAAGCGGCATGACCCTACTTTTTTTTCTTTTCGTATATTTTGCTAAGGTTAAAAAGTAGATGGAGACTCAGTATAGTGTTAATATATTCTCAGCCTAATGTCAGCCTAAATTTTTTGATGAACGATAGGTTCTAATGAAAACAAAAACGTAGATTTTAATACTTTAGTGTGGATAAGTATATCTTTCCAGGGGCCATATGACTACCATAGAGTAATTTCACACCAGGTGAAAAAAAGATTCGCGAAACACTGATGCAAAAAGTATGTATGACCGGTGAATTCCCGTGAATTTGTTCCACGGGCTAGCGACTTCCCTTTAATAATAGCCGTATTCCGTCTGCCTGTTTGTGCGCATGGAAAAGATGGTGTTACAGAAACACGAAATACGATATAAAAAGGACGGGCGACCACGTGGACTTTCCACGGGCTAACGACTAGTGTCTTTAATAATAGCCGTATTCCGTCTGTCTGTTTGTGCGCGAGAAGAACGTTGTGTAACGGACACACGAAATGGTTGCGCACAGTTCTTAGATCTTTTTGCTACGGTATTTTAAAATTTTATTTTTATTTTGTCTTTTGCGTGGTTTCACAAAAGTTTAATTTAAACAGTTTCTTATACAAAATTCATGGATAATTAACTTTTATTGTTCCTTCGATGCAGTTTCTTTGTTATAAATAACTACACGGTCAAAGTTGCGGACAATTAACATTGCGTTGTCTATTTCATTAAACGCTATTTTAAATATTTACTTTTAATTTAAAAATTTCAAATTCATGGATAATTAACTTTTATTGTTCCTTCGATGCAGTTTCTTTGTTAAAAATAACTACACGGTCAAAGTTGCGAACAATTAACATTGCGTTGTCTATTTCATTAAAGAAGTTTTAATTATTCGCGCCTTTTTTAACAAATTTATGATGAGAAGAGCAGTAAATTTTAAAGCGTTTTTGTAAGTGGATTATTTGTTTGTTGACTATTTTATTTCTACGCTATTATCAAAACGAATTATAATAATTAACTAAACGAATTATAACATAAAAGTATTTATATTTACTTGGTATAAATTCGAATTTATTTCTTTGTGAATGTTGTTTGATCATACCATAGATTTTTTTTATAAGATCACTGAAGCTGGGTGTACTTATTTTTTGCGGAAATTGTTTTAATTATGTTCTTAAACAATCTTTAAAAGCGTAAGAAAATGTCAAATTTAAAATTTTGAAAACTATTTACAGCCTTTTGTTCTTAAACCAGGTCTGACTGTAAAAATGCGATCATTATTGCTACATATGTGTCTTTTACGAGTAAGCGACGTGTCCTTACTTTCTTTTCTTTTCTTAAATTTTGCTAAGCTTAAAAAGTCGATTGAGACTCGGTATAGTGTTAATATTTTCTCAGCCTAATGTCAGCCTAAATTTTTGGACAAATTATACGTTCTTATGAAAACAAAAACATGTAGTTTTTAATACTTCAGTGTCTATAAGTATATCTTTTCAGGGGCCATATAACTACCATAGAGTAATTTCATACCAGGTAAAAAAAAATTCGCGAAATACCGATGCAAGAAGTATGTATGACCGGTGAATTCCCGTGGATTTGTTCCACGGGCTAACAACTATTATTATTATAAGAGACTAGTCGATAAAGCCCGTGGAGAAATCCACTAAGGCAGAAAGACAATGAAAAATAGGTTGTTTTAGATTTTTTGCTGACGTCAGCAGTGCAGATACAAAAAAATTGGCGAAATTTAGTTTATTCTTCGTCTGTAATGTATAGAGGTTGAAACGCTGGTCAAAATAATGGATAAGATCATATGTTTTCAACGAACGCCTAAGGAGATATAAGGGTTTAAAAATTTTGCTGACGTCAGCAATGGCCCGTTAAAAACAAAATTATTTTTAGAAATTTGTACACCTGTTGCCTTTATCGTATAAACCTTGAAACGCTGATCAAGAAAATGTATAGGATCATGTACTTTTGACAAACGGTTGCAGAGATATTGGGGTTTAAAGGTTTTTTGATGACGTCATAAACCCGTCCATTCCGAAACGGATTTGGGGACCCAGGTTTGGGAGAATTACCCAAATTGGTCCTAGGTGCTCCCTAGTTACCCACGCAGTGAAAAATTATTGACGTCACCACCTCGTTTCCAAGTTATTTGGCCTCAAAGTTTTTGGTGCACTTCATTAATTTAATATAGAACATTGACGTTAAAGTAGTGTTATTGACGTCGCGCCGTAACGTCAGAAAATTTAACATTGAAGACATAAGTTTTTCGGCGACATCAAAGGAAAATGACGATATCCACTTTGCCTGTTACAAACAGACAGACACAGTCTCTGTATTATTATAGAGATTTATTAGTGTAACAATCGGATAATGAATGTGGAACTAGAAAGATTTATCCCATTGGTATTCTCTGTTAACGGTGGTATGGATAAAGAATGTTTGATGTTTCACAGACACATAAATCAAGAACGTTTCGAAAAAGTTTTCACTATACGTTGTAAAATTTCTTTCATTATACTAAAATCTGCATTAATGTGCATAAGAGGTTCCCGTAGCTATTGAAAACCAAAATCTATCGAAGATTTTGACATTGTTTATAATTTTTCTAGGATTGAGATTTAAGTTAGATCATTGCAGTATTGTGTTGGGTAGGGTCTAATACTATTTGCCATGCTCTACCTTATCAAACTTGATGTGTTACTTTCATATGCGTTGTTTTCTTTTAAGTTCTTTTTTTGAGTTTTTTTCGTTTCGAGTCGCTCTTTTTACATCGTTTTCTTCCTCATACATGACTGTTTTCATGCCTTTTGAGTGTTTCCAGTTTGAATAGGGTTTTTAACCTGCGTTTTTTAAATTGATTTTCTAACTTATTAATTTATTTATTTAATTATTATCATTGTAAAAAAGAGAAATTGTTGAACACTGAAGTATCCATATTTTTCCACCTGCAATCCCTTTACAATTTTTACACAATTCTATTCAGTAAAACAAACAGCTTACGAATAATAATTTATGAATGTTGAAAAAATTCAACAACGTTTTAACTACTGAAGTATTTATTAGGATGTGTTTTTATTTTTATAACCTACAGAAAAGTATTTGAACAGACAATAACTTTGCTGCAAAATGACACCTATACTTAAATCTTCGATATATTCGAGGCTTGGTTTGTCAGTCATGGCGTTGTGTTTGCACGCTTTAGCAATATTTTGTTTGTGCAAACATAAAAAACAAAATAAGAATAAAAAAGTATTGTTGATAAATCTGAGCGCAGCAGAGAGCGTTCGTTCGTTTTGTATATTTTTATATGTTATCTTTGAGATACACGCACCCTCATGGGATATGGAAGCGATTTTACAATTGTTTAGATTCCTTAATTATATTGAAATACAAGGAGAATTTATATTGCTTTTTGTCATGTTTGCAATTATACTAGATCGTTTTCTTTGCATTCATTTACACATCAAATACAAATACATTGTTACATACAAAAGATTGGTAAAAGTTATGACTGCAGCTTGGATTATCAGCGCTCTTTCAGGGCTACCAATTTTTATTGTAGATATTTACAATCGGAAATTACTTCATAACGTGTTCTATAAGCTTTTTTTGACACAAACAGTTATAAATAGCGTTTATATTTTAACAGCTGTGTTGGTTTATGCGACGATATGTTTGTATTTAAAAAGACGACGAGAATTTCAGGCGAATTTAAGAACGGCAGAATTAAGTAAAAGGAAAAAGAACTTTTGGGTACCCTTTCTTATCGTTATAACTTTCATTATATTTTCAGCTTTACCGGATTTATCGTTGTTGTTGCGGGATAAAACTTATGATGATTATGACATGCTCTCTGTAGATTTTTTGTATATCTGTGGTTATATTGTTGACGCATTAATTTATGTTTTCCTTAACAAACCACTGAGGAATTTAGCACTGACCTATCTTTGCTGCAGAAGATTTAATTCAGCATCAGATCAACATATAGAATTGCGAAACATTGCGGTTGTTAATAACCATCCTGAAAATGTTCAAACCACCTAGTATCTTTCCAATCAAAGTTTTTGTTATATATAAGACACATTTTACGTTCAATTCTTTTCTTTATTAAAAACAAGTGGAATTACAAGCAAGTACTATGACAATTTTGAAAGTACTTCAAAATATGCTTCGCCATCCTGAGTCGCTTCTTTATATTTTACATTTTAAGTCAAGCACTCTGAACCAAAGACGCTGCAGACGAATGAACCAAAGACGCTGCAGACGAAGCTGCTTTTGTTTTCGAAGCTATTCCCCCTCCCCCCCCTGCAAAATCCTGCAATCTTACATGCCGAACAGAAAAGATATGCAACAAAAGTACATTTTCACCAATATTATAAAAGGAGTACACACTTCCGATATTATAACCAGCATAACTTTCATTACTGTGCGTATTTCTACAAATTGTGGCACCATGGGTTGTAGCTGATGTAGTGAAATATCAAGAAGGTTTTTGCAATGTTGTTACTTGCTAGTGACTTTCATGTTAAACATTCGTGTTGAACAATGCAATGTATAATGCTTACAACAAGAACAAATCCATACCTGCACATTCGAATGTTTTTTTAACAAAGTTAATAAATAATAATGTAAATTTATTTATTTATTAAACAGGATACTATGTTTCCTTCACTTGACTATCTACTTGAGAAATTTAGGTTTACGTGTTTGCTTGCTCAGTTAGTTTTGTGCGCCAACCCAAACCTTACTTTTGTCATTTATATAGAAATATTACTTCACTTGGAAACTATTTTTGTTTTGTATGTTTCTTTTTATTTTCTCAAGTTGGTTATTACAATAGTTGCTTCCTTTTTAGTAAAGTACTTGAGCTTCATGTTGCTTATATAAAAAAAGGTGCACTTATCCACTTATTCAAACAAGCATGAAGCGAAGTAAATTGTTATTCCTAGTCAGTGAACCATGGATAATTCCACGGGTTCACCTGTCCTTTATTTACCGCGATTCGTGTGTCTAGCTACTGGGGCTACTATTTTGCGTCACAGACAGACGTATAAGGGTATTATAATACAGAATAGTCGTTAACCCGTGGAAAAAGTATTTCCGTGACAGGACGCGTCTTTCGCGGACAGACAGACAGACAACTGCTATTATTACAGAGATTAATAGCAGAAAACTAAGGTCCTCAGAAATGCCTACGTGAACTCCAGCAGGTTGCGCGCCCTGATAGGACTGTAAAAAAGGGCTTGGAAATCTCACTGATTTTCTGCCTAATCCCTAAACTCGGCAGCTGTTCTTTAAAAATCCCGAGATATTCATTGTTCTTTGCCGACAATTTTTCGTCTTTAAACCTGATTTCTGGCCACCTACTGCCTCAACTTTAGTGAATTTAAACACACTGCCCAATGTCAAGCACAACTTTCTTTCATATAGGCCTGTGTTTTTATATCTCGAAGTGTAGGGATCACGATATACGGCCAGTAAACCGAATGTCGTTATTTTGCTGTCGCTACGACTCTAATTTGCGCACCACGTAGTTCAACAGCGTAAAACATGAAACTTTTGAAATTATCTGTCTAGAAATTATTGTTCTACCGCTTTAGCCGGTAGAACTTTAAAATGGGCTCCTTTTTTGTCGCCGTTTTTACTACCGAGACTAGTGAAGCCCGGCAGGATACCAGTCTAGTGTAGCGGTACGGAATTATTAATTTTTGAGTGTTATAACAGACTAATCTTTCGCACAAGGTACATAAACCTATTATTTTCACAAATTAATCATTCTGCATTATTATTTTATGTTCAGTTGGTTTCGCTAGTACCAAGCTGCAACGGTCGTTTGTTATCTTTTAAGTGATCTGGAATTTACCGAAGCTAGATTTGTATTTCGTACAACGAGTTTCAACAGGCTAAAATTCGTTTTAGTAGTTGTTTTTATTGCTTTTTACGTTTCATATAGATTTCATAAAAGCAGTGTTTACAAACTTAACTCTTTTTCCTACTTTCATATTTTTCTTTCGTCTTTTGCTGTGTCAGTTGAAATAATCTCTTATAATAATACGGAGTGTATGTGACGGTCATGGTGGATATCGTCATTTTCCTTTTATGTCGCCGAAATTTTCTTTGAAGTTGCCGAAAAAATTATGTCCATTTTGCTAGCGGGTTTACTTTGTTTACATCACGTGATGAAAATGACTCAATTTGATTTGCTGAAATAAATTTAACGGCTAACTTTTGAAAAATGGTGTCCTCTAGCCACCAAAAAAACCCACAAAAGAACGATCTTGAAAAAAGTAAAATAAGTGGTTCAAAAAAGCATATTTAAAAAGAAAAAAGTCCAAGTGAAGAAGTAGAAAAGTGAAGTTGGAAGTGAGAAGTGGAGCTACGTGGAGCTAGAAGTAAAGTAAAGTTAGAGGTAGAAAATAAAGGCCACCAAAAAAAAGCACAGAAGAACGATCCCTTTACCTTGAAAAAAAGGAAAAAAGTGGTTCAAAAAAGCATAGCTATATATTTAAAAAGAAAAGAGACCAAGTGAAGAAGTAGAAAAGTGAAGTGAGAAGTGGAGCTAGATGTGAAGTAAAGTTAGAAGTAGAAAACAAAGGCTAGAGTTTGAAGTGGATTTGAAGTCACAAATAGTAAGAACTTTGATATTTTTAGACGTTTGTTTGGTTTTTATGTCGCTGGAGCAAGCAGACTCGCATTTTCCAGGAAAAGCCTCAGTTTTATATTTTACCGCGTATGTAGCCATATTTGTTTACGTTTTTTTGCATAATTCATGATGCACTGGCGCGTAACTAATGTATTGTCCTAAAATTCAAAATGCTACATAAAGCTGTTAGCTGACTAACAAACGGAAAACTTTGGTTTGTTGAACTGTATTGCTTCTCTTTATATGTGTTTTACTAAGCATAAATAGCTAGCTTTAGTTTTAGCTAAGTGTTCCCAGTTTAAGTATATTTAACTGGGTGTCTTAGCTACTGTTAGCTAGCTAATGTTAGCCTCCAAGTCCACCTCCCCATCCCATGGCTAGCTCTAACCTATGACTTCTGTTGTTATTCCTCTTTTTTAATTATCTATAGCTAGCTACTATAGTTTCCAAACTTCTCTTCTTTTATGAGCACGAATTATGATGTAACAAGCTAGCTAGCTACCTACAAAATCTTTCAAAGACTTGAACTTTTGCAGGATAGTGGGATGTATTTTTATGCCCATAGAATATATATAATTTTTTTCACATTTTACCTGTGACCTTTACAAGGGGGACCACATGCACTATGACAAGTGGAACGAATTTTATAGAATTTAAAGTGTGTGTGTTAAGTTATTTTTTATTGTTTTGTTTCTGATTTTGTAATCTAATGGGTGATGACTATATGCAATGAAATGACTAAATTTTGATGTGTTTCATAACCTTTTTGTGGAAGATTGATGGGTAATGGCAATATACGACATGCTGAATGAAATTATTTTTGTTGATTTAGATGTGTTTCTCAAAAACCAATCTGTTTTACATTTTGTGTAAACTTTTGTTTGCGAACCGTATATATACAATGTTTCCAAAATAATGATCTTTTTTTATTCAAGTTTATTCTTTGCTTATTGATTTTTTGACATTTAGGTTCAAAATTGTTGGTAAAGGGCAGTACGGATCATCATACTAAAAAAGAAAATCTTTTGTGTTCTTAACCGGTTGATTTTTACATTTTGTCTAAATTTTTGTGGGAGAGAATGGTATGCAACTTAAATGACTGATTTTTGTAGATTTAAATTTGATGTGTTCTAAACTATGGCTTTCTCATATTTTTGCATAAGCTTTTAAGGGAAAGACAATATTTAAAATATGTAAAGAACTTATTTTTGTTGATTTGTGCTAACTCTTGCAGGCCAACTTTTTGACATTTCCGAATAAAATACTGAGAGTTTTCAACATAATCACTTATAAGATGTACATATTTGAGATACGTTATTTCTGACATTGTTATTATCCATGTTGTGACTGTCGGTGTTGTAACTGTCGGTGTTCTTACTGTCGGTTTTGTGAGTATTGGTGTTGTGAGTGTCTATGTTGTGAGTGTCGTTGTTGTAACTTTTTATCAACTAGATTTTGCACCTTGCAAGCTGTTCTTTTTTTATTTTGTGTAAGATTTGACATTTGACATTTTGTGTAAGATTTTAAGAACATTTTTTTTTGTATATGCACTGCTGACGTCAGCAAAACATCTAAAGCAACCTATTTTTTAATGGCCTTTTGCCTAAGTGGATTTTTCCACGGGCCTTATCGACTAGTTAATTATTAATAACGTGAGCATTTTTTCTGCACAAACTAAAGCAAATACTCCCCCGTAGAGGACTACTAAATCAGTAATACGCCGTAGAACTTCCTGCCGAAACGGCTGGTTTATTTCAAAATTAAATGAGTCGAATGAGCGTGCCATGTTTTGATTTATCGTTTAAACGCTCTTCGACGAAAAGCTACTGCCTAAACATAAAATTTGAAATAAATACCTCTTTATGTTAAAAACCTTTCCTAATGAACGCATTTCCATTAAAAAGGGCCGTTGATTCAAAATTACCATTTGTTCAACTAAAGCACGTCAGTAAGCATTTAATTGCCTAAATTCAGTGGAGACCATTTTTATAGGATAAAAGCCTAATAGATAGGATTGGCCATCAATAACTTGTAGTCAAATAAAAAATTGTCGATGCAAGCGACAATAAAATATAGCAGTTATTCTTATTAAAAAAGTAATTCTAAAAGAATGTTTTCTTTACTTTGGGAACGCCTTGACTTGCCGGGGTCCCGGAAACCACTAGGTGTGATTTTTAATATAAGAGAAGTCAGAATGATGACACAGGTACTTCTCTTTGGCTGATGGAATGTATTTTTACAAACATAACATACTTTTTAGATAGTCAAATGATGAGTAATAATTTCTGAATTCTTTTTATTTTGCTTGTTAAGAACCACTTTTGGAAATTTGTTAGTTTTTATTTGCGCACGTATAACCCACATTTCTGGCACTAAAGCTTAAGGTAATTTTCAGAATAAGGAGAATCGATATACGCAGAGGCTTCGTAAGAAAATCTAAAAAAAAGAGGATTCTGTTTTGAATTCTTAAGAAAACAATGTAATCTTAAACGGCGAATAGTAACATGTGCAAACCTAACAATCCTTTTTCAAAAAAATTATTGAAAGTTCCTCTTGATCTCGATAATAACCTTAACATTCCTATTGACAGATGAGAGTAACAGAGAGCTGCAGAATTGTGGCTTTTATTAAAGGGAACAAAAACACTATAAAACGAGGTTTTTTAATTAAAAATCATTATAATCGGACGTTATCATTTGTTTTGCGAGCCCCCTGCTGGTTTTCTAAGAAATGTAATCATGGGGGGTATATTTTTAATACAAGTTCTGTGAGATTGTGTAATTCTATCTCGACTTTTATATATATATACCTTAAAGGAATAGCTAAAAATTAGTGGGAAAGTTTTGTTACTTTTACGTTCAAACTACTCAAGTATTTATTAGAAATATTTTTTTTTAAAGCCTGCAGGAAAGTATTTGAACAGACAATAACTTTTCTGCAAAATGACGCCTTTACTGATATATTCATTATATTTGAAGCTTGGTTTGTCAGTTATGGCGTTGTTTTTTCACGCTTTAGCTATATTTTGTTTGTGCAAACATAAAAAACAAAATAAGAATCAAAAAGTATTGTTGATAAATCTGAGCGCAGCAGAGAGTGTTCGTTTGTTTTGTATCTTTTCATATGTTATATTTGAAGTGCAGACACCCTCATGGGATATGAAAGCGATTTTACAATTGTTAAGATTCCTTACTTATATTGAAATACAAGGAGAATTTATATTGCTTTTTGTCATGTTTGCAATTGTACTAGATCGTTTTCTTTGCATTCATTTACACATCAAATACATTGTTACAAAAAAAATATTGGTAAAATTTATGACTGCAGCTTGGATTATCAGTGCTCTTCCTGGGCTACCAATATGTATTTACAATCAGAAATTACTTAATACCGTGTTCTATAAGCTTTATTTGACACAAACAGTTATGAATGGAGTTTATATTTAACAGCTGTCGCGGTTTATGCAACGATTTGTTTGTATTTAAGGAGACGACGAGAACTTCAAGTGAATTTAAGAACGGTAGAATTAGGTGAAAACAAAAAGCATTTTTGGGTACCCTTATTTAACGTTATCACTTTCATAATATTTTCAGCTCTACCGGATTTATCAGTAACGTTGTTGTTTGGGAAGAAAACTTATAATGATTATGACATCCTGTCTACAGATATTCTGTATATCTCTGGTTTCATTGTCGACCCTTTGATTTATGTTTTCCTTAACAAGCCACTGAGGAATATAGGACTTACCTATCTCTGTTGCAAGAGATTCCATTTTATAGCATCAGATCCACCAATAGAAATGCGAAACATTGCGGTTGTTTATAACCATCCTGAAGATGTTTGAATCACACAATAACGTTCCAATAAAGAACCTGTCCAATATAAGACACTTACTTTAATGATTTTTCACAGAGTTATTAAAAACCAGTGGAATTACAAGCAAGTAATGATAGAATTTTAAAAGTAATTCCAAAGCGTGCGTCGCCCTTCTAAAATATGTCATTTCCTTATATTTCAAATTTTAAGTCAAACACTCGAAGCTGATATGCAACAAAAGTACATTTTCACCAATATTATAACAGGAGTAGACACTTCCGATATTATAACCAACATAACTTCCATTACTGTGCGTATTTCAACAATTTGTAGCACCATGGATAGTAGCTGCTGTAGTGGAATATTAAAAAGGTTATTGCAATGTTGTTACTTGCACGTGATTTTCATGTTGAAAAGTCGTGTTGAATAATGAAAGCTGAATAATGCTGACAACAAAAACAAATGCATACCTGCACTTTCGAATGTCTTTGTAACAAAGTTAATAAATAGTAATGTAAATTTATTTATTTATTAACAGGATAATATGGTTCACCAATTCACCATGAAAGTCCTGTTTTATATAAGTAAAATATGAAGTACACATGTTAATATACAATTCAAAAATTTTATTTTTTATTTTGAGATACAAGCTCTTTTTTATAAGCGACACACCCTCTTCCACTTGACTATGCTTAAGACATTTGAATTTACGTGTATGCTTGCTCAGTTAGGTTTGTGCGCCAACCCAAACCTTACTTTTGTCATTCATATCGAGAAATTACCTGTCTTGGAAACTTTTGTTGTTATTTATATTTCTTTTCATTTTCTCAAGTTGGTTATTACAATAGTTTCTTCCTTTTTATTAAAGTACTTGAGCTTCATGCTGCTTTTAAAAAAAGGTGCGCTTACCCACTATTTCGAAAAAGCGTGAAACAAAATAAATTGTTATTCCTAGTCAGTGGTCCATGGATGAATTCATGGGTTCGCCCGGCCTTTATTTATCACATTTCGTGTGTCTCGCTAATGCGGTTACTATTTTGCGTGACAGACAGACGTATACGCGTTTTATGATACATATCAATAGCAGAAAACTCGAGTCCTCAGAAGCACCAACGAGAACTCCAGCCAGGTCGCACGCCTTGATAGATCTGTGAAAAAGAACTTGGACATGTCAAAGATTTCCTGCGTAACCCCTAGATACGGCACATGTTCTTTGAGAATCCCGAAATTTCTATTGTTCTTTGCCGATAATTTCTCGTCTTTGAACCTGTCATCGACTAGCTAAGGCTCAACGCTTATTGGATTTAGCTAGAATTAACAATTTTTTTTCTACCTCCTATACATTCTTTAGGTGATTTTGACAGTTTTTCTGAGTATTGTGAAGCCTTAAGTTAAATAATAAAAATCATTTTAGATGTTGTCACAATGGCAAGGTCACCCTCTATGCCTTTTTGCAATACCCTCCTGAAATACGTGGATTGTTAAGCAGTGATTCTGCGCAGCCTAATCAGTTTTGTAAGTATACCAGAGTGTGTGATAATGCATTTAGTGACGAAAACATATTGGTGCATGCCCATTTTGTTCTAACTATTTGTTTACCATTGTCTGATCAACCAATTAAAGTCGCAAAACAGAATTATGACCACATTAAAAATTAAACCCTTGACGATACGGGGGAGGGTGATCCCGCTGTTGATTTTCATGTTGGCTCAGATTTTTATTGGTCGACTTTGACTGGGAGAGTTTTAAGAGGAGATGGAAGTGGACCGGTTGCGTTAGATTCGAAAGTAGGTTGGATATTGAGTGGGTCGGTTGGGGCTGCAAAATCTTCCAATAATCAAAACGTCAATTTCATTATTAGTTCTCCTACGCATGTCGTGTTTTTCAACACTAAATGCATTATCACACACTCTGGTATACTTACAAAACTGATTAGGCTGCGCAGAATCACTGCTTAACAATCCACGTATTTCAGGAGGGTATTGCAAAAAGGCATAGAGGGTGACCTTGCCATTGTGACAACATCTAAAATGATTTTTATTATTTAACTTAAGGCTTCACAATACTCAGAAAAACTGTCAAAATCACCTAAAGAATGTATAGGAGGTAGAAAAAAAATTGTTAATTCTAGCTAAATCCAATAAGCGTTGAGCCTTAGCTAGTCGATGACAGGTTCAAAGACGAGAAATTATCGGCAAAGAACAATAGAAATTTCGGGATTCTCAAAGAACATGTGCCGTATCTAGGGGTTACGCAGGAAATCTTTGACATGTCCAAGTTCTTTTTCACAGATCTATCAAGGCGTGCGACCTGGCTGGAGTTCTCGTTGGTGCTTCTGAGGACTCGAGTTTTCTGCTATTGATATGTATCATAAAACGCGTATACGTCTGTCTGTCACGCAAAATAGTAACCGCATTAGCGAGACACACGAAATGTGATAAATAAAGGCCGGGCGAACCCATGAATTCATCCATGGACCACTGACTAGGAATAACAATTTATTTTGTTTCACGCTTTTTCGAAATAGTGGGTAAGCGCACCTTTTTTTAAAAGCAGCATGAAGCTCAAGTACTTTAATAAAAAGGAAGAAACTATTGTAATAACCAACTTGAGAAAATGAAAAGAAATATAAATAACAACAAAAGTTTCCAAGACAGGTAATTTCTCGATATGAATGACAAAAGTAAGGTTTGGGTTGGCGCACAAACCTAACTGAGCAAGCATACACGTAAATTCAAATGTCTTAAGCATAGTCAAGTGGAAGAGGGTGTGTCGCTTATAAAAAAGAGCTTGTATCTCAAAATAAAAAATAAAATTTTTGAATTGTATATTAACATGTGTACTTCATATTTTACTTATATAAAACAGGACTTTCATGGTGAATTGGTGAACCATATTATCCTGTTAATAAATAAATAAATTTACATTACTATTTATTAACTTTGTTACAAAGACATTCGAAAGTGCAGGTATGCATTTGTTTTTGTTGTCAGCATTATTCAGCTTTCATTATTCAACACGACTTTTCAACATGAAAATCACGTGCAAGTAACAACATTGCAATAACCTTTTTAATATTCCACTACAGCAGCTACTATCCATGGTGCTACAAATTGTTGAAATACGCACAGTAATGGAAGTTATGTTGGTTATAATATCGGAAGTGTCTACTCCTGTTATAATATTGGTGAAAATGTACTTTTGTTGCATATCAGCTTCGAGTGTTTGACTTAAAATTTGAAATATAAGGAAATGACATATTTTAGAAGGGCGACGCACGCTTTGGAATTACTTTTAAAATTCTATCATTACTTGCTTGTAATTCCACTGGTTTTTAATAACTCTGTGAAAAATCATTAAAGTAAGTGTCTTATATTGGACAGGTTCTTTATTGGAACGTTATTGTGTGATTCAAACATCTTCAGGATGGTTATAAACAACCGCAATGTTTCGCATTTCTATTGGTGGATCTGATGCTATAAAATGGAATCTCTTGCAACAGAGATAGGTAAGTCCTATATTCCTCAGTGGCTTGTTAAGGAAAACATAAATCAAAGGGTCGACAATGAAACCAGAGATATACAGAATATCTGTAGACAGGATGTCATAATCATTATAAGTTTTCTTCCCAAACAACAACGTTACTGATAAATCCGGTAGAGCTGAAAATATTATGAAAGTGATAACGTTAAATAAGGGTACCCAAAAATGCTTTTTGTTTTCACCTAATTCTACCGTTCTTAAATTCACTTGAAGTTCTCGTCGTCTCCTTAAATACAAACAAATCGTTGCATAAACCGCGACAGCTGTTAAAATATAAACTCCATTCATAACTGTTTGTGTCAAATAAAGCTTATAGAACACGGTATTAAGTAATTTCTGATTGTAAATACATATTGGTAGCCCAGGAAGAGCACTGATAATCCAAGCTGCAGTCATAAATTTTACCAATATTTTTTTTGTAACAATGTATTTGATGTGTAAATGAATGCAAAGAAAACGATCTAGTACAATTGCAAACATGACAAAAAGCAATATAAATTCTCCTTGTATTTCAATATAAGTAAGGAATCTTAACAATTGTAAAATCGCTTTCATATCCCATGAGGGTGTCTGCACTTCAAATATAACATATGAAAAGATACAAAACAAACGAACACTCTCTGCTGCGCTCAGATTTATCAACAATACTTTTTGATTCTTATTTTGTTTTTTATGTTTGCACAAACAAAATATAGCTAAAGCGTGAAAAAACAACGCCATAACTGACAAACCAAGCTTCAAATATAATGAATATATCAGTAAAGGCGTCATTTTGCAGAAAAGTTATTGTCTGTTCAAATACTTTCCTGCAGGCTTTAAAAAAAAATATTTCTAATAAATACTTGAGTAGTTTGAACGTAAAAGTAACAAAACTTTCCCACTAATTTTTAGCTATTCCTTTAAGGTATATATATATAAAAGTCGAGATAGAATTACACAATCTCACAGAACTTGTATTAAAAATATACCCCCCATGATTACATTTCTTAGAAAACCAGCAGGGGGCTCGCAAAACAAATGATAACGTCCGATTATAATGATTTTTAATTAAAAAACCTCGTTTTATAGTGTTTTTGTTCCCTTTAATAAAAGCCACAATTCTGCAGCTCTCTGTTACTCTCATCTGTCAATAGAAATGTTAAGGTTATTATCGAGATCAAGAGGAACTTTCAATAATTTTTTTGAAAAAGGATTGTTAGGTTTGCACATGTTACTATTCGCCGTTTAAGATTACATTGTTTTCTTAAGAATTCAAAACAGAATCATTTTCGTACGAAGACTCTGGGTATATCGTTATTCTGAAAATTACCTTAAGCTTTAGTGCCAGAAATGTGGGTTATACGTGCGCAAATAAAAACTAAAAAATTTCAAAAAGTGGTTCTTAACAAGAAAAATAAAAAGAATACAGAAATTATTACTCATCATTCGACTATCTAAAAAGTGTTATTTGTTAAAATGTTATTTTTGTAAAAATACATTCCATCGGCCAAAGAGAAGTACCTTTGTCATCTTCTCTTATATTAAAAATCACACCTAGTGGTTTCTGGGACCCCGGCAAGTCAAGGCGTTCCCAAAGTAAAGAAAACATTATTTTAGAATTACTTTTTTAATACGAATATCTCTTATTGTCGCATGCATCGACCATAAAGATAATGAGATGCAAATTTGGCGCTCGCCTTAAAAGCAAGATTTAGAGATGGCGGGCAAAAAGACACAACTTTAAAGAAACTTTTTTGTCGATGAAAGCAAAATTGTCAGAATATTACTGACTAAATATTACTAGCTTGATTGTTCAATAGTGGCGGAAGGCCTTAGACAATGTTTTGAAAGTTTATTTCCATTAAAACTCATGAGCTCTAGCTTGCTAGCTAGCTAGCTGGACTATGTACTATATATAGGTACCTAGCTAGCTCGTGACATCCTGAGACAGCTTTACTCAACCACATATTTATAAACGACATATTCAATGGCTATTATTTGGTGATTTTGTTGAGAACACGTTAGAAATTGTATGAGAAGATCTCGGTACCCTAGTTGCACACAAATGTTTCTAATATACACAACAATTTTTCAAAATTAATTTTTTACAATTAAAACTAAGAATGACAGTCTGTAGCGTAGTGCTAAATTTATGGATTATTCTCAGATCTGGGTTAACATGCTTGACATTTTCTGATGTTTTTTAACCAAAATGACCAATATTTGAATTCAGTGTCAAAATATATGGAATCTTGCATTTTTCAAGTTTATACTCTAAGTAAACCGCCGCTATTAGTAACAAAACGTTTGATGTTTTATAATAAAATGCCTATACAAATTAACTGCAGTGAAAATGGTTCACTACAGTTGAATATTACAGTCACACTCTGTTAAAATCTAAAATATATATAACAAATGTGTGGCAAAATCATTTTCTCCAAAGGTTTTTTGTTTTCTCTTTTAAAATGATCATAACCGAGACCTGAGAATAAAAACTCTATTTCTACCAGTTTTAAAATGTTAAATTTCGCCATGTTGTTCTTAATTATATAACCTGCCACCAAGACAAGAAACCTTCTTTTCACAGAAAAATAATATTTAGAGAATATGCAAAATCTTATTTTGTAAAAGGGACAATATTTGATATCATTTAACCATATAAATAATTGGTTAAGTTAAAGCTGGTTAATTATATACGTGCAGGGTATTAATTCTAAAAATGCTATTTTTACTTGGCTACGATATGTGAAAATATCCTTACTTGTTTGTTCTTATTTGATCCAGATGTAAATAGCTCAAATTCTGAAACCTAGAAAGTATAGCTAATACAAAATCATTCTTTATGTCTATCCTTAAGTATATAGATAAATAGGAATATAATTTGTGATATGAAGAATTTGTGAGAGCTTTCTTCATTTAAAAGGCAATGTCAAAAAAGTACACTACAGGTTACGTTTAAGTGCCTCACTTATTGTGCATTCCATGGGCCTGGTTAGTATAGTATATGAGTATATCAAATAAGCTCATCATATTTACCTACTTATATATATGAGTTCCAATGATTGTATTTTTAAGAGATTCTTGTGCATACCTGAAAAAAATCAGAAAATCCACAGGAAAAAATGCAGACCTTAGGTGAAGAAAGTTAAATTATGGTTAAAAACTTTTGTATTGTATAATGTGTTCTAAATCTGAACTACATTTGAAAACGAAATTAATATATATATATATATATATATATATATATATATATATATATATATATATATATATATATATATATATATATATATATATATATATATATATATATATATATATATATATATATATATATATATATATATATATATATATATATATATATATATATATATATATATATATATATATATATATATATATATAATATATATATATATATATATATATATATATATATATATATATTATATATATATATATATATATATATATATATATATATATATATATATATATATATATATATATTAATTTCATTTTCAAAAGATGCCTGAAATAAAGTTTGGAATGGACTGCATTATTTTGCCTGCAGGTTTGCGTAAGAGGTTTTGGGATTATAAGCAGCACACGTCACGATGAAAGTCAGCTGCATGGTTTTTAGCCTACAAAATGTTTCATAAAAATGTGACAGATAGCTAATTTGCCAACATAAGATTTAAAGAGAACACAGCCAGTTTGTCATCAAAATATTTATAAAAATAGACTCAAACATTGACTAACAACATTGAGTTTTGTATCCAAGTAGGGTAATGACTTTAACAACATCGGTTTATATGGCTACTAGCTATTAATTAAGATGTTCACGTAATTTGGACGGTATACGCTAGCTAGCTAACTACCAGCAGTTCTGCAGGGAAAGACAAACACCTCACATGTATCAATTTAATTATCAAGATAAATTTGATTTATATCATGCAGAACTAAAAATGGTATCTTTTTTTTAACATATTTCTTAAACTTTAGCTGGTCTTTTTATCCACTCCACAAAATATCGACCCCCATATTTGTTGTATTCTTGTTTACATGAAACTCCAGCGCGTGGCAGAAATAAATTTTTGCAGGGCAAGAACTGTTTCATAAATTATTTTTTGGGTATAATTATCATAAATTATAAGCGATCATGTGACCAGCCTGTTCCATCGCCTATTTGCCGCTATCAGCTTCATCCACAAGACAAAATACCCTGGGAACGAGGTTGCCTATTAGGCTTTCATCCTATAAAAATGGTCTCCAGTTAATTTACACAATTAAATGCTTATTGACGTGCTTTAGTTGAACAAATGCTAATTTTGAATCAACGGCCCTTTTTAATGGTGACGCGTTGATTAGAAAAGGTTTTTAAAATAAGGAGGTATATATTACAAATTTAAGGCTTAGAGAGTAGCTTTTCGTCGAAGAGCGTTTAAACGATAAATCAAAACATGGCACGCTAATTCGACTCATTTAAAATCGAAATAATTTCTAGATCGATAATTTTAAAAGTTTCATCTTTTACGCTGTTAAACTCCGTGGTGCGCAAATTAGCGTCGTAGCGACAGCAAAATAACGACATTCCGTTTACTCGCCGTAAATCGTGATCCTTACACTTCGAGATATCAAAATACAGGCCTATATGAAAGAAAGTTGAGCTTGAAATTCGGCAGTGTGTTTAAATTCACTAAAGTTGAGGCAGTAGGTGGCCAGAAATCAGGATTAAAGACGAAAAATTGTTGGTAAAGAACAATGGAAATCTCGGGATTTTTAAATAGTAACACGTTTGCACATGTTACTATTTAAGATTCGTTTAAGATTACGTTGTTTTCTTAAGAATTCAAAACAGAATCATATTTTTTTTAGATTTTCGCACGAAGCCTCTGGGTTTATCGATTCTCGTTATTATGAAAATTAATTTAAATTTTAGTGGCAGAAATGTGGGTTATACGTACGCAAATAAAAACTAACAAATTTAGAATTTTATTTCAAATTAAAGACGAAAAATTGTTGGCAAAGAACAATGGAAATCTCGGGATTTTTAAAGAACAGCTGCTGAGTTTAGGGATTAGGCAGAAATCTGTGACATTTCCAAATCCATTTTTACAGTCCTATCAGTGCGCACAAGCTGTCTGGAGTTTACGTAGGTATTTCTGAGGACCCGAGTTTTCTGCTATTAATCTCTTTAATAATAGCCGTCGGTCTGTGTGTCTGTCCGCGAAAGACGCGTCCTATTACGGCAACACGAAATGCGATATATAAAGGACGGGCGACCTTGTGGATATTTCCACTTGTTAACGACTAGTCTGTATTATAATACCCGTATACGTCTGTCTGTGACGCAAAATAGTAGCCGCAGTAGCGAGACACACGAATTGCGGTAAATAAAGGACAGGTGAACCCATGGAATCATCCATGGTTCACTGACTAGGAATAACAATTTACTTCGCTTCATGCTTGTTTGCATAAGTGGATAAGTGCACCTTTTTTATATAAGCAACATGAAGCTCAAGTACTTTATTAAAAAGGAAGCAACTATTGTAATAACCAACTTGAGAAAATGAAAAGAAACATACAAAACAAAAATAGTTTCCAAGTGAAGTAATATTTCTATGTAAATGACAAAAGTAAGGTTTGGGTTAGCGCACAAAACTAACTGAGCAAGCAAACACGTAAGCTTAAATTTCTCAAGTAGATAGTCAAGTGACAGAAACATAGTATCCTGTGTAATAAATAAATAAATTTACATTATTATTCAATAACTTTGTTAAAAAAACATTCGAATGTGCAGGTATGCACTTGTTCTTGTTTTCAGCATTATTTAGCTTTCATTATTCAACACGGATATTTAACATGAAACTTACGTGCAAGTAACAACATTTCAATAACCTTCTTTATATTTTATTGCATAAGATACTACTCTGCCAATGATTTGTAGAAATACGCAGACTAATGGAACTTATGCTGGTTATAATATCGGAAGTGTGTACTCCTGTTATAATATTGGTGAAAATGCACTTCTGTTGCATGTCTTTAGTGTCCGTCAGGCAAGATTGTAAGATTTTGTGGGAAAAAACAGGGTCGAAAACAAAAGCAGCTTCGTCTGCAGCGTCTTTCGTTCAGAGTGCTTGACTTAAAATCAAAATCAAAACCAAAATTGTCACATAACTTGCTTGTAATTCCACTTGTTTTTAATAAAGAAAGGAATTGAACGTAAAAAGTGTCTTATATATAGCAAACACTTTGATTGGAACGATACTGGGTGGTTTGAACATTTTCAGGATGGTTATTAACAACCGCAATGTTTCGCAATTCTATATGTTGATCTGATGCTGAATTGAATCTTCTACAGCAAAGATAGGTCAGTGCTAAATTCCTCAGTGGTTTGTTAAGGAAAACATAAATTAAACGGTCCACAGTATCACCTCAGATATACAAAAAATCTACAGAGAGGATGTCATAATCATCATAAGTTTTCTCCCACAACAACAACGCTAAATCCGGTAAAGCTGAAAATATGATGAAAGTGATAACGATAAGAAAGGGTACCCAAAAGTGTCTTTTCCTTTTACCGAATTTTGCCGTTCTTAAATTCGCCTAAAATTCTCGTCCTTTTTTTAAATAAAAACATATCATCGCATAAACCAACACAGCTGTTAAAATATAAACGCTATTTATAACTGTTTGTGTCAAAAAAGCTTATGAAACACGGTATCAAGTAATTCCCGATTATAAATATCTACAATACATATTGGTATCCCTGGAAGAGTACTGATAATCCATGCTGCAGTCATAACTTTTACCAATCTTTTGTGTGTAACAATGTATTTGTATTTGATGTGTAAATGAATGCAATGAAAAGGATCTACTAAAATTGTAAACATGACAAAAAGCAATATAAATACTCCTTGTGTTTCAATATAATAAATAATATAATTGGAAAATCGCTTCCATATCCCATGAGGGTGCGTGTATCTCAAAGATAACATATAAAAAGATACAAAACGAACGAACGCTCTCTGCTGCGCTCAGATTTATCAACAATACTTTTTGATTCTTATTTTGTTTTTTATGTTTGCACAAACAAAATATTGCTAAAGCGTGCAAACACAACGCCATAACTGACAAACCAAGCCTCGAATATATCGAAGATTTAAGTATAGGTGTCATTTTGCAGCAAAGTTATTGTCTGTTCAAATACTTTTCTGTAGGTTATAAAAATAAAAACACATCCTAATAAATACTTCAGTAGTTAAAACGTTGTAGAATTTTTTCAACATTCATAAATTATTATTCGTAAGCTGTTTGTTTTACTGAATAGAATTGTGTAAAAATTGTAAAGGGATTGCAGGTGGAAAAATATGGATACTTCAGTGTTCAACAATTTCTCTTTTTTACAATGATAATAATTAAATAAATAAATTAATAAGTTAGAAAATCAATTTAAAAAACGCAGGTTAAAAACCCTATTCAAACTGGAAACACTCAAAAGGCATGAAAACAGTCATGTATGAGGAAGAAAACGATGTAAAAAGAGCGACTCGAAACGAAAAAAACTCAAAAAAAGAACTTAAAAGAAAACAACGCATATGAAAGTAACACATCAAGTTTGATAAGGTAGAGCATGGCAAATAGTATTAGACCCTACCCAACACTATACTGCAATGATCTAACTTAAATCTCAATCCTAGAAAAATTATAAACAATGTCAAAATCTTCGATAGATTTTGGTTTACAATAGCTACGGGAACCTCTTATGCACATTAATGCAGATTTTAGTATAATGAAAGAAATTTTACAACGTATAGTGAAAACTTTTTCGAAACGTTCTTGATTGATGTGTCTGAGAAACATCAAATATTCTTTACCCATACCACCGTTAACAGAGAATACCAATGGGATAAATCTTTCTAGTTCCACATTCGTTATCCGATTGTTACACTAATAAATCTCTATAATAATACGCCATTTCCGTCTGTTTGTCTGTGACTGTTACAAAGACAATATTTTTTATCACCCGAATGCGCGAGTTTTTCGAGTTGTTTTGTTTTGTTTACATTTGTCTCGCAACCGTTAGAAACCACGTAATACAACATAAACAACATGATTCGCTCAAATTCTTACTTTCGAACGGGACGGCATTCGAATAGAAAGTTCCCTTGGCGTAAAAACAAACAAACATAAAAATTTGAAGAAGTAGAAGTACAAAAGTAAAGTTAGAAGCCACGAGAAATTACTTCGAAAGTGAAGAGTGGAGCTAGAAGTAGTACAGAAAAGTTAGAAGTTAAAAATGAAAGCTTGGGTTTAAAGTCGAATTGGATATTTTTAGACGTTATGTTTTTATGTCGCTAGAGCTACGTGTCAAGGAGACTCGCATTTGCCAGGAAAAAGTCACTTAAAAGCTTCAAATTCTTTATATTTTATATTTTACCGCGTTTTTTATAAAAAAGCTAGCATATTTTTTTACACTTTTTGCATAATTAATGTTTCCCCTGGTGCGTAACTAATGTATTTGTCGTAAAATTCAAAATGCTACATAAAGCTGTTAGCTGGCTAACAAACTAATTTGCTGGACAAACGGAAAACTTTGGTTTGTTGAACTTACTGTTATCATTTTTACATTACTATTGTTTCTCTTTATAATGTCTTTTACTAAGCATGAATAGCTAGCTATAGGCCCAGTTAAGTCTCCCCAGTTTAAGTATATTTAACTGGGTGTCTTAGCTACTGTTAGCTGATAGCTAATGTTAGCTTTAGGGCTCCATCCCAAGCTTAGCTAGCTCTAACCTTCTTTTTTGAACACGAATTATGATTAACAAGCTACCTACAAAATCTTTCTTGAACTTTTAGGATGATGTGACTCATTGTTATGCCCATAGAGTATAATAATTAAAATTTTTGTGTTCTTAACTGGTTGATTTTTACATTTTGTGTAAATTTTTGTGGGAGAAGATGGTAAATTTTTGTGGGAGAGGATGGTATGCAACTGAAATGACTGATTTTTGTAGATTTAAATTTGATGTTTTCCAAACTTTGGCTTTTCATATTTTTGCATAAGCTTTTAAGGGAAAGACAATATTTAAAATGTGTAAAGAACTTATTTTTGTTGATTTGTGCAAACTCTTGCAGGCCAACTTTTTGACATTTCGGAATAAAATACTGAGGGTTTTCAACATAATCACTTATAAGATGTACATATTTGAGATGCGTTATTTCTGACATTGTTATTATCCGTGTTGTGATACCGTGTTACGGCGCGACGTCAATAGGACTACTTTAACGTCAATATCCTATCTTAAATTAATGAAGCCATTACAGTGCACTTAAAACTTTGAGGCCAAATAACTTGGAAACGAGGTGGCGACGTCAATGATATTTCACCGCGTGGGTAACTAAGGACCATCTGGGACCAATTTGGGTAACTTTCCCAAACCTGGGTCCCCGAATCCGTTTCGGAATGGACGGGTTGATGACGTCATCAAAAAACCTTTAAACCCCAATATCTCTGCAACTGTTTGTCAAAGATACACGATCCTATACAGTTTCTTGATCAGCGTTTCAAGATCTATACGATAAAGGCAAGAGGTATACAAATTTTTAAAAATTTTTTTTACGGTTTTGACGGGTCATTGCTGACGTCAGCAAAATTTTTAAACCCTTATATCTCATTAACCGCTCATCAAAAGCACATGATCATATACATTTTCTTGATCAGTAGTTTAGGGTTTACACAATAGAGGCAACGTAAAAACAAGTTTCTCAATTTATTTATTTTGTATTTGCACTGCTAACGTCAGCAAAAAATCTAAAACAACCTATTTTGCCATTGTCCTTCTGCCTAAGTGGATTTTTCCACGGGCCTTATCGACTAGTGTATCTCTATAATAATAAGCCAGTTCCGTGTGTCTGTAAAAGGCAAAGTTGATATCGTCATTTTCCTTTGATGTTGCCGAAATTCCCTTTGATGTTGCCGAAAAAATTATGTCCATTTTGCTAGCGGGTTTACTTTGTTTACGTCACGTGATGAAAACGACTCAATTTGATTTGCTGAAATAAATTTAACGGCTAACTTTCCAAAAATGGTGTCCCTCGACACCGAAAAAAACACAAAAGAAAGGTCCCTTCGTCTTGAAAAAAGTGCAAAAAGTGATTCAGAGAAAGAAAACTCTAAGTAAAGAAAAAGTTGAAAGCCACAAGAAGTTACTTCGGAAGTGAAGAGTGGAGCTAGGAAGTAGTAAAGTAAAGTTAGAAGTAAATTCTAAGTAAAGAAGTAGAAGTAGAAAAATAAAGTTGAAAGCCACAAGACAAGAAGTTACTTCGGAAGTGAAGAGTGGAGCTAGGAAGTAGTAAAGTAAAGTTAGAAGTACAAAATTAATGCTAGAGTTTCAAGTGAATTGGAATTGAGAAAAAGTAAGAACTTTTATATTTTTAGACGTTCCGTTTTTATATGTAGCAAAAAAGAATCGCATTCTCAAAAAAAATCCATTGGAGCTTCAAATTCTTTAATTTTTATATTTTACCGCGTTTTTTATAAAAAAGCCAGCAATTGTTTGCATAATTAATGTGCCTAAATTCAAAATGCTGCATAAAGCTGTTAGCTGGCTACCAAACAAATGTGCCAGCGAAATGGAAAGTTTTGGTTTGTTGAACTATCTGCAAATTTCATAATTTTTACATTGCTATTGTTTTCCTTTATATGTGTTGTACTAAACTAAGCATAAATAGCTAGCTATAGACGTAGCTATAAGTCTCCCCAGCTTAAGTATATTTAACTGGGTGTCTTAGGTATATACTGTTTTGTTAGCTAGCTAGCTAATGTTAGCTTCAAGGCTCCATCCCATAGCTAGCTTTAATCTATGAGTTTTGTTGTTATTCCTCTTTTTTTAGGTATTTATAGCTACCTTAGTAGTCAAACTTCTCTTCTTTTTTGAACACGAATTATATATCATGTAACAAGCTAGCTACAAAATCTTTCTTGAACTTTTAGGATACTGTGACACATTTTTATGCCCATAGAGAATAATTTTTTCACATTTCCTGTAAACTTTACAAGGGGACCACAATATGACAAGTGGAACGAATTTTATAGAATTTAAAGTGTGTGTGTTAAGTTATTTTTTATTGTTTTGTTTCGTCAGCCTGTTAAACTTTTGTCAGCCTACATGTAAAATGCCAGGTTTTTTTACAGGGGTTTTTGACATTTGATTGGAAATTTATTTACACGTGGGTTTATGACTTTGGGTTAAAAAAATTTATGAGAGGATGGTATGGTTGTCAGTTTATATTGTTTGTGTTGCAACATGCTGTTTTTTTGAAATTTTGTGTAAACTTTTGTGGAAATAGACCACATGCAATATGTATACTGAAAGAACAAATCTTTGTAGAATCAGACTTCACTGTAAGCTGTTGTAAAGCTGATGTCTTTATCAGTAAAAATAACAGCCATAGTTTACTAATTAAGAAAAAAATAAAACGAGTTTGAAAGTTAAAAAGTATTTATTTGTTAAGCTTTTCGTACACTAAGTACATCTTCAGACTATATAAACAACTTTGTCTTTATATTTCGTATTATAAATTATTGTTTGGGAGAACTAACTGTATGTGATGTAATTTTTGCTGGAAGAAAATTCCATGGTTTCACTTTTTGTTTTTCTTGAGAATTTTACAAAATTTTGTAGGGATAAATGTTTGCTGATGATAAAAAAATTACTTAATGTTCTGACTGAAACTGTTTTTGTTTTTTATATTTTGTAATCTAAACGCGTGGACTGTATGCACTGAAATCACTGATTTTTTTAAATTTTGATGTGTTTCATAACCTTTTTGTGGAAGATTAATGATTAATGGCAATATACGACATGCTGAATGAACTTATTTTTGTTGATTTAGATGTGTTTCTCAAAAACCGGTCTGTTTTACATTGTATGTAAACCTTTGTTTATGAACCGTATACATACAATGTTTGTTGATTCAAGTTTATTCTTTGCTTATTGATTTTTTGACATTTAGGTTTAAAATTGTTGGTAAAGGGCAGTATGGTTCATCATATACTAAGAAATAAAAATTTTGTGTTCTTAACTGGTTGATTTTTACATTTTGTGTAACTTTGCGGGAGAGGATGGTATGCAACCGAAGTGACTGATTTTTCTAGATTTAAATTTGATGTTTTCCAAACTATGGCTTTTTCATATTTTTGTATAAGCTTTTAAGGGAAAGACAATATTTAAAATGTGTAAAGAAGTTATTTTTGTTGATTTGTGCTAACTCTTGCAGGCCTCCTTTTTGACATTTCAGAATAAAATACTGAGGGTTTTCAACATAATCACTTATAACATGTACATATTTGAGATGCGTTATTATCTGTGTTGTGACTGTCGGTGTTGTAACTGTCGGTGTTCTTACTGTCGGTTTGGGGGGTGTTGTGAGTGTTGATGTTGTGAGTGTCATTGTTGTAACTTTTTATCAACTAGATTTTGCACCTTGCACGCTGTTCTTTTTTATTTTGTGTAAGATTTGTGTGGAGGATTTAACGCGATTTGACATTTGATATTTGGTGTAAGATTTTAAGAACTTTTTTTTTTTGTATATGCACTGCTGACGTCAGCAAAGCATCTAAAGCAACCTATTTTTTCATTGGGCTTTTGCCTAAGTGGATTTTTCCACGGGCCTTATCGACTAGTATAATAATACGCCAGTTATCTCTGTCTGTCACTTTTGCAAAGTGGATAAAATTTCTTTGATAAAGTCTATAAAACATCGCCTATAAATTTGTTCTGTAAATTACCAAACTTTGACGTTAAAGCAATATAGACGTCAAATAAAGTATATTAAGATTAGTGAAGCCATTGCCTTGCACTTTTAAATTTAAGGCTAAATAACTTTGAAACGGGTAGAAATAACTGACGTCATCTCCTGCGTGGGTAACTAGGGATTTTTCCGCGGGCTTTTATCGACTAGTCTATATAATAATACGCCAGTTCCGTCTGTCTGTCTGTGACTTTTGCAAAGTGGATTATTATCTTCACTACTTTCTTTGATAAAGTCTGTAAAACATCGCCCATAAAATAGTTCTGTAATTTACCAAACTTTAACAGTAAATAATATTAACGTCAAAGGAAAATATATTAACATAAGTGAAGCCATTACAGTGCACTTAAAACTTTGAGGCCAAATAACTTGGAAACGAGGTGTTGACGTCAGTGATTTTTCACCGCGTGGGTAACTAGGGACCACCTGGGACCAATTTGGGTAATTTTCCCAAACCTGGGTCCCCAAATCCGTTTCGGAATGGACGGGTTTATGACGTCATCAAAAAACCTTTAAACCCCAATATCTCTGCAACTGTTTGTCAAAAGTACATGATCCTATACATTTTTTTGATTAGCGTTTCAAGATCTATACAATAAAGGCAACAGGTATACAAATTTCTAAAAAAAAAATTTTGTTTCTGACGGGCCATTGCGGACGTCAGCAAAATTTTTAAACCCTTATATCTCCTTAGGCGGTCGTTGAAAACATATGGTCCTATCCATTATTTTGACCAGCGTTTCAACCTCTATACATTACAGACAAAGAATAAACTAAATTTCGCCAATTTTTTTTGTATCTGCACTGCTGACGTCAGCAAAAAATCTAAAACAACCTATTTTTCATTGTCTTTCTGCCTAAGTGGATTTCTCCACGGGCTTTATCGACTAGTCTCTTATAAGAATACAGAGTGTGTCTGTCTGTGACAGGCAAAGTGGATGTGTTTTGGTTTTTTACATTGAAGTCGCCGAAAAATGGATGTCGCAAATGCTAATCGACTGATTAAACGTCACGACCTTAAAAACGTTAATTTAACGTCAATATCTTATATTAAATTAAAGAAGCCATTACAACACATTTAAAACTTTGAGGCCAAATAACTTGGAAACGAGGCCGTGACGTCAGTCATTTTTCACCGCGAGGGTAACTAGGGTCCACATTGGACCAATTTGGGTAAGTTTCCCAAATCTAGGTTCCCGAATCCGTTTTGAAATGGACGGATTAATGACGTCATTAAAAACCTTCAAACCTCAATATCTCTGCAACCGTGTGTCAAAGATACATGATCCTATGCATTTTCTTGGCCAGTGTTTCAATATATACACGATGAAAGCAACAGGTGCACAAATTTCTAAAACAATTTTAAACCCATATATCTCCTTAGGTGTTCGTCGAAAACATGTGATCCTATACATTATTTTAATCATCGTTTTAACCTTTACACATTGCAGGCAACAATAAACTAAATTTCGTCAATTTTTTTTTGTATCTGCACTGCAGATGTCAGCAATTTAATTTAAAAAAATATTTTGGTACTATTTCTACCTGAAGGCAAGGAAACATTGATTCAAAAGTAAAAATATTAAAAATATTACTGTCAAAAAGTAATTACAGGTTTAAATTTAGTGTTGTCACCCGATTTGGTGCAATCTACTGGCCGCCACTCGCTTGTGTGGCAGGCAAGAATTAGCGTCGTAGCAACACCAAAATAACGATATATATATAAGTAAAAGTGTCATTTTGCAGCAAAGTTATTGTCTGTTCAAATGCTTTCCTGCAGGCTATAAAATAAAATAACACTTTCTAATAAATACTTGAGTAGTTTGAACGTAAAAGTGCCAAAATTTTCCCACTACCTTTAAGCTATTCCTTTAAAGTATATACAATTGTCGAGATCGAATTACTTAATCTCACAAAACTTGTATTAAAAATATACCCCCATGATTAAAACAGCACCACATTTCTTAGAAAACTAGCAGGGGGTTTGCAAAACAAATGATAACGTCTGATTATAATGATTTTTAATTAAAAAACCCTTGTTTTTGTACTGTTTTTGTTTCATTGAATAAAAGCCACAATTCTGCAGCTCTCTGTTCCTCTTATCTGTCAATAGGAATGTTAAGGTTGTTGTCGAGATCAAGACGAGCTTTCCATTATTTTTTGTTAATAGGCTTGTTATGTTTGCACATAGCTGTTAATATTCGCTGTTTAAGATTACGTTGTTTTCTTAACAATTCAAAAAAGAATCATATTTGGTTAAGATTTTTGTACAAAGCCCCTGGGTAGATCAATTCGTGTTATTCCGAAAATTACTTCGAATTTTAGTGCCAGAAATGTGGGTTATACGTGTGCAAATAAAAACTAACAAATTTCCAAAAGTGGTTCTCAACAACCAAAATAAAAAGAATACAGAAATTATTACTCATTCGACTATCTAAAAAATATGTTATGTTTGTAAAAATACAATCCATCAGCCAAAGAGAAGTACCTGTGTCATCATTCTGACTTCTCTTATATTAAAAATCACACCTAGTGGCTTCTGGGACGCCGGCAAGTCAAGCGTTCCCAAAGTAAAGAAAACATTCTGTTAGAATTACTTTTTTAATAAGAATAACTGCTATATTTTATTGTCGCTTGCATGGACAATTTTTTATTTGACTACAAGTTATTGATAGCCAATCCTATCTATTAGGCTTTTATCCGATAAAAATGGTCTCCAGTCAATTTAGACAATTAAATGCTTACTGACGTGCTTTAGTTGAACAAATGCTAATTTTGAATCAACGGCCCGTTTTAATGGAGATGCGTTGATAAGGAAAGGTTTTTAAATAAGGAGGTATGTATTACAAATTTAAGCTTGCCTTCAGGTGGAAATATTCAGATACGAAGTCTCATCAATTGCATTTCTCAAACATTCACGGAATCGCATTATTACAATCGCTTGCACTTCGCATGTATGAAGTTAGTAAAATATTAAAATTTGAACTGAAACTATCGTACTTTTAGTACATTTGTTGCATAATCTATTATTCTATAATTTATCAGTGTTATTTTTTTTCCACCCACAATTCCCTTACAGTTTTTCACAATTCTATTCAGTAAAACGAGCAGTAAAACAAATAATTTATGAATGTTGAAAAAATTCTGCAACGTAGAGCGTCAATGAACTATTTTTTTATTTTTTTATTATTTTGTACTTATACATTATCAAAGTGTTTACAAAATTAAATAAAAAAAAATTGCAGTGTCCATGACATAAATTATACAAGCGTGAAAACGGTTACCTGTATCTTAGTTGCTCTTATTGTAACCGTTTACGAAGAGTTTTAAGAATAGGTTTTCGTGTTTTTTTCTGTTTTACTGGCGTTCGAAAAGAGAGCTATACGTCGGAGGAGCATCTGCTGGTAATTGACTATCCTTGCGGTGTGCATGTGAAGGTGATGGGCTATCTTGGTCAACATTCTCTTTGTAAGATGGTGGGTCATTATCTACCAAATTTAACTGCAATTGGTCGAGCGGGACTTCATTTCGAATATTACTCATATTCACGCTTTCTGTGTAAACATCGTATGCACTAAACATGTATCGTGGATCGCGATGCATATCGTTTTGAATATTCGGTCGATGTTGGTCATTGTTATCTTGTTTTAGATTTCTCCATTTTGTGCAGCATATTTTTTTTCTTGCGCTCAAGAATCCTCCTATGGCGCAGACTATAATCAGAACAACCAGAAGGGGCACCCTGAAATGCGAAACAGAGAAATATAAATTCTTGATAAAGTAATAGAAGAATTTATGGAAGAAGTAATTAGTAAAATGATAAAGGTTTCTTGCTGATCCAAATCGAAAGTTTTTTTGTTTTTTTTCGCAGTATACACCTTTTTTCAAATGCTGTGAAACGCATTTGAACTTAGTTTTAACTTTAAACTAATTTTTAAATTAAAAATAGATGTGATATTTGAAATCTTTACATTAAACTCAATAAATTATGAAATTTTAAGATTCACACAGCAAGCAAACAACCTGCTACAACGGGTTTTTGAATATCGCACTTAGTCATTATGATCTCCGCTCAAATACGAAGCTTATTAGTATAATTCCAAATTTAAGAAGGCTACTGAAATCAATGCCACTGGAACAGCGACATTGATGTCACTTTTCCTTATCATAATAACTTAATCATTATATACGATGATAAATATAAACGATGATAAATATAATTACAAAACTAAGATACTAAAGTTTAAATATTGTAATTCGGGAAATGTGTATTAAAGACGAAGGTATCTACCGAATACCTACACAATGTATGTTTAAGCCACGTCTCTTAATCATAAAATTCAGAGTAAAATCTTTGTAAAGATCCTAAAGAAAAATCTCGATGGACAAATAAAACTTTGATTTTTCTTTAGTGGACATTGTAAATTCATTCAGTTTGGAATCAAAATAATGCGAGTGCGGTTTACGCAAGAAATCTATATCCAAATAGAGAACATATTTTTTTGATTTAAGTCAAGAGTTTTAGGAGGTTATTCAATCTCATTTGCCATGGGCGCACAACTAGTCTTACGTATTAGTAAAAAATGTATTACTAGAACAAAGAGAAAGAAAGCATGTTTTAACTTACCATATGTACCATTTGTCCACAAATTTCTCGGAACATTCACTGTCGCATTGTCTGAATATAAAACACATAGTTATATTGTTACCTTAACTTGAGAACGTGTGAACATGGAGAATCCTACGCAAGAGTTGCTCGAAATTAAATTCTTTAAACCAGAAAAATCTGACCTCAGTTACTATCAGCAAAACAATCTCTGTACGTACGTTGATATTATGTTCTCTTTTTACCTCTTTCAGTAACTCCAATACTGAAATTTTTTAGCAACTGCACAATTAATTCTCTAGAATTAGTTTAATAAAGTGATGATGGTAACATGAATACTATAAAAAGCGAAAGAAGGACAGAAGAAAGAAAGGATTAGAAAGTTTTGTTTGATCATCTACTGATTTGGAAAAAAAAATATTAAAAATGCAATAATTACAGTAAGTTACAGGGCCGCCCTTGGGGCATAAAACATTTGGTCAATCATGAAAGAGATTTGTAGGTGTCAGCTACGGCCCTGGATTATTGAAACTTATTAAACTTTAAAACAAAGTTAGAATTTACTTCCAGTGTTTTATAGGTCATTTCTATTAAGTTTTGTTTCAAACTCACCCTGTCCCTGGATTCACTTTGACGTTTGGAACAACTGGACACACTTTCTAAAAAAAAAAATCAGCAAACTAATACTATCAGAAGTATAATATGCAAAAATTTATTTAAACCCTTTTTTCAGTAGGAAAACAAATATTTTATGTGTGGGAACGAAAGTAGCGGCAACCTTAATAATAGCTACATCTTAGCAGCTACTAGGTCCTTATATTTTAAAACAATAAAATATCACTTTTTGTTTCTTCCATAAGGCTGAACTACGAAACTTGACCCAGTAACTAAACGAAATTGAAAGGAGTGAATTGACTATCATTTCTTCCCGACGTCATCCTGTTTACAAAACAGAATCTTTTTTAATTTTTTTTTTTTTTTTATAACATACCAATTTAGATTCGCCTGATTTTCCTCTAATTCGAATCTGTATAATTCGAATCTGTATAATTCGAATATTTCTATAATTCGAACGAGTGCTCAGTCACCGTCAATTTTCCTTAAGAAACTCTTATAAAAAACTTTCTACAATTCGAATTTCTCTAATTCGTAACTTTCTCTAATTCGAACAGTTTTTCAGTCCCTTCAGCACGATTCTCTCCCTAACTCGAATTTTAGAGTGTAAACAGGGCTTTGACAAATTCAATTTGTCGACCTGAGAAAAGCACTTGGTGATGCAACTCGTATTGTCGAAAGAGATCGTCTCTCCAATGTAAACTATGAAAATAAAGATTGAATGAAACTTGAATTATGTTTTCTTGATTTTGAAATAACGTAATTTCTCTCTGTAATTCGAATTTTCACTCTCTGAAGCTGAAAGTTCGAATTACAGAGACTTTCTATAATTCGAATCTCTCTATAATTCGAACAAAAAATCCCCCCCTGGGAATTCGAATTAGGGAGAGTCAACTGTGTAATAAGTCAGAGAAGATGTTTCTTTCAACTCGCATTCGAAATCGATGAGAGAGAATCTAGTTTTGTCCAATCAAAATGCTTAAAAATTGCCCATAATGTAATAATGTAGAAACAAGTCTTAAAAGATGGCGTCCCATCCATACTGTGACATGTCACTGCAGTAATTCGAACAAAAGAGACTGAAAAATGAAACAAAAATAAATAAAATGAACCGTAAATTTCATTACCCTTTTATCAGAATTTTTTTTGTTGAGGGAAATTGGGTAGGTAATGCCGGTGTATACTTAATGTATACATTCCGAACACAGGACCCACATTGATAACAGTGTTTCCAACACTGAAGTGGCTATATCCTGTATAAATAATCGGAATAATAATAATAATAATAATAATATTTTATTTAAGAGGGAAGAAATAATATCAATGAATACACCTTTCCTGAATTAGTTTTCTTTGATGTACCGCTGCTATTTCTCAACTTTTTTAAACAAAATGGATGCGATTTTTGAAATCCTCACTTGAAGCTTGGTAAAATGTGAAACAGGTTTTTTAATTTTGTGCTAAATGACCTCTGCTTGAAACCGACGCTAATTAGTACAAGTCGAAATTTAAGAAGACTTTGACTCTAAATTTAATACCACACCCAAAACAGCATTAATTGGGGGTTTAAGTCAAAACATCAAAATTAAAAATTATAAAAGACATGTAATTAGGAAAGCGTGTATTTGTAACCTCCTTGATTTGTTAAATTCATTTAAAGAGCGGGAATATAATAGACAACTCTGGACACGTACATTAATAGTATTTCTGAATACTTTGTTGCATTTGTTTCTAACAATGATAGATTAAAGGAGGAGCACAAGTTGTCATCTACTGATTTTTTTTGATTTTTTTTTACGTGTGAATAAAAGAGCGCGCATATTTGTGGATTTTATCAATACCATTCCATTTATTTTTCAACGAGATTTTAGTCGGGGAATTAATTAACTCTTCTCTCTCAAACAGGCAGAAAAAGAAAAAATCTCAAAAGGAAAATTAAAAATTATCAATGCGCATGCTCAAAGCATTTTCTTTTTGAAACTTCTCGAGCAGAATGTGGCGTGAGATTAGTCCTTTTATCTTAAACATAAATTACACGACATACCTCTACACAAAAGAAAAAAAAGAATACCAAACTTAACAACTGTTGATTCACCATTTTTTTTTTATTATTTTCTCATTCGTATTTTAATTTTTCCGTTTAAACTTTTTTCTTTTACATCTAATATATATTCCTTCTTCACTGACTGTTTCAATAATTTATAACATATTAATATTGAAGAATGTAAATTAAGAAAAATTTATATGTGGGGACGAAATATTCAAAGTCATTAGTGTATAGGTAAAAAGAATGTAAAACACGCTATTCAAATTTTCTATTTTTGTCTAACCCAATGAATACTATTAACTTTTGCGTCGCTTAGTAGGTTTGACCACGCTGTGTCTCACGAATGCAACGCTGATAGTAGCCGCGCAAAGATAGCAAATCCAGGGCAGCCGTGAAAATTGCTGAGAAGGCATTTAGGATGAATATTGCATTGCGTTCTGATTTTTGGTTTGGCAATTAGTGATGGAACATTAAACATTAATTGTTGCGATAAAAAAATAGAGAATCTGAAACGACGCACCGTTATAAGTTCCCTGTACGTATGCGTGACATGATGTATCTGCACTAAGCAATCAACTAGCATCGTTTACAAACAATTTTTTAACCTCTACAGCCACTTATTTCGCAACAAAAATATGCTTAGTGACTGTTTTCGCTATGATTGGATAACAAACGGTTGTAACTTGTGTTTTTATTTAAACACCGTTATTGCAGGCAAGTTGTTTTTTTGGAAAAGGTTATTTAACCTAAATGGGTTTAATGCTGTAAGCGCATCGCTGCATATGCCTCTGTACAGTCCACTGACTGAGGGCGGTCCGTTATCGCTCAGTCAGGGCGCAATAATTCTCCAAATAATTTTTGTGTTATTTGTAACACAAAAATTATTATTTGGACGCATAGCTTTGGTGCCATGATATCTATTATTTTTTGTTACTTTTTGGATGATGGAGATAATGTGTTTCAGATGACTATCCCCATTAGTTGTTACCTACGGACGATTATGCCAGATGATGTGTTTATCAAAGGAGCTTTTCAAGTTTTGAAAGAAGATACACAGGATATCTAGCTCAAGGTCCTGCCTAATGTTTGTAGCTGAATTTTTAGAGTACCTTATTGTTACGAAATTCATTACAAATACACCTTTTTATATAATAATTTCAACTAAAAAAAAAATACTGAAAATATTTAACAACTGTATCTGATATTCAGATAAAAATAAAGTCGGTAAAAAATTTTGGTCGATACAAAATATTAATCACTAGATCAAAATTTGATCAATTTTTGCTGACTGTGTTTACCAAGACGACAGGAGTTTCCATGAAGAACGTAAAGGCTTAAACAATTCAATGGATATGAAAACTTAAATCTCAGAGGACCTACCTTGATTTGATTAGTTGTCGATTCCCCAGTTGTGTTTTGTTTATAGAACTCGTGTATATTATATTGTTAAAGATGAATCATTCCTTAAGTTCGGTAGGAATAGAAGCAAACTAAAAAGTTATTTTGTGTGTCGGTATTTACTATTTTTACTTTTACCATCTACTTGAACTTCGATGTTTATTCTGCCTCCAAAAATCAGAGAAATGTAAAATGTAAAATTATAGAAATATTCGAAATATAGAGATTCGAATTAGAGGGAGTCAACTCATTCTCGTCCCCAGCTCTTTGAGATAAACTCGAGTTTATCTCAAAGAGCTCTGGGGACGAGAATGGGAGTCAACTGTATCAGCAGTCACATTTCAAAAATTGCGGATAAGAGAGAAGTTCGATAAGTGGGGCTTTTTTTCGGTTTCATAGAGGTTCCACTTATCGAGCAATTCGGATATAGTGGAACATTCGATAAGTGGAACCATTTTTTTCGGTCCCGTGAAGGTTCCACTTATCGAGAAAAGAAAGTATTTCTGAATACTTCGTTGCATTTGTTTCTGACAATGATAGATTAGAAAAGAAGCACAAGTTGTCGTCTACTGTGAATAAAAGAGCGCGATTTTTTGTGGAATTTATCATTACGATTATTTTCTAGTAGAAATTATTCAGTGCTTTTACACTTTGCTGTAGAAATTTTATTCGTGATGTTTATTCTGCCTCCAAAAATCAGAGAAAATTGACTGGTTCCATCGCCTTTGAAAATCTCACCACGCTTGTCAAACAGCAGTTACTTAGTTTATTAGGCCATTAATGACCTGTATCGTTGCAACGACATCTTCGCTTTGCTTTTGGATTTTTTAACATCGAAACTTCAAATTTTCATTATTATTCATTATCATTCTCCTTTGTTCCTTTCAGTGTTTTTAACTTGTAATCTTGTAATACATGTGATAAAAAGAAGAGATTAAAACCTCGCTTTTAACAATTTTTATGTCAGAAAAATTGTAAGCTATTTTAAAAATCTGATAAAGTTAAATTGTTTTTGGTGGAAAAAATTCATTTTTTAAAGATTGATTTATTGTGTTTCAAATTATTACCGCGAATATTTAGAACCTATTTCGGAAACTTCCTGTGGTATTTGCGTAGGATTCATTATATTAGATTATTATCAATAGTGTGGGTATTTTATGTAAAGGGAAACTTTCATTTCAACTTAAGGACGGAACAAAAACAAAGTACAAAATTCTATTTTTATCGATATTTTGTTTCGCGGAACAAAATGCGGGTGCGGTTAGGGCCTTTTTTCACAAAACCTCTCTCTAAAGTTTAATTTGTTACTTGAAGCAAATGTGCGATAAAAAGCGCTAATGAGTGACAGGAAAATAACGGCAGAATGCTTTGGATATAATTTCACATTGTCATTCACATTAGTCACAGAATCTGTCGCTTATTTCATCTACTCCAGACAAAGAAGGTTGAATGGTTTGTTCTTGTTTGTCTTTTAAAAAATGAAAACTAATCAGGCAAGATATTTTAGAAAGGAGAGCAATTTTGCAATCTCGTTCCCAGGGCATTTTGCCTTGTTGATGAAGTTCGCCGGCCACTCCGTAATAACAGCTCAGAGGCCACAAGACCCTGAGGACAAGGTTGGCAATTTTGATCTAGGCGATAGTCGACTTTAGAGATAGATTTGGGATGAGGGAAAAGAAGCCCTGCGAAACGGCTATAATAAAGTATGGTAAATAACATTGTATTTTCTTTTTTCATCTAGTATTTTTTAGGCAGAAATTTTCGGTTTTTAAATTAAGAGTTACGAATCCTTTTGTCACATAAGAGTCCGCCACATAAATTAAAAATAGGCTCCAAAGGGCTGGACGAATGCTGCCCGAGGGTTGCTAAGCTCTGTCAAAGCAGGAGCTGGGTTTTGCTCTTTGTGAACATATGAAACAGAAATGGCGGACAATCAGGATGGAAGATTTCCTCCTCCTGCAAAAGGCTATCGTCCAAGATGTTTTTTTGATCTACAAATAAACAGAGTAGACGGTAAGTCAAAGATTTGTTGCATTTTAATATTTTATAGCATTAACCTTAGCTACCTCAACTGTGGCTATATCATGCATAGAAAGAAAAAAAAGCAGGGACCGTGTGCAAATGCAAATAAAGGTTCTTTGTTTTGTGAAAACCTTCTGGATATTAGGTACTAGCTAGCTAGCAACGATCTGACCAAATCCAAACCTGAAATATTGTCTTTAAATCTTGTATCACTGATCGACTTTCTGCAGCTAGGTTTTTTTGGCTGGAGGAATTGTTTTACATCCAGGTTTACTTTTAAATTATAATTGCTATGGTGGCAAATAAATATCCACTATATAACGTCATTACCACCACCCTGATATCGCCACCAGAGAAAGTGTGTGATCTACACCAACGCTTTGTCTATGGATTGTTCTTTTGGTATTCTCGGATCCGGGTTAACATGCTTGAAATTTTCTGATCATTTTTAACAAAAATGACCAACATATTTAAATTCAGCACCAAAATTTATGGAAACATGCAAATTTTCAAGTTTATACACTAAGTACAACTGCCTCTAATAGTAGCCAAACTTTCGATGTTTTGTGAAGAAATGACCACACAAATTAACTGCAGTGAAAATTTTTCACTACAGTTAGATATTATGGTCCAAACTCTTATAAAATTTAAAAACTTTAAATTACAATAAATCCTGTTCTAATAAACTTTTGGTATTCAAAATTTCCTATGTTATATACAGTATATAATTTTTGCTGATAAATCCAAATATGCCACTCATTTTTCTCAAAAGTTCCTTGTTTCCTTTTTCAAAATTTGATAATGTTAACCCGGATCCGAGAATAAACA
The DNA here is from genome assembly GCA_030067915.1 of Hydractinia echinata. Lineage (NCBI taxonomy): Eukaryota > Metazoa > Cnidaria > Hydrozoa > Anthoathecata > Hydractiniidae > Hydractinia > Hydractinia echinata. Next base: position 59,959 of record JASGCC010000102.1, on the reverse strand, counting down.
GATACAGAAAACATTTAAGTTCTTGATTCAACTCCATTAACGAGGGTGCCGACTTGCCGGAAATGCCGCAAAATCCACGGGGCTGTCGGCGACTTCCGGCGTTTTAAAAAAACTCAAAGTTTCGCCCGGAGAAACTTGAATCAACCAGAAACAACATTTTTTTAAAACATTTTTTTTACATGCATAATTTATTCTTTTAATGTCGAGCAGTGGTAGTGGATGTTAGACTTAAATCTCTGGTTATGACGGAGGGTTAGTAAACGAAATAAGAACGCGTATATTTACATTAACATAAATGTCTGTCTTCTGTGTATTAACGAAGTCCGTAGATACTTTACAGTACAGTTACCGCGCCATTATAGCGCATTATTTGCATATCGGCACAGAACGGCATGGTTAAGGTACCGAATACCAAACATAAACATAACCGTAGACTAATAGTCATATACTTAACAGTGGAAGTTCTGAAAAAACTGTTTTTTTATATCATTTATTCGATAAATATAGCTGTAATAATATCCCACAAATAATAAACTGAGAGTAAAACGACAAAATAGCACCTTCCTTCCTTCGCGACAAAATTTAAATGAGAACAATGAGCCTCGCGCGCATTTCATTTTGGGCGCAATTCGGGCGGTTTCACACGGGCCCAGGCTTTTCCGGGCGGTTACAGACGAGAACCTTGAAAAACCCCAGAAAAAACGCCCGCGGACGCCCTAACATATACGATAAGGATTGATTTGGCTATTTAGAGACAGTCCAAAACTGAAATAAATTTTAACACTTTATGTTTTGAGCCACCATAGAAGTGCCAGAAAACCTGTTTTTGTGAACCAGAAAGATAGAACTTTATGAATCTATAACAACTGAAGCAGTTCTGGCTGGAAAAAGGGTTTTACTTTTACGAAACTTTAGGAAAAGTAGGAAGTATACGCTAGCTACATTTTTGTAAAGCTTAGCTAGAAGCCCACTCATTTACTTTTTTCATTTATATCATGTTTCATCTTGCCATGCTGCATTTTATTAAAGCTAAACTTATAAATTTCAGTGTGGTGGCTGCAATGCTTATGTTCATAAAACTACATGACACTCAAAAGTGCCATGTAATTATCAATAGGTTATCATCATAGAGCTTGGTCTCATTAATTAGCCCATTTGACTGTGACATTTATGTTTTTCATGCCACAACAAATTAAACTGAGAAAATACAGAAAAAAATTTGAGTGCTGAATAAAGTGATCAAATTGTCTCCTTGCTGTCTTCTTACTTCTGTGTTAGGTATAAATTTCTATTTTTCTTTTCAGCGGAGAGAATCGTTTTTGAGTTATTTGCTGATATCTGCCCCAAAACATGTGAAAACTTTCGGGCGTTGTGCACAGGTAAAGATCTTATTAGTTGCCTCTCTTTTATTATTTCAAAAAACAATAGGTTTTATATCTTCTTTCCTAGTATACAATTATACATAACAATTTTAGGTGAAAAAGGAGAAGGCAAATCTACTCTTAAATCATTGCATTACAAGAACACGCCATTTCATCGCATTGTTGAAAATTTTATCATTCAAGGTGGAGATTTCAGTGCAGGTATGAATGCACTTTATTATTGATTAAGTGTAAAATCAAAATGGCTATTTGTAGGTCATAATATTTTTTAACTTTTAGACAGATTCAACTTCTGATATATAAACCGTTTATAAAAATGCCAGCACTGCATTATATGAGCTAAATCATTGTTACTAAACATTTTGCTTGACAGTGGAGTTTTTTTGTTTTTTTTTTTCAACTAGGTGATGGTACAGGAGGTGAATCTATATATGGTGGAACTTTCAAAGGTATATTTCCATCCTGTTGTTGTAACTTTTATGTGTGGTGGTGGAAAGTGTAGTGTTGAACTATTTAAAAACTTGATTTAGATGAAAATTTCACTCTCAAGCATGAGCGGCCATTCTTGTTGTCGATGGCAAATCGTGGAGCTAACACAAATGGATCTCAGTTCTTTATGTAAGTTTCAAAGTGTGTGTTGTTCTGCCAAGTTTATTATTATTGCTAATAATTGCTAAAAATATTGTGCTTTCTTTATCGTTCAACTGAATGTTTTTGTTGCAATATGACGTTTAAAGGTATTTTGGTTGTTTGTTTGGTTAGCAAACAAATACTGTATGACAATTTCATCAGGTGCCTTGCAGAATAATGATGATTAAATGAAGATATTACATGCTTTATGTTGTCAATGTTTTTCTCTACTGTAATTTCTGTATTGAACTTTGTGTAGTTCCAAATGATCGTTCACAATGAGCTATACTCCTCTGCTCCTCTGCTCCCCTGTTCTTATTTATTTCTTCACATGTAGAACTTTGGCACCAGCGCCTCATTTGGACAAGTAAGTTAACGTTACTTTGTAATTCGAAGACAGAGAAGAGTTGCAGTTTGCGCTTCATTTCGTTGTGCTTTTTTGTTGCCTTATTTCGAAATAAATAGTATGCTTTTAGTGATTTAACGCCATCGCCTTTCAGATCTGCGTTTATAGAAAGACTTTTAATCAAGCGCCTACACGTTTTTGATTTACCTAATATTTTTGAAACGATTCTGGGAACGATCCCTATAATAAAAAAAAACACCTGTTTTAAATTTTAGCTGCGTAAAAAAAAAAGATATATATAGTTATAATGGACTTTAAAATATTTTTTTTAAATGTCAATTACCCTCTTATTACTGAATTGTACCCTTCTGAACTTAATAACTCCCCATTTTTTGATGTGGCCTGTCTAAAACGTCAAAAAACTATTTACCGCCCGACGACGACGGGCGTTGAATTGATATATTGCAGTATCTTGTGGTATTACCTGCACGCTTTTTTTGTAAGCAACACAAGGCTCAAGTAACTTGTACCTAACAGCCGAACCTGAAGTTAATAAATAAAAAAGGGCAAAAAAGAGGGGTTATAATAACAGCAAGTTTATAAGACTTTCCTTGTTATATAAGTTTCATACGTTTCATAGTTACAAAAGTTTTCTTTTGACTGGCGCACTTGCCTAACGTGAATTCGGCTTTGCAAGTAGATAATCAACAATCAAGAAGTGATACGGAAACTAAAGCAACAGTTAAGCCTGTAAAATACGGAGTTTTAAGTAATATCGATCTTCAGTTCTTGTGTTATGAAAGAGCGTGTAATGTATGCTGAGCCTTACAGCTTTGTATAAGTGCGTAAAATAATTTATTCTTGTGTTTTCATTTTCGCTAGTGTCCACACAGTATTCGGCCATGTTCTTTCTGGTCAGGAGATTATCCGCGATGTCGAAAACCAAAAAGTAAACGACGACCACAAACCATACGCCGACATTCGTGTAAACCATTGTGGTGAACTGATAAAGAAGTCTAAGGTTGCCAGCAAAAAGCAGGGCACGAAAAAAGGTATTGTTTTGCTTCACCCTAGATGGTTTCCAAATGGTATCAAACTTAACAGACTTATAGTATGTCGTTAAAAGAACAAAATGGCAGCAATAAAGTTTTGCTTAGTTCAGCACATTTCCTGGGAAGCTTGAAATTTACCACAACTGCAACTATCTGCTTAAAATTAAAATTTTGTTAGTACTAGAACGAATTTTAACATTCTGTTTGAAGTTTCTGGTAGCCAAATAAAAGTTATTTGACATCTTTTCCGGGTTTTACATGATTTGCATAAAAAAGCCGAAAATTCGATCTTTTCTGATTTTTTGGTATATTTAGGGTTAAGCCGCTCATTAATCTTTGTGTTCTTTTAAATAGCCGCAAACATAGACATGAATTTTTATCATTTCGAATGTTTTCTATCAGACCGGAAGGTATATCAACATTGACTGAAAAAAACGAGCTAATGCGGAGTAGTGTCGTCATCGATGATAATCTTCAGGCATTAAAACAATGCCAAGTTAAGAAGTTTCTAATGTTTGTCAGACAGGCAGTTTAAATTCGTTTAGGCCAAGAAATTTGAACTATTAATTTCATTAAAAGGTCTCTAGCACAATTCGGCATTCCTAAATTCCCTTCCCTAAATTTTTTTGTTTTTACTGAACTTTTTTGATGGTGAATAGAATTGTAAATGTTTTTTTTTCTAGCTACGAAAAAGAAACATTCTTCTAGTGATTCGTCAAGCTCGTCCAGTAGCGAAGACGAAAAAGAGAAAAAAGAAAAGAAGAAAAAGAAGAAGAAATCAAGCAAGGACAAACAACAGGAAGAGCAAGTCAAAGAAACAGAACAAACGTAAGTTGTTTTGTTGTGATCAGGGGGGAAGAAATTTCGCTGAATAAAACAACAAATTACTTAATTTAGCGGATAAAAAAATTGCAATTTATGAAGCAAATTATAATGAACTAAGTTGACTTAACTGAACTGTGTTGTTGTTCAATTCATCATAAAACGATTGTTTATTTAATTCGAACGGTTCCGTTATGTTATTGCGTTTAATTTGTTTGGTATTCACGCGCATGCTCGTTACTGACCATATATTTGAATAATAATTATAACAGGGAGAATAATACTGACGCTGCAGAAGATCTAAACTTTATTCCTACGGTGCCAAATTCGTTTTTGATGCGACGTAGCAAAACACCCAGTCCCATCAGAGAAAGACGGATAAAGGAAGGGTAGGAAGATTCTTGTCGTCGTCATGTAAACGTCATTTTGTCGTCACGCAAATGTTGCATCGTTATTTTATAAGCATAATATCGTTATCGTTATTTTAAAAGCATAAAGAATTTTCTGAGACTTTTTTTGTGTTTTACATTTATCATTTAATTATGCCTAGTCTTCTGATTTTGTTTTTAAAAAAAATAAAATCTCGAATCTTTATACCTTAAAAATAAACAACAACAAAAGTCCATATGACGGAAGCTGTCTTAGCAGGAAAAAAAAGTTTTCTTCATGCATTTATTTACTAAAAGTAGTTTTAGATAAAAATTAAAATCATATACAGACAAATATTAAGTAGTCTTAAACTATCCTGAGCTATAGCCAGTTTGTTTATTTTTAAAAAAAGGAGTGTATTAGTTTTGTTATCATTTTCCTGATTTTTTTTATCTGCTATGCCTAAATGGCTTACACCAGAGATAAAAACTTTCTTACTTATTTCATTTGAATGGTAAATTTTTACTAAGGTAACGTTTATCTCTCCTCTGTGAACCGGTCCTTCTAAATATATATTCTTTACTATTCATGAAATGTGTTTAGAACACAAGGAAGAAACAGGAACAAACCTGCCCCGATGAGGAACAGAGTGAATATGGTAAGACTGTTTCGATGACGAAAAAGATTTGTCTAGCTGCTTTATTATATATCGATTTCATAACCACTTGTTTTTTTGTAGGTGTCAAAATCTGGGAAAAAGTTAAGAGGCCGTGGTGTGATGGTAAGCCTTAAAAGCTTGATCCATACAATACCAATAAAATCGTGAGCTTATCAACCATTCATGTATTGAAAATATATATATATACGACACGTCTTTTTGTCTTTTTAGCGTTATCGTACGCCAACGCCCGAATCGTCGGAAAATGAAGAAGAGTCAGAAGAAACTAATCAGAATCACTTAGCAAGAAACACCGATAAGGATAATGAAGAACGCGACAAAGAAGACGCAATTAAAAAAACAGATAATGGAACTAAAGCAAGGAAAAGTCGTTCAAGATCCCGCTCCGGAAACCGTCGTCGCTCTAGATCGCGCGATAGACGCCGCTCGAGATCAAAATCACGTGATCGAAAAAGATCTCGTTCGCATGGCAAAGGACGGTCCAGAAGTCGGTCTCCGAGAAGACGCCGCTCTCGTTCTCGATCCCGTGGCCACAGACGTTCCAGATCCCGTGAACGAAGACGTTCAAGAAGTAGATCTCGAAGTCGTAGGTCAAGGTCTAGAGATCGAAGACGTAGATCAAGGTCTGGAAACAGATACCGCAGAAGTCCAAGGCGACGTTCAAGATCCAATGATCGATCCTACAGAAGGCGATCTCCTCGTCGCTCTTCAAGAGAACGAGCCGGGAAATTTGACCGACATCGCTCTAAAAGTGGTAGTGGTTCGGACTCCTCACTTGAGCGTAAAGGGAGGGAGAACAAGGAGAAAATCGAAAATCAAAACGTTGCAGAGCCCGATAACAGTGGTGCCAGTACTCTGCAAAAACAGATTGAACAGGCAAAGCAATTTGCAGAACAAGCTGTTTTGAAAAGCCAACCTTCGGACAAGGATACCGTTTTTAAAACTTTTGAAAAGCCATCTGTTAACGACACTCAACCTATTACATATAACCATTTAAGTGAGAACCGAAACCAACCAAACAATTTCCAAGAAGTATTTGACAACAGTGCGCAACCAATAGACTTTCAAACATACCCTTCTTATAACCAAAACTCCGTTGTTGAGAACCAAAGTTTCATTCAATCGACAGATAATCAGGACCGAATAATGGATGAACCAATGGCGTTGGGTTCTCCAGTAAATGATGGCGCCACTGACTTAATACGAATAGATGACATCCCTTTACCAGATCCTGACAGTGCTGCTCCACCCGAAGATACTGCGCAAAAACAACCCTCTCCTCCGCCTCTGCCATCTGATGGGCAACCTGAAAACGAGGAAAAGCCAAGCACCTTTCTTACCGGAATGTCTGCAGATGCAAATCAACCTGGAATTTATGGGGATGATTTTATTGCAACTAGCATCGAAGAAGAGCACATTACAGATAATCTGCGAACTGAATCTAAGCAGACAAGCAATACGAAGGAGAGCAAACACGACGATACGGGGAAATATCAAAGAGACGACGATATTTATGCAGATCTGCTGTTAAATACAGAAAGGGTTGCTGGAGAGCAAAAATCCCCTAGGAAGAGTGTAAATAAAACAGGCCCTACTGAGGAGAGTATCGAAAAGAAAAATTCAGATGTCCACGAAATTGATGATGAGCCGGACGATGCAGTAGATCGTAAGAAGAAAAAGAAGAAGAAGAAATCGATTAGGGAGTTTTCAGAAGATGATACTAGTGACAATAAATCTAAATCTCGACATAAGGATCGCCGTCACAAGAAGAAGCGCCGTCATCGATACAGCGAAAGTGCGTCCGGTGTTAGTTCTAGCGAAGGTGACGAGGAGGAGTCAGACGACAGCATGGTGGAAGCTGATCGAGACCGTTCAAAGAAGCAGAAGAAGAAACATAAGCACCGAAAACGTGAATCTAGTAGCGACCTATCCGAAGATGACAGGAAGAAGCGAAAAAAGAAGCATAAGCATAAGGATTCCGATTACGACGACGAAGAAAGCAGTTCCGAGAAGAAAAGTCGGCGAAAAAGTAAGCGCAAGCGAAGGAGTACTTCGCATGGTTCGAGCGAATTTTCTGAGGGAGAGTATTCGTCTGATGAAATTAAAGCAAAAGCAAAGAAGAAGAAGGATCGAAAGAAACATAAAAAGAAGTTGGCGGCGTAGAGACATGTCTCTTCTCGTAGGACTGATGTATAATTTCTTAAGTTCTTTCACACCATCCTCCACCCGCTAATTGTTCTGGTGGGTTGGGTGCGCGATTTGGTTTGTTTTTATAAATCTAGTAGCAATTATATGAAAAATTCATCTGGTGGCAAAAAATACTAATTTTGCGATATTTAAGTTTTCTGACTTATTTTCAAACTATTTCCAGTAGGACACCAAAAAAATTTCTGGGGGGTAATTTGAAGCTCGAAGAGCATCTTTTTTAATGCAACACGTGTAGATTTATTTTTAGAAAAATTTAGCAGTGCAAACATGGTTTTTTTTATTTGCGGTGCAGGCTAACAAGATTGGTTATAATCTAATGTACCGCTGAGATTTTAAATACGTATCGCGAGTTACGCACCAGCGAGTTATGCAACAGCGAGTTAAGTAGACCAAAATTTTGAACGCATAAATTAATTCGTGAGAGGGGTCAAAACTGCCTTTTTAACGTCATTTTAATTTTTCAAAAGAATATGTGTATTTGACAGTGTATTTTAAGTTTGCATTTTAAGTAAAAAAAAAGGGAAAATAGAGAAATGTTCGAAAAGTTTTGATAACGTCCTATCCAAAACCAAAACAACGACAGAGGCTTGGGCGTCGTCGTTGAGGAGCGAACTCCGTAACCACTAGACTACGTTCCACCTCTCCAATTAAAAAATCCAATTGTTATTCATTTTAATTTCGCGATTCGTGATCAACTGATCTTTGACCCCAAACCCCATTTTTCGCGACATTTAAATCTGTTCTGAAATTGTTTAAAATACTTTTTAGGTAAAATTTCTTTTGATATACGTGATCCGAATTATAGCCTACCCACTTGCTTTCTTGTTTAATACTTCCAAAAAACTTATCTCAAAACACTCGTATAACATAAGCGAAACTGTTGCTTCTGTTTGTTGCACTGAATATCTGTTCGTTGAACTTGATAATTAAGTGGAAAATCAAAACAACAACAGGAAGATTGCGGAAACTATGAGCAGTTAGACACTCGAACGCTAATACCGGTAAGAAATGGAGTCACTTGACAGGGTTCCCACAGACCCTGGAAAACCTGGAAAACCTTGAAAATATCCCACCTTTTGAAAAACTCAGGGAAAACCTGGAAACACACCTGGAAAAAATTTTGACCCAGGGAAAATATATGGCATTTGCAAGAGACTCAGGAAAAAAAAAATTTGGTAGCAGGTTGAACTGAAGTTGTGTTACTATTATTTCATTGTTAGCTTTTCGGCATGATTAATGGTAGCCATAGTGTTCAATCAAACAGATTTATGTAACTTTTAATTTTGTTTATATAGATACAGCGTCTCTTTTCTTCCAAAGTGTTAAAAAGGCTTCTGGCGACACTCTTTATAATATAAACAAATTGTTAATGTAGTTTTTTATTCTGCAGCTTGCATGTGATTTTAAAAAGTGATAAAAGAGGAGGAAAGTTTGTATATAAAAACGACTAAACCACTGGCTGTTTCTATTTTGTTTGTTTTTGTGTTGGACTGATTTTGTCTTCTGGATAGATCTTTAGTTTTTGTTTGACTGTAACCCATTTCGTTTTGTTTTATTTTGCACTGAAGTCAAACTTCTCAAAGATACGTTTTTAACCAGCATCATTTACCTTATTAGATGGGCCTGGCTACCCACTAACCTGTCTTAAGTCAATGTTTCACTTTCCGGGCTTGAAACTGTTCTGCAGTAGTTAACTTCAGACTAATATCAAGCCCAGAAAGTGGAACATTGTCTTGAAATGAGTTAAATGGAATAACAGTTTCTGTCAGTTAGCAGTGTTCAGAAGTACATAAATCTTCTTTTGCTGAAGTTTACATAAACACCTGTATTCAAATGCTGGATAATATACACCCAAATGTTTCAATTTCAGTTTCAATTTCTCCCACTGTCTAATATTTATGTTTCTATTTAATGACCCTAGTTTTTTAGACGCTATTCAGTAATATCTAATGCCTGCTGTTTTTTACTTGGGGAACCAGGAATTGAATTTAGTATGCTTAATGTTTATAACCTTGGAGACCCAGGGAGAACAATATGTTTTTTTATGTGACCCAGGGAAAATAATATACTTTTCAAGGGTTATGTCCAGGGAATTTTATATGCTTTTCTTGAAAACTCAGGGAAAATTTTTAGAAAATTTCTGTGGGAACCCTGCTTGAGATCTCTTCTAATTTTTAACTTTTTAATTGCTGTACATTGTAATATATAGGTTGTATATTAGAAAGATTTTTAATTTCAATCTGATGATGTTTACATCACAGAAGATTGGTTTCTTTTTTGGAGGTTTCTTAAATAAATTTATCAGGTTTTTACAAAACAAGGACGGGGTCATCTACGATGGAGAGAGTAATAATTTTTCTTAATGCGCATGTGCAGATTGCAGTAAACCCGCGAAAGCAAACTTTAACTTTTGATTGTGGATAAAGCTTGTACGACAGAAGAAACCCCTAGAAGCTGAACCCATTGGATGCTATGACACAAACTGCTAATGTCAAGTTCAGGTAAGCAAACAATCTTGAATTCGTCTTGAGTTCGTCTGAATTAGTTGAAAGATGTACCCCAGCATTCTTAAACTTCAAACTTTGTTGGTAAAAACAGAAAATGCTTCATTAATGTTAGCCTAGTTAGGCTTTCTTTGAGGATATTAAAATGGGTTTCTCTCATACGAAAGCTCAGTTGAAAACGAATATGTCAGAGCAAACCCCCTAAATTCTAATCTATCAATAGACACAAAATCATTTCTCGGAACAAACCCCTGAATACATTTAACCAATAAGCTTAATGCTAGCGTGGCCACATCGTACCCTCTTAAATGATAGGGTGAGTGCGACCATTCTCGCTCAAACAGAAGAAAATATTTCCCACTAATGATCACGTGAACAGAACCAATCGAAAAGCGCGATTAGTATTGTGACCGCAGAAAATTCGTTTCCGATCCAGCGTAATTTTTCTCACCTTAGCTATTCCGACTTCCTGGTGGTAAGAAAAATTATGCTGCATCTCTTGGCTAGATTGATGCATTTCAGTGAACATAAACCTTAAAAACTACCGTCTGGAAATATCATTATTTTCTTGACAACATAAACTTTCAGTTTTGGAGACCATAACTCTACACTTTTCGCACCATAACCACTCGAATTGACCAACACGATTTCCAGCTGCGATGTTACAATTTTCAGCACCGGTGTTATTTTTCAAAGCTTTCAAAACTGCAGGTACTTCATATTGACTGCGTAATGGTTCGAACATGAAAGGAGATAAACCAAATTCTTCATCTTCATCAATTTAACATCTCTTGTATCAGAAGAGGAGATTGACATGACTACTTTAAGATACATTTGTGTGAAAGTTACGGTGGCCGACAAGGGCAACATATCCTCTCCCCGAAATACGACGCATCTTTCTCGAAATACGACGCATCTTCCCTGAAATATGTACTATCTTTTCCGAAATACGACACATCTTTCCCGAAATATGTCACATCTTCCCCGAAATACGACATATCTTTTCTGAAATACGACATATCTTTTCCGAAATACGACATATCTTTTCTGAAATACGACATATCTTTTCTGAAATACGACATATCTTTTCTGAAAAATATGTCACATTTTGTGTGCTCGCTCGTATCTTTCAGGGAAATGATACATAACATCTGGTCGGCCAGACACTACTGAAAATCCCGGTTTGCGGATAAGATGCGAGTTCCAGTATTCTCGGACTTCGTCTAAGTAGTTTTGTATTACTTTAACGAAGCAATAGCGGGCACACGCCAGTTGATAGACATTATCAGGATTATAACTGCCATGTTCAACCATTTCTTTAAAAAATCCCATAAGATTTGAATTTAAGTTTGAATACTGACGTCTAACTAAACTTCTTTCGTAAGTAACTGCCGCGCGGATCGAGTTGGCGTAGTTTTAACATTACCGCATCACGGGGCACGCTGAGGCCATGAAACATTCTTAATCTGCACCACAAAGAACGATATCCACTCTTTCTAGAGCTTGTCTGTAACTCAAGACAAGCATTTTCTATTTGCTGATCAACATTTGATGTTAAAGTTAATTTACGTTTTAAATTGTAGGACTGTAACCTAGAGTTTAAGTGTGCGCAACGACATATCAATATTGCAGAGTCGAATGAAATCCAAAATAGTACGATACGAATATCCCTTACGAATATAATGGAATTTGCTAATATGAATATTTTAACAAAACAAAATATGAATACAATATAATATAAATAAAATACAATATAATAAAAACTTTACAGACAAAAAAGTGTAAAATGAAAGCTCAGAACTAGCCCGCGCTAAACTGGAAATTGGACAAAAATTACGGAAACGAAAATTCAAAATGGCGCATGTTTTAAAAACGTCATATATTTACGAAGAAGATGTTACTTATTTTTCAGAAAAGATGTGTCGTATTTCGGAAAAGATATGTCGTATTTCGGGAAAGCTGTGCCGTATTTGGGGAAAGATATGTCGTATTTCGGGAAAGATGTGCCGTATTTCGAGGAAGATACTACGTATTTCGGGGAAGATACGTTGTATTTCGGGGAAGATGTGTCGCATTTCGGGGTAGATGTTTAGCCCTTGTCGGCCACCGTAGAAAGTACCGTACCAAATGTTTGTTGTCACAAATGACGTTAAAAAATATTAGTGTCCAGACTACTTATTGTGGCAAAATACTACAAGTGAAAGTAAAATTAAGTTGAGATAAAAATTCAGGACTTTTACAAAAAATTTTAGCTGAAATTTTTTTAAAGCTGTTACATAGACATATAATAACCAGATTTTACAATTTTTGAAAAATGGTTGGACTTTTCTTTTTATGTCATGGCGAAGAAGAGTTTAATAAACGCGTTTGTTTTTATGGCCTACCGACCTTGTAGTACTTAGGGTATTTTTTGTCTCTAAAATAATATCCATTGTACGTCTTTTTGTTTGTAACAGTGTTAAATACGTACGAAATCTGGATGGAAAAAGTGAGAAATGCGATATAGTTTTCTCGACTTTGCTCTGACGGGCAAACTTCCCGTTGATTTTCCACGGGCTGATAACTAGTTATTATATAATTGGAGCGCAACGAAAATGAGAGACAATGTGTCCGGAACGAGTTTGAATTCCAACTATTATTTTGGCAACGAAATCTAAGTAACAATGACTTCACATGGCTGGTAACATACGCAGTCATAAACTCCATCACAGTACATTGCAGCAACATCGTCTCTCAGATTTATTTTTTTCCTTTAGAGAAGCAATTGCTATACTTTTAAATAACTCGTCTATGTTAAAGTTGTGCAAAGCTGATGTTTCGAAATACCCTGCGGCTTTAATAGTTTCCGACATGACTTCACCAGCAAACTTTGATATAAGTTTAAGTCCATACTGTTGCAGTTTTCCTGTAACGTCTTTATCATCTCTCAATTCAATTTTATTGCACACTAAAAAAACCGGTGCGTATGGGCAGTAGCTTCTAATCTCACATATCCAATGTTGATATGCTCGCAACAAACTGGCAGGATACTCCACAGAACAGCAAATAACAAAGACGTTCGTTTCTGTGTAGTCAATAACGCGCTCGTGCCACGTCTTTTGCCCAAGATCGCAAATTTCTAAGTTTACTTTTGATTTACCAAGGTCTATAGTAATAACTTGTGATTTTTTGAAGATTGCATCAGTGTGATAACGTGGCATGGCTTTCTGAATATAACATGCAATCAAGGAAGTTACACCCGTGCCTTTCTCACCGACAAACACAACTTTTTTGTCAAATGTTGATACTATTTCTTTATTCTTCACCATCTTTAACTGTCAGCTTTCACTTTGGGTTTTTACCACTGTTCTATTTTCGTTGTCTAATCGTTTAAAGTTAATACAATTTACGTAATGGTTAATTTCTTGATATAATCTGAGGTGTAATTACAAGTTCAAACAATGTTAAAGTAGTCATTCAAATTCATAATTATTGATCGCAATTGGCTGTGAAAATAACGTGCATTACATCCCAATTCTCGAGCGAGTGATCTAATTATTTCAAAACGCGTTGTAATTAATTCTTTCTCGTGCGCAACTATATATTACAATGTATTATTGTTGAAGGTTTATCATTTCATAAACATAGTGAAGTAGGCGATAGTTTAGTTCTAGAAACCTTTAACAATAATATGACTGCTAAACAGACAAACCAAAATAATATACCCCAATACTTCAATATATATTAGGTGTACAATATCTTCTATGAAAAAGTTTAATAATAACATTGTGTACATTCCCTCGTACTTTTTTTCCTATTCGATCTTTGCACGCAGAATAACTTTTAGAACAATATGTTTCCTCACTTTTAACATGGAACGAACAGCATCTCGATTGCGCGCCGATTAAAAAGGGCTTGAAGGAAAAGGAGGGACTGATCAGGACGGAGGGAAGATTAAAGAACTCGACTTTTGCGAAATCTAGTTTATTATTCACTTGAGGAAATCCAGGGTATTTTTCTCCTACAGCGAATTTGTGAGTAAAAGCGAAACTTACGTATATTAATTGCTAAGCATCAAAGCTGAGCGAAGTATCGTCTGTGGTGGGCAGGTGGGGTGAAGGATGGGGTGTAACGGGATTAGGAATAAAGCACTGTTTTATTCATCTATTTAAACACCCTAGAATCCTCGTGGTTATTCGGGCAATAATTCTTACGATGAAAATGAGACCAATACGAGACGCACATTTACAATGGTGACACACCCAATTCTGTTGTTAAATTTACACTTAGAAGGTGTGCTAAGCGCTCCACTGTGGTATCCCGCTTGGTCACCCAACTTTAAAGAAGAGGCGAACTGCCCACGCATGGCTGTTAAAGAAAAGTTCATGATGACAGTGTTGATATTGAGGACTACAACAAAAAAACACCTAGCTGTAAGATAATTACTATTTACAGTTTAAGAGTGCCTGATAACTTGATGTATACAACATTAACGCAATGTTTTTTCGGCGAGTTTACAATAAATTTTTTTTACATTCTTGCCATAAGTTTCTTATAAATTTTAAAATAACCGTGGGATGTTTGAAACTGTGTTTTTTGATTCTTATCAGTGGCGGATTTAGGGTATGTCAAGCTAGTCGGGTAGACGTACTTAATTTTCGTCAAAAGCCTTGTTGTTGCAATTTCAAAAAAGCATTTCGCTTATAAGCACAAAAATCTTCCAGGGTGGCTTTCGTAATATGCTCTGAGTTGAATTTCTATAGAATTTCTACACATAATACACACATGCATGTATTATATAGTTGAGCGCATATTCATCAATGATATGGCGGAATACGTAAGAAGCTGCTTAATTATCCTGCGAGTAACTTCGCATGTTGTTTTATTAGGGGGCACAAAATTCACTTATTTGCTTTAATTCACTGTAAAAATTGTAGCGTATACCCCCTAATTTAATCTCGCTGTACTTCGACTTACTTGTTGTATTAGGGGGTGAAAAATATAAATAATGGTAACATGTGACCGTACAAAGCATAAGTCAACCCCCGTAATTTTAACACAAGTAAGTCGAATAAGGCGAGAATATTCATTAAGGGGTAGTGGCTTGTGAAACACCGTTAAAAACCGTTAAAAACAAAAACAAATGATGCTTTACTTCGTCGCACAATAGTTTTTCGCAACAAAAATAAAATAATAAACAACATATTTACTTTTGAAGATTTGTTATCAAGGTCATAAAACAGCAAAGAAACAAGAACTTGACAAAAATTGTACAACTACCCCCTGATAAATTTATTGCGACTGACTTATGAAGAGATTTCCATGCTGAACTGATAGTGTGGGGGCAACTGTAACCCCGCTGGAAATTTTTGTTAGAAGCAATATTTTGTGTTTTTCTGATATATTATTGTATAAATATTCAAAATTAACTTAATGCCAATTTTTATTTTCACTTTTGTGTATTTTACAGACCAGACGGATATAACAGGTATAAATCGCCTAATTGTATATACACTAGTCGTTAGCCCGTGGAAAAATCCACGGGTTCGCCCGTCGCAGCTAAGCTACCATTTTGCGTGACAGACAGACAGACAGACGGACAGACGGACAGACGTATACGGGCATTATAATATAGATTATTACTATATGTGTGTATTACATGAGGATTTAGCCACTTGTTGGTATCATTAAATGTAATTTGACTGTGCTGCACATGTTGTTAAAAGTTTAACCCATGATATGAGCCGGTCAGTAAATTACTAAAATTCGCAACTTTCAGTGCTTCTAACTCGTTTTCACTTGCTGAATTAAAAACCTTCCAACAGTGTATCTTAGATTTCCCATTTGCCATTGCATAAAATCCTAAAAGAGCTGAAGTATGCTTCTCTCCAACGGCTTCAAACGCAGCAGATACTAATATCTCTTACTTTTTCTCCTCTACCAGTGCGAAAAACTGTGTGGGGACAAAGCTCTGGGAAGTGGTAAATGAGCAGCAAGAAAACATCGGTATCTGGAGATGATATATACTATTCATTAAACGGATTTTGTGTCGATAGTTGCAATGCCACCAAGATCATCAATGTGTCTGCTTCCTCTTGCGAAAGAGCAGGTATATTATGGAGTAAAAAGTTGTTATTAGATATGCAGTGAGTGTCATATATGCCTCGTTCGTTACCATATCTGTCAATACCAAACAACTTGTCAAACTCCAGAACAGCCATATTCATATCAGGAGTTACTAAAAAAAACTTTCTAGTGCCTCTTCATTGCTGGTAAGACCTCTTATTCCACCTAATACTTTCATAGCACGATTTCCATGCTCTATCCTGTGATCTGTTCCTATGGCACAGAAGGGTACGTCAGTCTTATTAATGCAAAAGTTCCCTTGAGCTAAAAATCTCCAAACGTCTGGTTCTTTTTCTTTCAATGCATACATTTCTGCTGGTGCCATTCGTGCGTAATGCTGTTGATCATGCACAAAGAAGTATTTGACTAATAGGTGAAGAAAAGCCAGATGGATCAGTAATAAACACTCAAACATTGTCATCCATCACCAGCTTATCTTTTACCACAACTACATCTTCCATAACCTTGTCTACTGCGTCATCTTTTTACCCACCAAAATCTTTAACAATCATATCTATTTCTTGCTTTAGGTTCTTCTTGTGGTATTCCGAAGAGACATAGACATCCGACATGCTCACATAGACATCCGACATGCTCCGCCGTTGTTCGGTAGAATAGCGCGCACGCATGCGACCTTGTTAGTTTAGAAAAGATGGAGTCTTACAGTACACACGCGTTTTGATTTTCCCAAGATTTCCATACTTAATTGGGATATTACAACTGGCGCTGCGAGTATCAAAGATACCTACGTTGATTATACAGTTTTTATTCAAGTGTTTACAAGTGTTTACAAGTGTTCAAGTGTTTAAAATGGCGAACATATTAGGAATTTCTGCACCCACGTGTTTCAATGCGAAAGGTGATCCAAACAGCCTTGGTTCTCGATGGACAAAGTGGGTATACGGTTTCAAGACAGCAGGCGTAACAGATGATAATCAAATGAGAGCATTACTACTACATTGCTCGGGGGAAAGTGTGCAAGAAGTTTTCGACACCCTTCCAAACACTGGGGAAAGTTTTGATGAGGCACTTGTTGCACTTGATGCATATTTTAAACCCAAGCAAAACAAACATTTCGAAAGACACGTGTTTCGTACATGCGCCCAAAAAGACGACGAAAACATTGAGACTTACGTCACTAAGTTGCGTTCGTTAGCAAAAACATGTGAATTCCACAACAAGGACGAAGAGATCGTGGATCAAGTCATTGAAAAATGTCGTTCGGCAAAATTACGCAAGCGATTCCTGCGGGAACCAGAACTCAATCTGGACAAGTTACTAGGCATCGCCCAAGCCATTGAGATCGCCGATCGACATGCTAAACAATATGAGGAAGCAAAATCGCCGGCAGCCGGAAAGACTTACTCGGACGACGATGAAGAACTGAACAAACTCGACTTCCGTAAAATGAAAATGCGAAAGTCGGGAATCAGTCGTCCGCCCTCAACTACCGCCCACGCCGGACCAAGCCGCCAACAACAAACACCAATGTCCCGAGTATGCTACCGTTGCGGCAGCAGTTCCCATATGGCAAACAAATGCGAGGCCACCAGAGGAAAAACCTGCAACAAATGTGGAATTGTTGGTCATTTTGCAAAAGTTTGCCAATCCAAAGCTACTGTCAGATACGTCGAGACTGACCAGAGGCCTGCGGCTGTGAGATACGTAACCGCATCAGAGTCATTCTCCAGCTCAGATGATGAATACTCCTTTGCTATCCAGAAACGTGATCAGAAACCATTAATACCTATCACAATAGGCCAGATTATTGTGAAATTCTTGATCGACAGTGGCAGTACTGTAACCATAGTTAGTGAATCGCAACTGAAAGCCATACAACCACCACCTCAACTCAGACCATATACAAAGAAGGTGTTCTGCTATAATTCTCCTGAGCCATTAGATGTGAAAGGCTGTTTCGACATCACCCTCAAGTCCCGGCAATACTCCACCCGTACCACTGTGTTGGTGATGGAAACCCAAGACGTTCCTATCCTAAGCCGTGAAGCTGCGATCGCCCTAAACCTACTGAGAATCGGCCCGCCGAAAGAAGAACCCCACGAGAAAATCAATGCTATCGCCGACGCAAGTGGTGAACGTCAGACACGTCTGCAAGGCCTCATTGACAAATACTCCGACAGATTCGAAGGACTAGGCCAACTGAAAGACGTAAAAGTCAAGATACAAATTGATGAAACCGTGACACCTGCTGCGCAACCACCTCGCAGGTTACCAATTCTTTTACAGCAGGAAGTTGATGAAGAGATCAAGAGATTGTTGCAACTGGGTGTCCTTGAAAAAGTGGCCACACCACCAGCATGGGTCAGTCCACTTAAAGTTGTCCGAAAGCCTTCTGGTGACTTACGCCTGTGTGTTGATATGCGCAAGGCGAATACAGCAATCATCAGAGAACCGTACCAGATCCCCACCCTTGAAGAATTTCGGCATGAATTCAACAACTGCAAGATATTCTGCCATCTAGACCTCAACCAAGGATACCACCAAGTTACATTAGATGAGGAATCCAGAGATCTCACTGCTTTTGCTGCTAGAGATGGCATATTACGCTATACACGACTCATCTATGGAATCAGTGCCGCAACCGAAATCTACCAGCGCGAGATCGAGCGGGTGCTACAAGGAATGCACAGAGTGCGTAATGTGTCTGACGACATTATCATAGGTGCTGAAGATAAAGACGAAATGTTCAACAGGCTCGAGGAAGTATTCAAGCGCCTCAGAGAACATAATCTCACCATCAACTTAAAGAAATGTAAGTTCTTCAGGAACGAACTCACGTATATGGGGCATGTCATATCTGCAAGTGGCTTGTCCCCCGACCCAGTCAAACTAGAGACTATAAACTCCTTAAAGCAGCCAACAAATCCAAAGGAAGTACGCTCATTCCTTGGAATGGTCACATACTGTGCTAGTTTCATACCAAATCTAGCTACCATTACAGAACCCCTTCGAGAATTGACCAAGAAAGATACCAAATGGAAATGGAAAACAGAGCATAAAATAGCATTCAACACCCTCAAGCGTCTACTCATATCCGCCGACACACTAGCACATTTCAATCCACACGCAGAAACCCACGTCATAGCTGATGCATCACCAACGGGATTAGGCGCACTGATAACTCAAAGGCAACCTGATGGAACATTGAGGCCGGTTAGTTACGCGAGTCGCTCACTTACACCAGTGGAGAAACGATATAGCCAAATCGAAAGGGAGTGTCTGGGAATCTACTTCGCAATCCATCGTTTCAAGATATATCTCTACGGCATGAAGTTCACTGTCTCTACGGACCATAAACCGCTAGTGCCCCTCTTCCGCGTTAATGCTAAACCACCGCCCTGTATCGAAAGATGGATGATGTACCTAACACCATTTTCATTTGACGTTCAATACCAACCAGGCGACGACAACGCATCGGATTTCCTATCACGTTCAAATCCATTACCCCATGACCATAAGGACGACAGCAGAGCCGAGTCCTACGTTTACGCTATGCTAGAAAGCACTCTACCAGTTGCAATCTCCAAGTCCGAATTTAAAATAGCTTCGAAAGAGGACAAACGACTTACTGAATTAAAAGATTGCATCATCACCGGTTCGTTCAAAGGCAAATTCAAGCAAGCCGCTCCATGGAAACCACACCTGTCCATCAAAGATGAAGTCGTCATGTTCAAAGACCGAGTGGTCGTCCCTAAAAAGCTGCGTACCAGAGTTCTTCAGTTAGCACACGAGGGACACCAAGGTATTGTTCGCACAAAACAACGACTTCGCTCCAAAGTTTGGTGGCCAAGCATGTCCAAGGAAGCTAAGGAATTCGTTAACACATGCCATTCCTGTCAAGTCACTGAACCCCTGATACCCCATACACCATTGGAGATGACAACAATACCTCGAAAACCTTGGTTGCTGCTCGGATGCGATTTATGCGGTCCATTCCCGAAAGGCGAAAATCTACTGGTATGCATCGACTATTACAGCAGATATCCTGAGGTGGAAATCCTACACAAAGTTGATACACACGCCATTGCAAAGAAACTCAGGAAGATGTTTTGCCGTTACGGATCCCCAGAAGAAATGGTCACAGACAATGGGCCGCAGTTCATAAGTGCAGGCTTCAAACGTCTGATGACCGAGTTCAACATCAAACACCGTAAAGTCGCTCCATACCACCCACAAGCAAATAGTGAGGTGGAGCGTTTTAACCGGACACTGAAGAAATGCATCCAAACCGCCGTAGCTGACGATATCGATTGGCAAATCGCATTGGAGAACTTTTTATTGTCCTACCGTTCCACACCCCATGCCACAACAGGTGTGGCGCCTGCTGAGCTCTTATTCGGCCGTCCCATCCGAGATAAGATCCCTACAAATGATACATCACATCCCGATTCGACGCGAGTGGAGAAGCGAGATGCCAACCGCAAGGCAAAGATCAAAAGCCAAGCTGATAAGAAAAATCGTGCCAAGCCACACAGCATCAAAGTAGGAGACCTCGTCCTCATCGCCGACAAAAAGAAGCATCGAAACAAGCTCACTAGCCGTTGGGAACACAACCCCGCTGAAGTCACGAAGGTTAAAGGGAACGCTATTGCCCTTCGCCGTGATGACAAGTCATTCATGCGAAATAGCATTCATGTCAAGCCATTTCGCAGTTCAGGCAAGAGAGTGCACACATCTGCGAAGTGGAAAACAATCAGCACCACTTCAGATGAATCAGATGTGGATTCAATTACGGCCGAAACACCAGATACTAACGAGGTCGAAGGTAGCACTGACGAAAACGAACCTGAACCATCCTTGCCAGAGAATTACCCTGCCGAGGTCGAGAATACCGCTGACGAGTACGAGTACGATACCGAGCCACCGACACAAGAGAACGAACGTGAGGATGCCGAGGAATCCGATGCCACCATACCGTATGATGACCCGGAAGAAGGGGGAGACGCGCTCAATACCGAAATCGCGGAACCACAAGCAGAGCAACCTCACCAGACAATCAAGAGCACACACAGGAAGAGAAGGCCTCCAGGATATCTGACTGACTACGTCCGTGGGGGAGAGATGTGGTATTCCGAAGAGACATAGACATCCGACATGTTCACATAGACATCCGACATGCTCCGCCGTTGTTCGGTAGAATAGCGCGTACGCATGCGACCTTGTTAGTTTAGAAAAGATGGCGTCTTACAGTACACACGCGTTTTGATTTTCCCAAGATTTCCATACTTAATTAGGGATATTACACTTCTCAGTTGTAAGGAATTTGTTCATGTATGCTTTATACAAGGTCAGATACAAAATTGTGAATGCCTCAATCCAAAAAATCCAGCAGGATCCTATATAGCTACAATTGCCCCCACACTATGAATATGAAACTTTGAAGCCGTAGCATGTGTGGTGTTCGTACAAGGTTTTTTTGTCAGCTGGAGAAAGAAAACGCATGATGTTTTTTTATTAAAGCTTTGCTCTTAGTTAAGTTGGATAAAGAAAGTTGTTGTGCCTGGCACTACGAATTTTCGAATTAAAAGCAGATGTGAAGTGGAATAAGCTGCTCTTTTTAAATCAACGATTTTAGCTTAAAAGAATGGTTTACTTTACAAGACCTCGAAAAATACTATTTTCTGGTGAACTTTGTTTATCGATGGATGGTGTTCGGTAGAAGTAGATTTTGTAATGATTCTAATGTGTTTTTAGCTAGTTAGAATGTAGATAAATTGTGCAGAAAAACTTTCATACTATTTTTGAACTAGTAAGATAAAAAATAACTGAGCTATAAATTTTTTGTTAATTATATAAAAACGGAAAATGCCTTATTCACATAAAAAATGTAATTTATATTTTATAAAATATAATTTTATGTTGTCTTGTATAAATTTTATTCTGCTTTTTTTTCTCACACACGCTTTCACAAAACGGTACTCTTATTCGGCTGGTCACCAAAAATCTAGTAAAAAAAGCCTCCTGGATAGAGGGTTAAAATACTCAAGATTTTTTTCAAAGTCTGCAGAAATTTTGACCTCAACGCGGTGTGCAAACCGGTCACTTTATGAAACATGTCATTTTAAGTAAACCGGCTTAAATCTCAGTATAAAACTGGCTAATATATAGACCTGTCCCTGCTTGGTTTTCCTCAAATTGGCTTAATTGTATTTTTAAAATGGGATTTTATGCGCTAAGTAAAAAACGCCCTTAAACGCCTTGCGTTCTTTTAACGCCCATTTCTTAGTGACTTTGTAAAAAAATGGACTAACTTGTTTAAATTCCTGTATCCGCCCCTGCTTATTTGGCATATAAAATCTTTAACATACATTTTTCCAATTTTGCGTCATAAATGATCTCTTATGATTTTTTTCACTAAATGCATTTTCCCTTTCACATAGGGCCTGCGTATTTATGTACTGTGCGTAGTAAACTTCGAATAGAGAACCCAAAGAATCACAGACAGTTCGTCATCTGTCTATTTGGCATCTCACTTGGTTGTCAAATGTGTCCACACACATTGGTGTTCAATGAAGATATGCAAGTGCGCAATTATTTATAAGAAGACTATCGCTTTTCACTACTGCAAAAACCTTTGTAGGAGGACATGTTGATAAACTGAATGATATTTTTTGGTAATAATTATGGTGATTTAATCAGGATAGGTTTTTGATTTTCTATTATTAGCTGCCAACGAAGTACCGTTATTATTCAGAACCACCCATTTAAATACAAATCTTGTTCTCCCTGTTCTATAAATAGATATGTTTACTTATATACTGTTTTAAGTTTTAAGACAACTTTTACATAAGGTTCTATTTTTTGGGCGAAATGAAAAGTTCTAATCGGTCGAGCTATAAATCACTCTTATGATATAGAGGGAAATAAATTTGATTTCAGGGTTGATTTTATTTCAATGAGAATGATAGACATGTAACTGCATTCTACCAGCAACATTTCATGTAGCTAAAATAAAATTTATCCAATATGAGCCTCTCACGTGCGTAAGCAAAAACAAGTCACTGCGCATGCGCAATTTTCAGAACCCTGATATGAAAGATCCATGAAAATTTTTGTCCACCGGAAATCTCAACGATAATGAACATTACCGGATGGTGAATTTAATTTTCTATTTTCATATTTTAAAGTTGAGTAGTCACAAATTATGGCTAATACACGACATGTCGATAATTTGCCTTCGTTTTTTATTGTTTTTTCAAGAGGTTAATTGTTTTTTCTTAAGAGGGTAATAATACCAACCTTAAACCCTTTTATTTTTTCTTTATAAAATATAAGTAACCCTGTAATTAATTATCAAAAGAATCCACACTCCTCAAAAATTGTTTTACAATCAGACATTTCATAATCATCTGTACAAAAAAAACAAGCGTATTTATAAATACATATTTTTGATAGAAGAACAAAAGCTAGTTTCAGCCTAAGTTTTTTTTGTTATTTTTCAAAATTTTTAGCCTTATTTGTATTTTTTTCTTATTAGGAATTTATTTTACAGTACGTTACAGATCTTTACAAACCAAAAATATCCAACGTTAGGGATTTCGAAGTTTGTGCCTACAAGCTCTTCCACTTCGCGTTTCACCTGCGGATGAAACTCAGTGATTGTACGGCGGACTCATCGTTAGTACTCTATGTCTAATTATTTTGATGATTGTGTTTATAAAATCAGAGTATTTTAACTGACCTGTTAAAAATATGCAATGTTAAGTCGATTGCAAATATAAATAGCATTAGCAATTTCAGATGACGGCAACGTTTTTCACATTTTTAAAAACTGAAAATTGTATTCTGAAAGAAGAGTTAGTTAGGTCCATTCAAGATCTGTGGGTTATTATCTTAATTTAATTGAAATGCAATTCTTGCAACCTCAGCCTCATGTTTGTTTAGAAATAAAGCTCCCGCCCCAGTATAAAAACCTACTAAGCCCTGGAGACGAGGTTATATCTGTTGCTTTAATGTAATGTTTTTCTTGTAATGGTGATGCATCCCGATGTGTTACTGAGTTTTGCAACACATGTATTAGACTTTTTTTCTTCTTAGCATCGCCTTAACACTTATTCTCCGCAGCCTTTTTTTTTTTTTGAGAAAACCGAATTCTCTAGCGTTTTTCGCCGACATCTTTATACCCGATTTCTGACCATACCTGATATCTGAACAATAGTAAACCCGAGGACTGCCTAATGGGAAATTTACTTCTCTTTCGTTTAGACCTGTATTATGAAATTTCAAAGTTAACTGATCACGAGTTATGGCTAATAGACGACATGCCCGTATTTTTCCCTTGTCGCGACGCCATACATACCAAACCAAAGTCACAATAACCAAACGTTGAAAATTCCACCAATAATCTTCTGTTTAGATAACGTGCTTTGTGCGGCACAGTTTACCGTTAGTGCTGCAATGCGACACTGGTTTCCTGGTTAGACTTTTTGAATAATAGATTATGCAGCATATGTACAATGAAAAAAAGAAGAGCAGCGACAACTATAAGAAGATCAATGGGCTGGAAGATCAATGGGCTGGAAGATCAATGGGCTGTGTTTTCTCAATAATGTGATAATACAAATCCTTTTGATTCTTCCTAATAAAGCGTAAGTATCCCTGTTATTAACTTATCAAAATAATATAACACTTTGCCAAAATTGTTTTTATAAACAGAATTCATTAACTAAACATCTACGACGGAGAGTGTATTCTCAATAAATGTTGTCAATTTTTAATTTATAACGGCGAGTTATAGATTACTAAGCTAACCAAGCGTTTTGGAAGCAAGTTGTTTTTAAATATTATTACGTTTTGGTAGGTAATTACTTTTCTTTCTTTTCTTATTTAACGTCAACAAGGCAAGTACATTTATAAATACACATTTACACAAATACACACGAATCGGAAGCAGAAAGAAGAGAATTGCATGCAAGATGGTAGCTACGAAATTGTTCAAATAGAGATGTGTGTAATAACTTTCATAGCTATTTCGAATTAAATGATCATAAAATGAACACGAGAAACAAAAGCTGTCTTTTAGAACTCCCCAGAATGAAATTAGAGTATGGGAGAAAATCTTCTAAGTTCCAGGCAGCAAAAATTTATAATCAGCTTTTACGAAATAGCATAGCCAGGAGACCCAACATAATATTTCTTACCACCAGGAAATCAGAATAGTTAAGCTGGGTCTCAAACGATTTTTTCGCTTTTTTATTTGTTTAATTTTATTGTTCTTTGCTCACGCGGTCAATATTGCAAATCCTTTGTGCAAATGGCCTCACTAACCCGAACAAATATAATTAATTCTTGTATTTTATAAGAGGGTAAGATGTGACCACGCCGACTTGGTTGATTGTAATTCGGGGTTTGTTACGAAGCAGATTTAAATTTTAGGGATTTGCTCTCACATTTGTTTACGTCTAAGCTTTCGTTTTAAAGAAACTGAATTGGATATCATCCAAGAAAGCTTAGGAAACTAGGCTAAAAATAGCACTACAGATTTTATTGAATTTTTTAAATTTTTTAATCTTAATCAATTGAATTGATTTTACTAAGTTAATAAAACACAGGGTGTATCATAGTTTTCTTGGTCCTGTTTCCTGCTTCTTCTGAATTTTACATCATGTACACGGAATCGGGAAATTTATGATACATTGTATATATACTATATTATTCTTAACATGTAATTATTAGGTTTAACCCTATTCGTGCTGGGCCTTTAAGGGGCTCCTCAATGCTGGGGGGGGGTGGCTGATTCGACCCCCCCCCCCCTTGTGTAATTTCTACAATTGTTTTCCGTTGGACTTGAAACTTACCACAAGTGTTATCCAGCTATTTTTAAACAATTTGGTGAAAAAAAAATTGGTGACGTCAGCATTTCTGGTGATGACGTCATCAAATATCGGTGACATATAGAAAAAGCCACTAAATTTGAATTTTGTTAATTGTTGTATAATTGCGATGAATGTAGTAACAATAATAATTAAAAAAAAAATTAATATAACAATATAAACTAAGAAGTCACATAAAGCTTCTAAAAACAAATTTTTTTTGGAAAATAAAGCTAAATAAAAGTTAGGAAAAGTCACAAAATTTGAAGGTGTAACTATAAACGCCATTCTCGACCCCACAGCTCTTTGAGATAAACGAGGTTTTAATCTCGAAGAGCTCTGGGGACGAGAATGTATAAACGCATCAAAGTTATTTAAAAAAGTTTAAGAGGGGGCTGAATCAGCCCCCCCCCCCCCCCCCAGCACGAATAGGGTTAAGAGACAGGTCATACATTAAAAGCTGCATTAAGTTTGTTGACGTGTATAATTTCTGTAAATATATACATATTATCCCGCATAAATATTATTTCATAATAATAATAATCGATGGAAGAATAAAATCTAGTTTCAGCCTGAGGCGTTCTTATTATATTTTACGACGGGACGGGATTACAAAGTGCGACGGGATTACAAAGCGCGACGGGATTACAAAGTGCGACGGGATTACAAAGTGCGACGGGATTACAAAGCGCGACGGGATTACAAAGTGCGACGGGAGTACAAAGTGCGACGGGAGTACAAAGTGCGACGGGAGTACAAAGTGCGACGGGAGTACAAAGTGCGACGGGAGTACAAAGTCCCACAATGCGACGGAATTACACTTATTGCTTGTTGACACTTTTCACATGGTGTAGATACAAATAGCTCTATATTTGCTTAATTATTTCGAATTTCACTTAGTAAATGTTAAATTAGAATTTCTCAACATAGTATCAACAGGATAAGATGAACTTTCTTTAAAGTGGGTAAGCTTTAACATTTTTGAACATACAATATAAAAGACGTTATGTGTTCCTTGTGTTTAAGTTTCAGAGAGAAAATATGGGATTACGCGACTGTCAAGCTTGGAAAGACGAGAATCTAGCAATGTCTTCCACGAGCAATGAGGCTGTAAAGTTGTATGATGATGTCATTAATCAATACGTTACATGGACAGAAAACCCGCAGTATGGTGGAATGGAAGGAACCGTCAAAGCTATGCTAGAACATGATGTAGAATTTGTCATGGGCAACGTCTTATCTGCAGGGCTTGATCTTATGGGCACAACCCGAACAATTAGACTTGATAAAACTTTTAAAAAAGAAATTGACTATCTTAAGAGTTTGTCGGAGAAGGGCAGGACTACTTCTCGTGAAAAGCTACACTGCAAAGCTATATTGCATTATGCACACGAGCAATTTAAACCTGCCTGTGATACATGGGAAGAGATATTGGCAGAACACCCAAACGATCTTCTTGCGTTAAAATTTGCTCATGATGCTTATTTTTACTTGGGGAATTCAATTATGATACGTGACAGCGTGGGTCGAGTTTTGCCTTACTGGAAACCATCGAATCCTTTGTATGGATATCTTCAAGGCATGTTTTCGTTCGGATTAGAAGAGATGAACATGTATGCCATGGCTGAGAGGTATGCAAAAGAAGCACTTAGTAAAAACCCAACTGATAGCTGGGCCACCCATGCTGCTGCCCATTGTTATGAAATGACAGGGCGTTCAAAGGATGGTATTGATTTTATGGGCGCAACTGAAAATGAATGGAGCAAAGGAGCTATGTTGGCTTGTCATAATTACTGGCATTGGGCGTTGTATTATATTGAGAACGGTGACTATGAAAGTGCTCTTGGATTGTACGACCAACAGGTTGGCCAACGGGTTGAATCTGGAGCTGCGTTAGATATTGTCGACGCGGCTTCACTACTGAAACGGCTTGAAATGGAGGGTATAAACGTGGGTAATCGCTGGGAACTAGTGTATGATATATGCCGCCCTCATGTTGATGAGCATGTTACCATATTTAACGATGTCCACTACCTGATGTGTTACCTAGGTGCACAGAAGAGCAAGAAAGAAGACATTGTCAAAACATTTATGAACTCTGTTAGCTCTTATACGTCGGACACAAAGACAGAGAACACTGACCTTTTCAGAAAAGTTGGAAATGATTTGCTACGCGCAGTCGTTGCGTACAGTGAAGGTAGATTTGACGACACAGTCAATTTGTTGTATCCCCTCAAAAATGAGCTAGTTACCATTGGTGGAAGCCATGCTCAGCGTGATGTTTTTAATCAAATGCTGTTGCAAGCTTGTATTCAATCTAACGAAAAGAGAAACATCAATATTGGTCACGCTCTGTTAAATGAAAGAAAGGTAGTGAAAGAAAATTCACCGTTAACCGATCGAATGATAAGTAAATTCATAGCGCAGCATAACTCAGCTGCAAAATAATACACACGTCCTTTTTATCAGAAAAAAACTATTTATTAATTTGTGTCTCAAATATGAGATATATTAGTATAAGTAATACTGCACATTATCTTCCCAAGTGCTGCAAAAATGATGGATCGAGTGGGACACGAACCCACGACCTCTCGCTTGCCGGGCGATTGCTCTACCGACTGTGCTATCGATCCGATGCTATCTCTCTAGCACATGTAGTAGACGAGGCGAGGATACTACCTCCTTGCGACATACCACTAGGGCGAGGCGTTTGTCCTCCTTGCGACATACCTTTCTACTAACACATACCAACGAGATATCACCGAATGATGCACAATCGGAGCTAAAGTACCAACCGGCCAATCAAATTTGCCGTCCCACTCGATCCATCATCTTTGCAGCACTTGGGAAGATAATGTGCAGTATTACTTATACTAATGTGTCTCAAATGTTTTCTTAATTTTCCTTATTCAAGCCTTAACACTTGAACTATATGGTTTTGATATATGAACGTTTATGGTACGTTTGTACGTATTTTTTTCTTTAAATAAAAAGTAACAAAATGTTTTTTTATGCATCTGTTTGTTAAAAGAAAACATTTTGTGAAAACACTTCCCTTTCATCATAAGAAGATTTTTTCAGGCTGTTAATATTTAGGCTCTCTGATACAATGATACTGTTTGAAAACGTGTGGTGCTTTTATTTTGTACGGCTTCTGCTAACTTCTTTTAAGATTTAGATTAATGAAAAGGGATTTCCCTTTATTATGTTCAGGATGTTTAACGTGGCGTGTGGCCCAGTGGTTATGGGGTTCGCTTCGTAATTACAAGGTCCGTGATTCAGTCCACAGCGCGGGCATGTTTAGCAAGTGTCTCTACAACTGCTACGGGTCAACCCATGCCATGTGAGGGAAATTGGTATACCTAATGTGAACATTCAGAACATAGACCTCGGTTGATAACAGTGTTTCCGACACTGAAAGTGGCTATGTCATGTATAAATATTTGAAATAATAATAAATAATAAAACTAAATTCTCTTCTTTTAGCAGAAGATATTGGAAGCTCCAACATTGTGCGGATACTTTCAATGTACAACATTTAAATGTTTATCCTTTAATAACGCGCTTTCATCACAACCTTTCGGGTATAAAAAACTGCCATTTTAAATGACTTCAAAAACTCTAACACCCATGGATGAACTTGGTTTGAAAGGAGGGTCTTTCTACTTAAAGCAAGTTTATCATTCAAGTTTTTAATTTTTTACAATGGCACAGATTTTAATGCAATTAATGGAATTAAACAATTGCCATTTTAAATGACTTTAAGAACTCTCTCCCCCCCCCCCCCCATGGATATACTTGGTTTTAAGGGAGGGTATTTCTACCTAAAGCAAGCTTATCAGTTAAAGACTCAATTTTTACAATGGCACAGATTTTAATGCAACCTATTGCAGTAAGGCTAATCGACACAAAAGAGAAAAAGCTTAAGCCCATTGATGTTTTTGCGTTGATTTCTAAGCATTTCAGTATGCTCCTGCTGTCAAATGTCAGCCTGTAAGGGACAACGCACGAAATAAAAAGTCACGTACCAACAACGAGAAACCATACAGAGGAGATTTTTTGTATATTTTCCCACTATTTAAAAAAAAAAATTCATGAATCAAAGCTCTTTGGATAGCGTTGTTAAGGTTTTTAACGCTCCTGCAAAGGCGATTTTACCGGCCGAAACTTAGCAATAAGAACAAAGCAGCTTTATCGTTTTGAAAGGAAAGTTTCATAACTATTTGCTTTATTTCTTGCTTTGTGATACTGCTTTTGTGTTCTGATAAAATTACAGTTTTTTTAAAAACATTTAGGACTTTTCACATTCTTTCTGTTTGTGTACATTTTTTATTATGTTTATTTTGCTAGCCTATCTAGCTAGGCCATAGCCAACCTATTGTATATATGCTTTCACATGTTAAGATAAGGAAATTGTGAATTTTCTACCCATATATAAATCTTAAACACACCAATTTCAAGATTTTGGCTACAAACGTAGATTTCGGAGCATTCTAAAGACAGCTACCTACAATCGTGTGCATAAATATTGGGACAAACGCCCCCCTACCCCTATATCAATGTTGAAATGCTGTCACGGGGTTTCCTTAGTCTCCAACATTGAGAAATGGGGGAAGGGTTTTTTCAAAACATTTTAAGCTGAATTTGTCCCAATACATTATGCACACGATTGTAGGTAGCTGGCCTTCTTATTCTGTTTGGTATAAGAACTTTTTATCATAGCCAACATTATTCATTTTTGTGTTATCCTCGCCAATTGATTAACGATCAGCTATGGCAATCTAGTTGTTAACTACCTATGGCTAAAGAGTGAAATACAAAGTGAAGTAGCCAAATAAAGTATACTCATTCAATGAAACAACAGTCTCTCCCTGATACCGCAAAATAAAATTGCTAAGTGATCCTTTTAGTTGGGCGAGGTAACGACGGGCGGTTTTCTATGTTTTTATAAAAGCGCAGCAGCGACGAATTATTTTTTAAAAGGGGTATTACGCACTGATTAATTTTTGAACTTTCACGAGAACTTATTCCACAAAATAAAACAATGTCGGCCGACTGTTTTTGCTATGACGGGCAACAACAGGTTGCAACCAGTGTTTTTATCAGCTAAAACTGTGGGAATGTTATTTTTTAGAAAATACATTACACCCAAAACACTGTGTGCGGTTCTCTGGATTTGCGACATATTGCATGCCTCGACGCCGGGTGCCCTATTGATCTAAAATAAATAAAAGTCTCGCTGAATTAGATATGACGTAAACATTTGAGTTATCTTCAATTTAAGTACCTGTCGGGATGACTTGGACTAATGTGACAAAATTAGTTACAAAACCCATAATAAAGTTTTGGTTAATTTCACCTGCCCTAATAACAAAACTGACACCTTACTTAACTTATCACATATATTTTCACTTATTTAATGTAGACATACTGAACAGGTACAAACACCTCTTACATCGTTAATATCCTATATTAGTTACTAAGGTCACGTTGGCCATGACGTAAAAATTTAACTTGAATTCAATATACTAATCGTAGTGTGATTTGGGACATTATATATCTTGTAAGTAAATTTTCTAAGAAATTCTTTGTATTTATATTTTCTGTTTATTAATTGCTAATGTTTCCAGAAAAAACACAATATTAGAAAGACAAATGTATTTCATTTAACGACTTTGTGATGTTAATATAAAGCGATGTTTGGCGAAAAGGGGTGAGGATGCTGGGCAAGCAAAATGACACAAAACTCTCCTGCGCGTGTACCCAATTTAATAACACTCTCCGTGACACCTATCCTAATCTCATAAAGCGTATTTGTTTAACAACTGTCCTTCGTTGTTCCCTTCTCACAATTTTTTACAACTGTCCTTCGTTGTTTTCTTTTCTCTCTCTTTTTTACAACAGTCCTTCGTTGTTTTCTTTTCTCTCTCTTTTTTACAACAGTCCTTCGTTGTTTTCTTTTCTCTCTTTTTTACAACAGTCCTTCGTTGTTTTCTTTTCTCTCTCTTTTGTTTCCTTTCTCTCTTTTTTATTACAACTTTTGTTGTTTCCTTTATCTCTCTTTTTTGCAACTTTTGTATTTTCCTTTATCTCTCTTTTTTACAACTTCTCATTGTTTCATTTCTCTCTTTTTTAAAACTATTCGTGTAAAATTGCCCTTATCTCATGAGTACGCACACACCACAAAACGAAGGCTGACGAAGTATTCACTCTCCTAGGTAACAACTACCTGTTGTACCTTCCTTTCCTTTAACCGTCTCATTGTTTATTACGCTATGTTATAACATACACCTGAGCTTAACACACCGTATCCTTGCTGGGGTACACGCACGATGACACACCATAAACAGTACACTCACAAATGCTGCCCAACATGAACACCAAAAAAAACAAAAAAAAAACATTAGAGCTTGAGGTAGGCCAATTGCTTCCACCACTGGACAAAAACCTTGGTGATTCATAAAGCCAAATCGAATCAATGCAAGGAAACCGTGTAGCTAAAGCAATTGGACAGGACGGCCGGTGAAGATTCATGTCCATGCTGACCCACTCGATGAAGTGACCATGATACCAACGGACGCCAAGATCCAGTAGTGATAAGGTTGAACATAAAAAAAAGAAAATAGTGTTAAAATGCATTGGGTGGGTGGGTGGGGAAACATTTAATCACATGAAAAAGGAGACTCATAGAGAAATAAGCAAAAACAACAACACAAAATGCATCTGTAAATAGGTTTTATTTGTATTATTAGATCATAGTACACCATAAACAACAACAGACAAATCAAATAAAAATGGCAAAATTATATCAGATTTTGTACAGGTAAAGGCCGCTATATAAAATTTGGTTTTTAAAGCAGCAATAGCTAATTAAAAACAACACAACCTACCACAACAAGTGAATGAACACTGATTTAGCACAACATTCAGTCAAAAATTTTTCGCCCTTAGCCTACCAGGAAACACACTGTTTTATTTTTCAGTAACCGTTTTTGGCTCAGACTTTAAAATGTTGAATCAAACTTGAAAATACCTAGCTGTTATGCGATAATTACTATAAATACTTGAATTTTTAACAAAACAAAATCATTTGAAAACAGATATCGTTAACTACATTATTACACATTTTTTCCATCTGTATAGGGTTGTATACGTATATGTGCTAAGTAATTTTCGGCATGTTGGTAGAACCACAAACATTTTCCATGCCTATCAGCATGACAACTTCTTTAGTGAAAATGTGAACAACTTTTGTCATTTCACCAATTAATTAAAACCATGCTTTTTACGTATATGTGCTAAGTAATTTTCGGCATGTTGGTAGAACCACAAACATTTTCATTGCCTATCAGCATGACAACTTCTTTAGTGAAAATGTGAACAACTTTTGTCATTTCACCAATTAATTAAAACCATGCTTTTTACGTATATGTGCTAAGTAATTTTCGGCATGTTGGTAGAACCACAAACATTTTCCATGCCTATCAGCATGACAACTTCTTTAGTGAAAATGTGAACAACTTTTGTCATTTCACCCATTAATTAAAACCATGCTTTTTACGTATATGTGCTAAGTAATTTTCGACATGTTGGTAGAACCACAAACATTTTCCATGCCTATCAGCATGACAACTTCTTTAGTGAAATGTGAACAACTTTTGTCATTTCACCCATTAATTAAAACCATGCTTTTTTCCTAATTTTATAATTAACACCGTTCCCAGGCATTATTTCGATATGAGATTAGAGCTTTTAAACGAAAACATCATCAAGTCTTGTCGAAGCCATCCTCCCAAAACTAGAAGCTTTGAATCTACAAAAGTAAACATACAAAGTTGTTATGCAGCTATTCGATTTATTGTATTGCTATCAAATGTCTTGTTACTTAAATAACCCCAAGACAACACAAGCACTTTGAATTCGACACAGAGCTTTTTAGATTTGTTGAGAGTGAAACTATAAACAGTTTCATGTTCACACTTGCTAGCACAAAGTAAACAGATGTACCTGAAAACGTAGTCATTAAAAGTTAATGCTCTGATTTTGTTAACTCAAAGCCTGCTTTTTCTGCCAAACTGCTTTTCTTCTGCAATCACAGGCGACACAGAGAATAAATGTTTTCCAGTAATGTTTCTTCTTAGCAACCTTGCTCAACTTCATTCCCCAATCATATATTCAAACCTTCCATTTACTTGCTGCAAGTCAATACAAAACTTTCTTAGCCTTTAGACATGTTGAATCCGACCGTATCAAACCGACCGGCTACCGGGAGGCAATAACAATAGGTAGAGTAAATTATCCCTAATTTCAATCTTTCTTTACCGTAAATTTCGACGACTTCTGGCGAGATTCTTCTTGACGTCACACATTCTTTGTTTTACAAGAGTCCAAAGTCCACACTTCGGCGCGATTCTTCTTGACGTCAAAATTCTTTTGTTTAAGAGGGTCAAAGTCCACACTTCGGCGGCCGCCGAAGTCGACTATTTTACGACAGAAAACAAGGCATCGCGCAACAATCAGCGAAATGCGGCAAAATGTAGTTGGACTACCGTAAAACCAGAGAGTTCAGCCTCGTCAAACACTCCTGAGTTGAGAAAAAATTTAACTCGACTCCTGGGCGCAAAGGAACCTTATTAAACGCCTATAATAGAATTATGCGTTGCTTTCAACCGTTTACTAGTTTAGATGAGAAGATCAGGTATCTTCTCATTGGCAATTTCTACTTAGGCGATCCTACCCCACTTTAACATGGAATTTTTTAATTTTATTTTTGCAATATGTGTACAGTCTTTAGGATCAATTTATAAGCATTTCACATAGCCGCATTTTCGAATGTTACCCAAAATTGTTCGATCAGACTTTATATTTTGTGCAGTTTTGGAAATCTGGAAATGCTTTTATTGTCAGGGCCCTTAATTTAGAATGGTTGGGGGTATAAATACGGTTAGGCTTCCGATTTTAGGTATTCCCTTTATATTAGGCATACATCCGTGATGACAAGGTGATTCTCAGGTGATTCTTTTTCTATGGCTATGTTCAAATTTGCCCCAGAGTAATTAATAAATAAGGTCAGGCTTCTATTTGGAACTGCTATTTACATTTAACACACATCCTTGGTGGCAAGGGGTTTCTTTTAAAATGAAGGGAAGCACATTGAGTGCAGTGAGTTGGAGTTTTCATATGGTCCAGCTTTCGATTTTCATTAATTTTACTTTAGGGTTCTGTTCTCTAAGAAAAAGGGTATGCATATTCCACATTTGATCATGCTTGCATTACATAAGCTTCCTCTATTGCCAACATTCATGGTGGTATGGGCGGTGTTTAGTCAATACTATAGGGGATCACACATTTCACATTTGATCTTGCTTGCCTTTAACTTTGCTTCTTTTCACTGCTAGAATGTAAGTTTGATGTGACCATCTGTTTCGCATGCCTCAGTGGTGTTACTAAATTTTGGGATACAATTCCTGTATTACTGTGATATTTGTTCTTGTGTTGCATTTCCATGATGCTGTCGTAGTTGTGTTCGGACGTTATGGGTGTCATTGTTATGACATTTTCCCTGTGATGAAGTTGTACATATTTTTAAGACAGGGTTCTATTTGTGCCCGGATTGATATTTGTGAAAACTGTTATCTTGTTGTATATTGTACACACAAGCAATGTTATGTGGTAGGACATTAGAATTTGGGGAAATTTGGGGATGCTGGGCTGCCTTCGTCAGCCTTCGTTTTGTGGTGTGTGCGTACTCATGAGATAAGGGCAATTTTACACGAATAGTTTTAAAAAAGAGAGAAATGAAACAATGAGAAGTTGTAAAAAAGAGAGATAAAGGAAAATACAAAAGTTGCAAAAAAGAGAGATAAAGGAAACAACAAAAGTTGTAATAAAAAAGAGAGAAAGGAAACAAAAGAGAGAGAAAAGAAAACAACGAAGGACTGTTGTAAAAAAGAGAGAAAAGAAAACAACGAAGGACTGTTGTAAAAAAGAGAGAGAAAAGAAAACAACGAAGGACTGTTGTAAAAAAGAGAGAGAAAAGAAAACAACGAAGGACAGTTGTAAAAAATTGTGAGAAGGGAACAACGAAGGACAGTTGTTGAAAACAAATACGCTTTATGAGATTAGGATAGGTGTCACGGAGAGTGTTATTAAATTGGGTACACGCGCAGGAGAGTTTTGTGTCATTTTGCTTGCCCAGCATCCTCACCCCTTTTCGCCAAACATCGCTTTATATTAACATCACAAAGTCGTTAAATGAAATACATTTGTCTTTCTAATATTGTGTTTTTTCTGGAAACATTAGCAATTAAATGGAGCTAAACACAGTTTAGCTCATGTTAATTGCAGTTTCCAGTTGGGTTGCTAGCTGGTTGGGTGAACTAAAATATAAAAACATATATTGAGCTTCAAAATTGGTGCATGATGTTTTGTTTACCCACATTGGGTATTGTCTCAATTAACCAGGCCAATGAGCCTAGCCTCTGTTACCAATGGCCTATAAATTAAGAATTTCACATCACATTGGCCTCTGACCTAAGCTGACAACATTGTCTTCAAACACAGTTTAGCTCATGTTAATTGCAGTTTCCAGTTGGGTTGCTAGCTGGTTGGGTGAACTTTGTATTTATATTTTCTGTTTATTAGCAACTGTCAGAGTTCTCTAGGAATTCTTTTGTGTTTTTTTAGTGGGCAACGAGCTGTTTAAAATAGTTGCTAGGTTAACAGTTAGATATCATACTGAAGTTAAGTCTGAGTTTAGAAGGACTGAGCAATTAGTACGCTGTTTTGTTGTAACATTTCCTTATGAGGGTTGCAGAAATCCAGGCGCGGATCTTAGATGTTAATCATGTCACGGGTCGTAGTAAAAAAATGTCCCAAAATATTACAAAAACAGCGTACAAATTCTGGTTGGAAAGAATCTTGAATAAGGGGAAAAAATACTTGTATCCGCTGCTGTGTAGCTACATTGCATCATTTACAATGCCATTGCCTTTATTTACTCCTTTAATGTTATAGAAATAATCCTTATAGAAAATTCTTGTCTTTCTTGAGTCAAGAATAAATGATTTCTAATGCTAATATTTAAAGGAGATGGTAAGTTCTTTGAGGAGAAAATGGTTTCTGTCATTGTTTGTGATGAGCTATCACGCAGGCAGTACAAGGACTACAGTTAAAATGTAAATACTGGGAAATTATTATTATAAAACCAGCCAAAATTCTTATATATTTTCAGAAAAAACAATTTATTTAAAATTAAAATATACGAAGCTTTTCGTAATAGTATTACATCATCAAGTAAAAATATTTTTAAATATTTTTTTTTAAATATCTCTTTAATACTATTACGAAAAGCTTCGTATATTTTATTTTAAATGAGTGTTTTTTCTGAAAATATATGGGAAATTACATCTTTAACATTTTTTCCATTTCTCATGGAGGAGGTCCACAAAGCAAAACAATAGTAAAACATTTATTTTTTATAGGACCAAATACGATGTACACTTTTGTAATTTAGACACCACATCCTGTAGTAAATTCGTAAATCGTTGACGCGGCAGCACCTGCTGCAGTACCAATAACGGCGTTAGCAGCTCCACCAATTCCTGCGGCTCCAGCAGCTTGCAGAACAGAAAAGGCACCAGAGGCCATCCCTCCATACAAGGCACTTTGGACAGCAGCAGCAGCGCTACCCACTGCCACTCCTAAATAATTTTTATAATAATAAATTAAACAACAATATCAAGATGTTTTTAACTGACAGGACTCCTTCATAAGACATTACTTACCTCCAGCTGTAAATCCAGCGCCTGCAAGAACAAATGGTGTCCCGACGATTGCTGCACCACCGGCCACTGTTCCAACTAGTATGCTTCCCCCTATAAAAATGTTTATCTTAGTAACATCGTAAAAAAAATTATGTTAACTGAATATATTCTTCCAAGAGAAATAGGCCAGATGCTGAAAACTTTTGAGGATTAGTACGATACTCCTTACAAGACTACCATTTTGGCATAGAAACACACATGTTCATCTTACCTGTCACCAATAAATTGAGAGGAAAAGGTCATGAAAGGGTTACTTACAGCAAGGCATTTTAAACGCAGGTTTTCTGTTACCTAAACAACAATTCAAACACAATGTGATTGTAGAAAGTAAGATCTCTTTGTCAATTTTAATAATGTTTATTAATAATATCTCCTGCTTTAGTTTGGATTATTCAAAATGTTCTCTTTTAAATGTTTATACAGTAAATACATTTGGCAATGACTTTTCTAAGAATTTACTGTTTCAAGACAATGGTGCTATTCACAGTTATTACGTAGCAATATATCTCTATGATGACATCAAGTAAAAGCGGCATGTTTATTTACAAAACAAAGTGGAACTTGTTTTTTCTTGACTGAGCTGTTATATGTCCAAAACCATCTTTATACTTCAAAAAGATTATTTAAAAAAAAAAAATTCTCAATCATTGTTGTACGGTTTGTTTTAAACTGGCATCTTTACTGCCTGGTTCTTTACACTATAAATGTGAGGTGTAATTCTAAAAGTTTATTCTTATTGAATAACAACTTAAAACCTGTCAAATAAATTAGACTCATGAATACGACGAAGACTTTGTTATTTCAAAAATAACGATGTTTCTTCTAATTCTAAAAATTGCTTCACTTTTGAGATGGTCTACTTTTAAAAATACATCACTTACGTGTACACAGCTTCACTTCAACTTTTTATTTAAACACAATCTCCGTTCCCGGAATATAATACAGATGCTACTATGTGTTCACAAATGATTGGCTAAACAGATGCCACGTGGACGTATTTGATTGGTTAATTTTGAGGTTGCGCTGTGAAATACAAATCCCGATGTCAAAAGTACAGACCAGACTTGTAAAAACTTACTTACCGTAATGCTTCGAATAAACGCCCCCCTTCTATTAAACGCCCCCCTCGAATAGACGCCCTTCCTTTTCAGTCATTTTTTAAATAAACGCCTCCCTCTAATAGACGCCTCCCTCGAATAGACGCCCCTCCCTCATAAGGGGCGTTTGTTCGAGGCGATAGTAAAAGTATACTTACTTACTTACTTTTTTCCTAAATCTTAGGTTTAAGGTTGGAAATTTAGTTTTTCCCTTTTATTTTCTGTTGTGAAGATATATATTATAGGTATCCTTAAAAACTGCAAAAGAGACGAAGTGTAAAAAATTTAATAAACGCCCCCCTCTTTTAAACACCCCCCTCGAATAGACGCCCCGCAAAAATGTCAAAAAATTTAATAAACGCCCGGGCGTTTATTCGCAGCATTACGGTATGTAAACACACGAATCAGTTTTTGAATCACGCCTTGAAGGAGTTTCTTTGTAATAATAGGAGTTCAACTGTAAGTAGATTTTGTTTTACCGTATTTTTCATATGCGTTTACAAGGATTAACA
This sequence comes from Hydractinia echinata, assembly GCA_030067915.1. Taxonomy (NCBI): domain Eukaryota; kingdom Metazoa; phylum Cnidaria; class Hydrozoa; order Anthoathecata; family Hydractiniidae; genus Hydractinia; species Hydractinia echinata. The sequence goes on along the minus strand of JASGCC010000102.1, from coordinate 20,595 downwards.
CAAAACTTTGATTAATTAATCATGGTCGGTGTCGTTTATATATATATATTATTATTGAATCAAAAATTCATTGTTTATGTCAGCCCGTAAAATGTACCTTGTCATGTGTAGTGCTACCATTTATTGTTATGCCTTGTTTATTCAATTTCTTAGCTCACTTGTCCAGTCCCGTTTCTCATTGTCTCGTATGTCCCACTTGTAACATTATGTTTCATCTTATCTTAGCTATATGTATTGTTTAATTGTCAATTGTTACTTGATCGTGTCATTAGGGATTTCATGTCAATTACTTTATATAATACGTTTTTTACATTTTTCATTTATTCCGTCAAATCACAAAACTGTGTAGTCACAAGAAAACTTTGTACAAAAGTATCAAACAATTTTTTTACACATGTCAACCTTCAAGAAAACGTTTCGGTGTAATTCAGTTTCCAGTTTATCCGGTTTCATACTTGGGCAATCTGGTACGATTATCTAACAATATATTTCAATTTTATTTTGTCAAACTTCAAAGCTAAATATGTATATATTTTCTTTTCAGTTTGAATAACTTAACTTGCCATACCAATCGCACTTTTCATTTGTATTCCGAGCAACCCGACCTAAAACTGGATAGACGCACAGTCGGAACTTTGTTGTATATTTGAAAAAACCACTCGGATGGAAACAGAATTATACAACTACGATGGAAACGCAATTTTTCTGTGAATACATGTATCAAGCAATCAAGTGGTTGATTTTGTGGTGTCTTTTTCCGTTTTTACAATGAAATAACAAGGTTATTACGTGCCTTTAAATTAGACCACGGCTTCTGATATCTTTTCGCCCTACATAGTGCATGTAAAAAAAATCACTGTCTGTTAAAGAAAACATTGCTTTTAGCGTAACATTTAGCATTCTTGGATCTCTAGCAATATGTGTATTTTCTGCTTTTAAGTACTTAAGTAAGTCGAGCAGTAAAGAAAGTCGGTAAGTAACATTGCCTTTGTGGAAAAGAGTAGAGACAGTAAAAAGATTAACGAAAAAGGCTAGACTTATTTATCACTTTTTTTTTCAGGATTGCAGCCATAGCTTATTTGCAAAGGTGACAAAAAAACTTTTCCAACAATGGTTGTATACAATGATATTTAAAATTAATATTTTATTGGCTGTTGTGATTATGTAACTGTCACGCTCCCTTTGTCACTATTCTCCCTCTTATGGACTGTTAGTGCTCATACATTTTTATCACTGTTTTGACTGTGTTTAAATTATTTTTATCATATCTAGAGGGTAGCAACCCTGTACGTGGTTTTAGGCTATCCACTCATTCTGGCAGGTTTGTGTTGCGTCGCCCTGAAAATAAGAGTTATTAGGTGCCATTATGTGTCAAGTTCCAGAAAATTCCTCAACAAGTTGAATTTCCTTAAGAAGCTCACGTCCAATGTTATATCAAGTGATGATATTCTTTAGCTAGGCGTAAACTTGCACAACGCGTCGAATCGTTGCGTTGTACTTAAACTGTTGTCCAAATTAACAGTATGCATCAAACTGATTCTGTTGGGCAGACAGCAGTTCGTAATATTGAATGTAACGAGCAAGCTGCCAACAGAAGCGCGCGGAATGCTGAAGGCAAGCACGAAATGATGATCAGGCTTCCACTAGACGTGCTCAAGATTCTGTAAGGCCAGCTCTTGCTCGACAAAGGCAAAATGTTAAGCAGCTTGAAAATAGAAGGAGAATGTTCATGTTCCCAAAACTGCTCATATTATAATGTTGCACATCAACATGTATTGCCTAATATTATTATTTAGGTGCTATGGACAAAAGTTGTAAATACATACGCAAACTCTTCAGGATGTGATGAACAGAGTTAGCTCTTTTGCTGCTGCATATAAGTACATCGCTAAATTTAAAGCTGCTGAGACAGCTGAGGTAGCAGCTGAAAACCGTGTCCAATCAGAAGTACGCATGTACACGTGGGGAGTAATCGAAAGTAATACAACTTGGCATATCATGACGAAATAGCTGCATAATTTGTTGACCAATATAAAGTACCTTCTGGAAACAGGGATATTGTTATCTATCTACGCGGAGGTAATTTACTAAATAGCCGGGAAACCCGGCGTCGAAACGCCGGGGTAAGTCACAAGTCAAGGTGTGACCCGGCGTTGAACACTCTGTGGAGCGTTTAATAAGAGCCGTAAACTGCGCCACAAGATCAGGTGGAGCGCTTTAGTACAGGTATACAGTATGTTGTAAATCGATTAAAGTGCATACACCATTATAGTGTTGCAACTGTAACATATTTTTCAAAAAATAACTTTTGTGCAACGATAGCTGAAATAAAAACAGAGTTTACAAACCGTTGTTACTCCATCATAGCAAAACAATCAGTCATTATTATTTTATTTTGCGGAATAATTTTTTGTAAAAGTTAAAAAATTTATCGTGACACTGGGCTAAGCGCTTAGTACAGTTAAACCGTGTTGCACAGGCGTATAGGGATAATACCTTTTTGAAAAATATTTTCTCGCAGACACTGTTTATATAAAGACACAAGAAACAATCCATTGCGAACAGAGGGCTGAGCGGTTAGTCCAGGTAATTGTTAACCGTCTGGATTTTGCAAGCGGGCAATACGGGTTTTTAGGCATTCTGATTGGCTTAGCGCTCTTAACGACGGGCTGATATGGAGCGGTATTGCCCGTCGTAAAGGAAAATTGAAGCTTAAAATGTAAACAGGCACGAAAAACAAGTTTTAAGAAGAATTGGAAATGATTATATATCTAACTCCCACAATACATTTATAGATAAACTAGCCGGGAAACCCGGCGTCGAAACGCCGGGGTAAGCCACAAGTCAAGGTGTGACCCGGCGTGGAACACCTGTGGAGCGCTTAAGAAGAGCCGTAAACTGTGCCACACGATCAGGTGAAGCGCTGTAGTACTGGTATACAGTATGTCGTAAATCAAGTGAAGCGCATACACCATTATAGTGTTGCGACTGTAACATATTTTTCTAAAAATAACTTTCCCGCAACAATAGCTGAAATAAAAATAGTGTTTACAAACTGTTGTTACTCCATTATAGCAAAAACAATCAGTCAATATTATTTAATTTTGCGGAATAAGTTTTTGTGAAAGTTAACAAATTAATTGTGACACTGGTTGAGCGCTTAGTGCAGTTAAACCATGTTGCACAGGCGTATAGGGATAATACCCTCTCGAAAAAAACTTTCTCGCAGACTCTGTTTAAATAAAAGCACAAGAAACTGTCCATTGCTAACACAGAGCTGAGCGGTTAGTCCAAGTAAACAGTGTTGCACATCCGTACAGGTGTGATTACCGAGAAAGTTTAAAAATTAATTGTCACAGTGGGCAGATCCCTTAGTACAGGTAAACCGCGTTCCATATGCGCATAGACATAACAACCTTTTACAAAAAACAGTCTGTTGTTAACACTGGGCTAACCGCTTACTACAATTAAACAGAGTTGAACAGGCGTAATACTCTTTTTCAAAAAAACTTCATCGCAACTTCGGTTTAAATGAAAACACAGGATGCACTCTGTTGTTAACACTGGGCTAAGTGCTATACAGGTAAACTGTGTTGCACATATGTTTAGACGTAATACCCTTTTTCAAAAAAACAGTGCGTTGTTAACATCGGGCTAAGCGCTTCGTACAGTTGAACAAAGTTGAACAGGTGTATAGGCGTAATACCCTTTTCCAAAAAAACTTTGTCGCAACTTCGGTTTAAATAACAACACAGGAAACAGCCCGTCGTTATACCCCATTCAGCTAAAAAATCCTTCAGCAATTCTATTTTTGGGAATACGCTTTTATGACAATAAAAAAGGTGTAGCTACGAAACTGCATTTTCATTAGGCGTAAGAAAAATTTGAAAATTTTGTTGTAGCTGGCTAGCTAGCTAACTATTTATTTGGCTACTTTCACTTTTTAGCCAGAGGTAGCTAACAGCTAGCTAGATAGCCCCCAGTTGCAACTTAGTAAAATTAGATTGGTAAAAATAACACAAATAGAAATAATGCTGGCTAAGATAAAAAGCTGTTGTATCAAACTGAATGAAAGGCTAGCTAGCTAGCTTACTTGAAATCTATATATACGTTCGTAGCCAAAATCTTAAAATTGCTAAGTTCAAGATTTGTATGTGGCTAAAAAACGTAACAATATATTTACCTTAACATGTAAAAACATATAAAAAACAAAAATAAACAGCTTTCAAAAGACAAAAACAGACTTACCAACTTCACTTCAACGCCACAACGCCACAGCTTTCAAAATGGCCGTATATCTATTTCATATTCCTTCATCCCGTAAAAATCGGGTTCTGCGGGATTTTGCCGGGATTTTCCGAAAAAGCTGCGCGCAACCATTTTGAACAGACAGACAGACGGAATACGGCTATTATTATAGAGAAACATTTTCATAGGATAGAAACAACAACAATGTCAAATGGTTTAACAGATAAAATAACCAGGTTCAGCCACATTCTGTCTGGATGCTTCTTCAACATGGCTAGTTAACTAGCTAAATTGTCCATAAAAAACGATGATCTGATATCCAGTTTTATCAAAAATACTAAATACAGGACGACGAAATTATAACAAATACGTCTTCTCTCAATCTCAGACTCGTTCCTTTAGCTTTTTGATTACTCAGTCAATATAAAACTCATTGAAGTCCATGTTATTCTTGGCTAGCTAGCTAGTTAAAAAATTTACTTCAATATTCGCTGTAGTGGCACATTCAACTTTACATATTATTCTGTGTCGAACATCGTAATGTTTTGTTTACATGGACTTATTCTATAGGATTTATTCTACTTTCGAATTCTGCATAGAATGTTTGTTTTTAGACAGGACTGTTTAGAATTTTGACCTTGAGTGTTAACTAGTGAATTATATTATTATAAGAACACTAAACTGAAATTCTTATTTCTTATTTTTATCTAACTTAGACGGTTAACAAATACAATAATAACCGATTATCTCGTGCTGTACCGAAAATATCGCCTTCAGTCATTGCACCGACCTCGCAAGCTCGGTCGGCACTTAGACCTCGGGCGATATTTTGCGGTACAGCCCGGGGTAATCGGTTATTATTGTATTAACAGTGTTGCAAAAAAACAGTCTGTTGTTAACTCTGGGCTAAGCGCTTAGTACAGTTGAACAGAGTGGAACAGGCGTATAGGCGTAATACCCTTTTCCAGAAAAACTTCATTGCAACTTCGGTTTAAATAAAAAAACACAGGGACACAGGTAACACAGCCTGTCGTTACCCGTCCAGCTAAAACAATCGCTCACACATTTTATTTGCAGAAAAATTTTCAGGATAATAATAAAAGATGTAGCTACCTGCATTTAGCATAAGAATTATTGCTTAAGAATATTGTTGTATTACAGTAGTCAAACTGCATTTTTATATGTTCACTTTTTAGACAAAGATAGGAGCTAGCTAAATGGCTACAGCCTCAACATAAAAATAAATGTTGGGTAGGATAAAAAGCTGTTATACCATACAGAATAGTAATAAGTAAGGCTCTAGATGGCTAGCTAGCAAGCAAAATCTTCGTTCCTAGCTGAAAATCCTAAAAATGGTGCGTTTAAGATTTGTACATGGCTAAACAACATGACAATATATTTATCTTAACATGTGACAACATACAGAAAACAAATATTACAAAAAAAACGCTGTTAGAAGACAAAAATATCAAACTGCCCTAGAAACGTTACACTGACCACGACCAAAATAAAACCAAAATGGCCTTCGTCAGCATGGTCCTTCGTTGGCATGTGTCCCGGCCGCTAAAATCTTGATTGGTTTTTCAAAGAATCAGGCGTTTTCATTGGTATACTACGTGCGAGCGGTCAAACCAAAGTCAGTAAAACTGTCAGTAAAACTGTCCTATTTGTTTTCTGTGGCTCCTGAGCTGAATCGGCGATCACGGGGGTAATTATTATTAAAAATGGCGTATTTAAAAAATGCGTTTGTTTCAATCACCTAATTTATTTATTTAATTAAGGTTGATAAATTAAAATAATTAAATTATTTAAGGAAATAAATTAATTTCTCGAATATATATTAATCAATAATAAGATTTTCGATTAAACAACCCCCTGGTTTTTAAAAATCGCGGAAAGATCAAAGGAATATTGGTAAGTTCTAGGTTGGACATTAACATAGTAGCCACATTGTTATTGGTTACTTCATTGAGATCCCATTGAGTTTTTTATTGGCTTGCGATACGTTGATGATTAGAAATTGGCTTCATGTACATATGAGAAGCCTTTGCCCTTCGTCCCTATACTCGTCTCCCGAATAATGTTTTTTTTTAATTTTAGAATTTTGATGTTTTGGCTTTAAAATCACATCCAGCATTATTGAATTGGTATGTTTATAAATTTTAATCCAATCCGACATGTGCAAATGCTATTTTGGTGGTATTAATGTTACGGTCCAAATCTTCTTAATTTTTGACTTGCACTAATAAGCCTCTGTTTCAAGCAGAGGTTCATTAGCAAAAAATTAAAAAACTGTTTTCAGGTTGTTTGTTTCCTGTGTGAATCTGAAGATTTCACATTGATTTCAAAAATCACATTCATTTTGTTTAAAAAGGTTAAAAAGTAGCAGCGATACATCAAAGAAAACTAATTCGGGAAAGGTGCATTACGCAAGCAATGTTTCTTCATAATCAAAAATAAATATAACCTAATATTAGCTAAACAGGTGGGGAATGTTGACTGATTGGTTCCTGTTTGATAATTTGATCATTATCTGCCTGATCTATAAATTCTTCCTCCACAATTAAAATTACTAATAAAAACAAGATGTCAGAAAAGTCTCATATTTTTGTACGACACGCAAAAACGCCAACGTTTATTGACAAAAACAACTTTGGATTCAATTCAACTAAATCTACCACGCAAGAACGGCAACGTTTATTGACAAAAAACAGCCTTGATTTTTATCCATTCACAATTGCTTTCCAGTTTTATAAGTTCTGGGAAAAGTCACTTGAGATTTATCGGCTACAAATAAGCTCTCTTTGTTCCAGAATGTTCTTGTACAGTCTATCGATAGTGACATACATTTAGAAACTGTGTTTTCCATCTCCAGTATAACTGGCATACAAAACAAATGTTACAACCGAGTTGCAAGATAGAGAAAATCTTCCTGTTGTGTTTAGACAACAGAATAAAACAAAGCATTTCCACCAACACAATTAATGTTAAGCTTTATTTATATCATGTATAATAAAATGTTTTGTTATGTTATCTTGCGCATCAATTAATGTTTAAATCGCTTTATTACAACGTTTTGAGGAAGGTATATTTTTTTGCAAAGAAATAGGCTAACAACAGCGATTACACGTCATAAATTATTCAAACTATAATTACTTTGTTTTGACACAATTATGTTAAAAATTTACGTGCAGGCGCACCAGGGTAAAATAATTATATGTCTATGTGACAAGTGAGTTTATTGATTAAACAAGGAATTCGTAAAAATTTAACAAAATACTATATAAGATACATGTCAAAAAATGAAACACCAGTTCAATATTTATGCGTCAGATTTTCTGTTAAACTTCATTTTTTATCTCCATCTGTCCACGAAAGTTTTTTAAACAGGGTTGCATTTTCTAAATTAGACAGATAAAGTCATACTGATTACATTATGAAGCTCTCAGAATGAAAGGTAAAATTACTGTGTTTAGTCAGATTGCTGTCAAATATTTACTCAGTATGTGAAGTAACATAAATAAATGTGAAAAAGTATCAAGAAACAACTTACTCCTAATTTCAATACGGCTCCATATGTGATGTAGATTTTTCCTCTTGCTGGTAGTAAATGCTGAAGAATTCTGTTTTCTTCTCCAAACGGGATTCAAAACAACAAACGGTGTAGCTAAAAATAGAACAAAACTATAGAAGTGTTTAATAGCGGTTTCAAGCGTGTGAAGCACGGTTTGTGGAGCATTGCACCAACACGTCAAACCATGCTATTTTGGTGCAGATGTTGCTTTGTTGTGCATATGAAGTGATCAATAAGAGGCAAAAATGTTATAACTAAAGCGAATTGACGTTTTATTTTGAAAGTATCAGCAAGAACAAAATTTTTGTACTTACTTGCTAGGAGCTCAGTCAATCCTTTCACCTTTTATTTGTCGTTTTGTTTTGATGGAGGAAAAATAAAAGTAATAATCTTGGTGAGAGTTATTCGTTTTGTTGGATGAACATCTCTGTTCAGACATTTTGGATGCCATCTTTTACAAAATGGTTTTGAAATATTGATTGCTATGGCAAAAAGTAATATCCATGTTTGAAGATGGATATTTATCTTCTTTAAATGAATGTTACAATCAAAGTGGTAAAGTTAAGACAAAATCCTTGCCTTTTTATACACCCACTTGTTGTAGCTATCAATAATTTTTAAATAGAGACATCCAATCATTGAAAAATCCATCCAGTCATTTTGTGACTGATCTAAGTAGAGAAAGTATTGAAAGATGCTGCCATAAGCAAATCTAATGTTAAATATTAACAAACAAGGCATACTGCGAGAGAAAAGATAACAACGGAAGGAAGATATTATTCTATTTGCTGGTAGAGTACCTAAGGTAATGTCATTACGACCAAATACTCGAAAAAAGAGTCATTTATTTCTATAAACAAAATTTCCACCTGTTTAATGCCATAACAAAAATCTGTAAAATTCTCCTCCAAAATCTTCCTTTCGTTATAGCTGATTCAACGGCAAATCATTTATTATAGAACCAACAGAATGCCAAAACAGAGACAAAATACGGGTGTTATATATACGAGAACGAAATCATTTCTCTGGTAAGGGGTAATTCTACGCCACTTACTGCTCGAAAAAAATTCGTAAAACAGATTATATAGATATGCACATATTTCATTTTCGTATCGACCTTTTTCTTTTCTGCTTGCTTTATTGGAAATAGAAATTTTTCAACTCGCATTCAAAATCGGAAAGAGAAAATACTTTTTGGTCAATCAAAATAGATACTACAAGATGGTTTTTTTCATGAACTTCAGAAAATACAATTGCTTGAATCAAGGGAGTAAAAATTGAAGCAAAATTAACAAACAAACCGCAAAATTTATTGCCATATCGTCGAAAAAGTTTTTTCGTTTATTTTATTCAAACAGGCAAAAAAAATAAAAATATCAATTTGGATATTCATTCAAAAGTCCAGATTGAAAAAATAGATATTAGTAGACAATAGGCATGTTATGGTATTTTCAATAACTTCGTTGCATTTCTTTTGGAGAACAAATTTACCACTGAAATAGCTATCAATTGTGGAACTAGCACATTAGTATGCTGACGACATTTGCCAAAAATTAATTCATTAATTAATCAAATTGTAAGGCATAGTAAATTTCAGGAAATTACGGAACTATAATTATCGTGTCAATTACTGTAACAATGTTAATCTTGTTGATCATTAATGATTAACATTGACAACACGAATTGTTTATGTCAATTGCAATAAAAAGGAAGAATTTTATAAGTTGTGTTCGCAACTTTAGCAGAGATATCGTCGCGTGCATAAAGAGAAAGGTCAAGTAATACTATGCGACATTTACGACGCATCGTAGAAAAGTCGGAAATGACGTTTCTTTTCGGTTCCGATAAACAGAAAAGGGAGAGAACCCGTAAAGGCGCACTTACCGACGAAGGAGAAATACTTCGATAGGAAGTTTATGTATTTACAGAGTCACAGAAATGTACACGTGCAGTCAACTTTGTCAATAATAATTATTTTATTTCATGCTAATCAACAAACATCGGAGTCAAAACGACACCAAAAAAAGGGAATGCTTCGCGGTACTTTGAGTCGCAAATCTTAATCATTTTGAAAATTCTGAAACAATCTCACAAAAGTATACTTCTGCGAATAAATTTATTTCATTTGCACTATATGTATTAAGACTTCTAAGATTTTTTTTTTTAAATTTCTCTTAATCGCAAACATTAACTTTTTTTTCATAGCATCCCAATCACAAAAATGTTCACAAAATATTTTGTTCATGCCTTTTATTCCCAGAAATAACTTCTCCAAAATTTTTTAGATCGGATATTGACTTATCGGATATTTAACTTTCAACATAAACAGTTTTTGTAAAATTTCAAATGCAAGCTATCAATTCTGTCTATTGTGTATCACAAACAAAAATAGTTGAGTGGCCACATTGAAAAATTGAATTCCAGATTTTTTTTGATATTTTTGCATGAGTACTAAGAGCCTGATTATATGGGGAGGTTGGCTCAGTTGTGAAGTCAACCCGTTTTAAAAAGATTCATATTTTATTGGAAAAGTCAACCTAAGACCAGACTTTAACCTTCTAGCTAAGACATAATCTATATATACTGTTCTGAGGTTGAAAAAGAATGTACTGGTGTTTTGAATAATTAGCAGATCAAAGGTGTAAACAAACCAGCAAAATAAACGTAAAGTTGTCTATGAGTATTTGCTTTACCGATGGTCTGCTAATTCAAACCTAAGGTTTCCCGTTTTTGTCTTTGCTTCAACGAAATCACTAATTACAGAAAATACTGACATATTTATTGACAAAATTAAACTGATAAGACATTTAAAACATATCATGGTCTTTTGTTTTACTCGTAATTCGCATGAGCTTGCCTTCATATAATGTCAAAGCAATTTTTAGTAGTGGTCTACCATTATGAAAACTGATTAATTTAATCATGTCGCGCGCCACAAAAAGGTCAGTCCACCTTATGAAATCGGGCTCTAGGCTCTGGTTTAACGAAACAGTTCTCACAGAAATATCTAGCTGTCTATTGCTAGAGATAGATAGATGGCAACTTTTTAGGAGTCTTTATTTAGAAGTATATTTTTGCAGTCGTGGCAGCAACCCTGGTCAAACTCATGATTAAAAATATAAGCTCATAACTGAAAATAAAAAACGACAATATAATGGATAAATAGTTAGCTAGCTAGCTAGTGTGCTAAATTTTTACATATAGTGAGACTTTCCACTTATCCACGAAGACTGGGCAACGTAAGTAAGTTTTAATTTACATGTAGCTTAAACATTATAAAAATTTTCAAAAATTTAAAAAGTGCTTTAATGGAATTCATCATCAAATTAACTTTCTCACGATCTTTCACTGCACTGCCAGATGCGCTTTCTCAAGTTGTGCTAAATCACGAATCCAATTCGGTGCCCACAAACGATAAGTCAAATTAAAAACGGCTAGTTTACAAGTACAACATTAGGTAATCGAGTCAAGAAAAATACCCCACATATAGTGGGGTATTTGTTATCACGTGATCAAACGTGTTCAGAGCTACTTTTGAGGTTTTCATCTCAGAGAGCTCTGGGGACGAGAATGATTTGATTACAGACTGTGAATGTTTTGGTTATCTTTAAATATTCGTCTTTAAATATCCAGGTCAGTTGGTCTGGTCTATAAAATCAACTCTGACATCGTAAACTGTTAATCAGCAGCCGTGCCCCTCGCTAATCGGCCCCTCTTTAAAATATCGCTATTTTGATGCATAACACACATTTACATGTTCAGGAGATTTTAGAAACCACAATCGTGGACAAAAATATTGAGACTAAGGCAGTTTTTTACTCATTATGCAAACATGGACAAAACAGTGAAACAGTCAATGCTCAAAGTCGCTACTTTTGCGCACAAGTAGGCCAGGCAGAGAGCGTTGAAAAGTTGCTAGTCACATTCCTTAGCACGGCAGCACACCGAATTAATTCACGTCGGGGACCACGAAGGCCCCGAAATTCGTGATTAATGGCCTTGCTGACGTCAGCAACAATTAGCACATTTTAAGAATTTCGTATTTACCAAATAACCTAAGTCCACTCTGAACATTGACAAGTGAACTTTGACAAGTTCAAGATGTGTGAATCTAATATAGAATGAGCCTACGCAATTACTTGTGGTGGTGAACTTCGAAATTCGTTGTCTTGTCCCAACATATTGTGACCACGATTGTAGGTATTTCCTTCAACACCGTAGCGAAAAGAACTCCCAAGAATTTAACAAATGCGATAATAGGTAAAAAAGATATTAATACTATTTCCAAAATAAAAAACAAACACCAGTTGTCTTGAAGATCATTTGATACAAAAATAAGTGCTTTTATCAATGGCCACCAACTAGTCTCTTATAATAATACGCCTTGCTTGTGTTTATGCATGTAAGGCCCAAAGTGGATGGGTTCACTTTCATTTCAAGTGGCCGAAATAATATATTATAATATGATTATTATTAAAAAATGTGTTTCCTCTTTGTTAATCATTCACACAACAGCACTGGCGGAAATACAATAGAAAAGATTATTGGAGTCATTGCATTGCATATAAAATTTTGAAGCTAAATAACTTGGAAAAGGGTAAAAGTAATGGACTTCGCCTACCGCGTTGGTAGATATAGGTATCATCTAAGACTAAAACTGGTCAAACTCCTCGAAGTTGGACAAGCTGACCCACGTGTCCAAAATTTACAAAATGATTCCCTTAATGAAATACAGTTGTGTTGTTAATCTGCCCGCGGATCGAATAGGGTTAATTAACGTTTCAGGCTCTACACAATAGAGGAATAGGGTTATCTGCCTCTCTCCACCACCAAAAATCATTCTAAATTAGCTGATATACTCAAAATTCCTTCAAGTCCTTCATACTTTCAATCGTTCTTCTTCTTTGTGAATAAGTAGGTAGTACACGAAAGATGGTCTAGGGGTTCAAACATGTCGAGTGAAATTTTTTTTCTTCATCTGTAATATAGATAAGTTTGCAAATGTTTACAAATTTTCGTATACGTGCGTGCATCCGTGCAGCACAAATAAGAAGAATCACATAAGGCAAATTAGGTACTAAATTTGACTTATAGATTTTAAGGAATAAAAGTTCGAAAAGAATCTGGAATTGTTTTTATAAGAGCAGTGTAAGTTGCTTTTCTTAAAGTAATTTCTGTGATCGTTGTGGTCTGTTGTTTACCTGTATGCGTGCATTGTCCTAAAATCACAACATTACGTCATTCATTTACGCCACTTATTTTTTTTTACAATTGTTGTTAGTTAAATTCTTTTTGTACTCTCCAGACTTTTATTTCTTACTGTTCAACAAGATTAAATTCCTGATGTCATTACTCTGTTGCGATAATGCTTTTTCGGTAGTAGCAATCGCTGAAATAGATATTAACTATGCGACAACGCAACAACTACGTTCCGTTTCAGACGATTTCGATGTTTTTACTCACGGGAATAACCACTTTGCATTTGAAGTCAAAGAGAGCATCTTCCTCAAACGTGATAATCCGGTATTGAATATTAATATTAGATCAGCTCCGTGTATTTATTTAATTAGGCGTTTTATATTAACTAGTCGGTAGCCCGTCCTTTACTTACTGCATTTAAAGTGTGTCCGCTACTGCGGTTACCATTTGCGTGACAGACAGACAGACAGACAGACAGACAGACAGACAGACAGACAGACAGACAGACAGACAGACAGACAGACAGACAGACAGACAGACAGACAGACAACAGACAGACAACAGACAGACAGACAGACAGACAGACAGACAGACAGACAGACAGACAGACAGACAGACAGACGGACGGACGGACGGACGGACGGACGGACGGACGGACGGACGGACGGACGGACGACGGACGGACGGGACGGACGGACGGACGGACGGACGGGACGGACGGACGGACGGACGGACGGACGGACGACGGACGGACGGACGGACGGACGGACGGACGGACGGACGGACGGACGGACGGACGGACGGACGGACGGACGGACGGACGGACGGACGGACGGAAGGACGGACAGATTGTAGGAAAACAATTGTAACATTATATTCCGCTGTAAATTAGCAGTACCAATACAGAAGACTTGATAATGAGTGGATAAAACGCAACCTCGTCCCCAGGGCATCTTGTATCTTTTCTGACCCTGGGACGGCCATACGAACATGGCCCTGGAGGAGGCTGGTCCGATATGAAACCTGATTGGCGCGGATATGTCACATAATTATTGCGTCATACAAAACATTTGGCGAGGCGGCGAGTCTGTGACAAACCTCCTGAGGAGGAAGCTGTTCGTATTAAAATGACGGAGGAGCTGTATCAGTATCATGTTTTTTCAAAGTGAAAAATTTAATAAAAAGCATTACTAAGCAATGAGAGTATAAAATAAGACATCAAAGTAATACTGCTTACATGGAAATATTGCAATAGCTGGGAAAGTTTAATAAAACTAGAAAAGTAGCTACCTAGCTAACACAATATACCTAGCAAACTATCAAGATAAGAACAAAGAAAGAAACTCAACTTGTTTCCAAGTGGCCAGGTTTAATTTGCAGCTTTATCCAAAAAATGACGGTACATAAAATTACTAGCTGAGAGACCTAGTGCCGCCCATGTCTTTTATAGACAAAATAATTTGCACAAAATATCGAAAATGTTTTTATTTACAAAATATATGTATCATCACGTTTTAAATTATATCAGGTTGTTATTTAGTGGGCATTTTTTATTACTTTATATGCTTTGGTTACCATAAAAAATATAAAAAGCCAGTAGGTTAACCGTCGGAGCCATTTTATCACTGACTGCACATTTACCCGGCCTAATTCAAGAAAATTCAAAATACAATAATTTCGGTAAAAAAATAAAGTTATTAACTTGAAACTTGTTATGGAGTACTTTTAGACCAATCCGATAAAAGATAATTTTACACAAGGCATAAAAAATTACACAGCCATTTTGAGGGAGAGAAAAGGTAGGAAGATTTTTTTATGCTGATTCTTGCTAGGCCTTTTTTAAACACGCTATGAACAAATTTCAGAAATCGAACTCAATCAAATTTTAAGTCACACTTTGATTGAGCGCTCAATCTGGCATATGGTTAAATCCAGAATGTACTGAAGATAGTGGTAGATATTGAACAGCTCACCACTGTGATATATTATCTCAAGAGTTTTAATACTAATTACAAAGCAGTGAACATAAAAAAGTAACAAAAAATGTCTAAACCGAGTATATAGTATATATAGCGTCCCATAACTTCAGTAAAAATTAAATTATTGACTTGAGATTTGGTATGATATGGTTTTAGATTTGGTTTGATAAAATTGAGCCAAAAAATAGTTCTATTATCATCATACTTTCTGAGTTTCAGAATTTAGCCCTTTTCAGAGACTCTGATAAGCCGTTTTTGACAACATATCAATTTTGACTAAGATACAGGTCCAGAAAATTTAAAAGCTATTTTAACCTCAGAAATAGGTCAGATAAGATTCAACCTAAAATTATGCCAGTAAACGAAAAAATTTAGTTGCAAAGAAATATCTTTTTGCTGAATATTTTTGTGATTGGATGCTCTTATGAGAATACTGATCTTCACGGTTAGCTAATTTGGCATTTTAAATATTTTTCCAAGCAGAATGATAACAATAAATAGATGTTATATCAATTAAAAATCGTTTTTGAACAGCAGCAGAATTTGATGAGCTCTAAAAAGTGCGACTTTATGGAACTAATTTTGGTCCCAAAAATCCCCAAAATAATTCCCCAAAAAAATTATTCCCCAAACATTTTTTCTTTTAAGGGTAAGCAATACTTTGCTGTTGGTAACGTCGTATACTGTAACAATTCTTGACAATTCTTCCACTTGTCGATTTCAAATTTTGAAACCAGCATAATGCTTTTGATAAAAAATTTTGGATTATTTATGTTTTAAACAAAAAAAACCTTGTTTTTGTATATCTGTGTATGCAATAAATGTGAGCTTGTTGAGTAAAAAATAAAAAAGCTGTAAGGCTTTTTTGGAAATGTTAAAGCCGCAAAATGTAAAAGCAAAAAGACTTCTAAAGTAAATACTTTTTGAAGCCTTTTTCAGCCCAATATAACTGCAAGCAGTGAGTCCACCATATACGAATCAGTTTCAGTTAACTATTGTTTAAATAAATTTTGTGCAAAAAAATAATAAAAAAGCAACTTTGGGATTCGTATAGCAAAATCTTGGTCATCATATAAAAGCAGTAATGCAGACACAGATATGAACCTAAAGTTAAATGAGAATTCTAAAGTTCAGCCAAAATGAATAAAAAATGTAAATGTTAATACGAAAGTTAAGTTTCTACCTAGCTACTTTCAGTCATGCACCTAAAATGACACGACCATTTGAAAATTGTGTAGCCATATTTGCACCTTAGAGGCACCAAGTGCTATGGTCAGGTGGCAAAATCATTTACCAATTTCCAAGTTTCCCCTAGCTACAAGTTTTGCAACCCAGTGCTTTGCTAGCCAACCAATTCAGTAACATACACATAACTAAATTGCTTGAATTTCTTCAAGTAAACAGCAGCCTAAATAACATGATTGTATATTTATACATTTAGAAAACAATCAAGGCAATATGCGAGCAGTTTGTGTGTTGCGTATGAGAGGAATCAAAACAAACTCGCCGCACGTATCTGTGACGTAAAACGCCGAGCTCGCTTAGCTCTGCAAGGTTATATATAAAACTTTGGTATTGAGACAAATCTCATTAAATATTACACCACAGAAAAACTGTGTATTGGAGGTCACGTGACGAGGCCTCCTCCAGGGCCATGCTCGTACGCCGTCCCAGGGTCAGAAAAGATACAAGATGCCCTGGGGACGAGGTTGGATAAAACGTTGTTTTTTACTTCTTAATGTTTAAATCAAAGTTTCAAAGCAAGTCTTTCCCGTTTTTTCCAATCGTTCCTGTTTCAGACAAATTCTCTGGTAAGCTATGAGAACAGCTGCTGTTTGGAAACTAAACAAGTTCTTTGTAGATGAACAAGCATTTGACCAGCACCTATTGCGAATATGAAGTTGAATATCTTCTCTTGTGTGGTCTAATATACAAGACATGCCATGCCTGTGTCGATCTGACAAGCTGCCAATGCTTGAACTTTTACTCACACATTAATATTTCTATTTGGTATATGTTTTTTTTATTCCTGCGTAGATTCAACTCTGTCATAGTTGTTACCAACTTAAACTCGCAACAACGTAAAGAAAAAGGTTAGTGCTACTGTTTATGAAACCGCCTTAAATCAACGAATAATATCGAATTTCTTTGACTACTTTTACTTTTTTATTTACTTATTTTTATTTTTTTTTGGGGGGGGCTAATTAAAGGGAGGGGGCTAAATAACTTTTTAAGTCGCTGGAGGGGGCTTATATTGTGAAAAACATTTGCGAATTTTTTCTTTACCTTCAAATCACAAAAGTTTACAAACGTGGAGGCAGTTTTAGTTTTCAGGCAAATTTTCTTCATTCTCGTTTCTTTTCATCAGTTAACATAGTCAAGAAACAAAACTGTTAGCAGCAAAGTCTTCTAAGTTTACCATTTCCCGTTAACTTCGGTTTACCTCTATCCGTTTTCTTTGATAATCGCCTCTCCTTCCCTTAATTGAATAATAAATAATAAATGTATAGATTAAAATAATCTATTGTTATATATCTCTGTATAATATTTATAAAAAAATCTGTAAAAATTGTGTTATTTACCTTGTATTGTGAACTGAAATGTCATAAATTTCAAATATATACATCTATGGTTAAAAGAATAAGAACATTAGTGAATTTTTACTACATTTCTGTTTTATTTTCATAACGCGACTTTTTTTGACGGTCCCTCTCGATTTTTTTCCTTACTGCTGCAAATTCCACAATCAAGCCTTTTTTTATCAACTAGCAAGCACAAATCCTTCTAATTCTAAAAATTCATGGAAACTTTAGATAACAGTAGACGTGATTAAAACAGAAAGTTTGATTTGGACTCGTGCACCCAGCCTTCAAAATTTGGTCTTTTTTGAGTAGATAGTGAACTGGCAACAAGTAACCACAGCTGAGCCGGTAAAATACAGAAGCCTAAGCAATACTTGTGTTTTGTCTTGCTTATCGAAAAAGCTTGGACTATTAAAAAATATATTTTTACAGAAATCCAAACATCCTTAAGAATATAAACTCTTAACTTTTTAATAAACTACATCTTTTTTATAAGAAACATGATTTTGGGATTCATCCCTAATGTTTTTTAACATTAACGAGATTTATCCGAAAATCTCATTTCATAACTTAAAATCCATTTTCAGGAAGAGCCCCGCTCAACTTACAACTTCAATTTACTTCGCTTTTTGAAAAGTAGCTACATATCCCAGGCTTATGTTCCTTAAAGTCGTGTTTCTTATAAACAAAAATGTGTATGTTACTTGACAAAGCGATGCGAGTGTCAAACATACATATCATTCTTATTCTGCAAAGTAGCAAACCTGGCGAGCGCAAATCTTTAGCGCGTCTTCGTTACACCCCTTGCACGATTAATGTCGTTGAAGAGAGCCGAGACTAAAACTACCAAATGGTCTTATTCTCGTTGATCCGTCGCTGTTACAGCGCTTAAGACAGTCGCTATTTTCATTCATTAAATAATCGAAACGGCTCAGGTCTGTGAAACTACGTGATCTCCTTCCATTTATTACGACCGGCTGTAGTGCATTCTTTGGACCGTCTAAAATATCGAAGGGTGGAGGAGAGTGTGGTATGCTATGCGAAGTTATCACCTCGTAAGAGGCGTCCACTTTGCTTCAGATTTCTTTAATATCTTTATTTATATCCAACGTCAAATGCGATTTTTTAAATCCTCGTCTTCAACGGAATAAAAGTAGTCTTAATCTGAAGCAGAGTGCGATCTGTTTGAGCACGGAAATATCGTTGCTACTGGCAACAGAACTTTCTTTTCCGTTGCTACTCAAAACAATATCAATCTTAGGGGAATTAGGCGAATATTTTTCGCGCGCAAAATCAGACGTTAGCAACAGGTTGTCGTTCGAAATTTCAGAATCCGTACTCTTCGCGTCGAAATTACTAAACGTACCATCGTCTAAATTTGTTTTTTGTATCCTCTTCATCGTAGCGTTGTGAGGCATGGAGGGAAAATCTGACTCAGCCCCAACCCCTCTCCTCGCGGTAACAACAAAGATTGCCGCTTCAGAAGTCTCGCTTTATGGATGTCGTTGCTACATTCTTAGAGCCTTGTAATCCTTCTTGAATCTTCTCAAGACGTTGCTTTTGCGCCTAAAAATAGAAAGGAAATATAAAATATATAAAAATACAACAAAAACGACCCAGCGTAAGTTGATATGAAGTGGTTTCATGTAAGCGTCAAAACATTAAAAATTTTGAACATAGAAATTTTTACCTCTAGTTGTTTATTTAGTCCCATTTTTAAATCAAAGTAAGGCCTAAATATGAATGTTAAAATTAAAATAATAAATAGATAATTATATTTTTTTTAAGATCGTAGTTTCTAAAAAACCCACAACATATATTTTACTACGCTTCTTATCCGCCAATTTGGCTCTTCTGCGTTGTAATATAATTCCTGGCAGTGAAAAAAATGTACACTTACCCGAAGAAAAATACACACGCAAACAAGAATGACGATCGACAAACATTTTCTGAGTATAACATATACATTATCTACCTGTCATTGTAAATGATGTTGTCATGAACCATTATGACATCCGTTTCCGTTTGGGAGATAAATAGGCTCCCTTCTGTCCGAACTTGAGAAGGCAAAAAGATATTGAAGAAGAAACAAAAAAACTAATAAATTACCTGTGAATTTTGTATTGTAATCAAAATCATACCAAAATAGAATAGAAGTATTCGGTTGCAAATGTGAACATAATACTGGAAGTGGCTAATTCTTAACAAAACATCCAATTTGCCTGTGACAGAAAGAAATAGCGCATGTTATCAGCAAGGTTTGTAGAAATTTCGTAATGTAAAGTTTTTTAAATCCATCTATATAATAATACGCCAGTTCCGTGTCTCTGTGAACCAGGCAAGTGGATGTGTTGTTTTTCTAAAGAAACAGCCGCGGTATACATGTCGCCTTTTTTGCTGAACTTTTATTTTTATCTCTTGTCTTTGGTGGGCTTTTTCAAATATTGATTTAAAAATGATTTTTGTTTTAAAAAAGTCTTACAGTACGTTAATATTACTTTTATTGTTCTTCCATAAAACCTTGTGTAATGATGTAAAACTATTATTACACAAAAGATCGACGGTAATTACATTTGTTATTATTCCCTTAAGCACGTGTCTATTGTCTACTGTTAATGAAAAACATACCGGTTTTATTATTCCCGCTTGAATGGAATTAAACAAGCAAAACGTTTTGAGAAAAGAACCATGAATTTCGATGTTTGGCTAAAAACAAATCAATGTGATAAATATAAAGTGATTTCATTAGTTTAGGAATTTATTGCAATTCGAATTTTAAATTTTACCGTAACGGGAGCTTTTGTTATAACTTGTTTATACGAGTAAAAGTCAGCAGGCCGATTCAGAACGTTGTTATTATAGTTGTCAATTTCGTTCAAAGTTTTAATTGTTAGCGTTCTTAAAATGAAACTGACAACAATGATTTGTGATCAAGAAACATAGAAATAAATTTTAAATTTTTTGAGTGGAATATCTCCACGGGATTTCGTTTAAAACGTTTCTTGTTCAGCCT